>CALNHX010001440.1:0-226500 GCA_940337035.1 Agriotes lineatus
CGTTTGGAGGTGTATGAGTACTAAATGCATATATATATATATATATATATATATATATATATAGTAAATTTAAAAAACTCTTCACAGCTCGTGTGGTTACAGAATAGTTTAATATGTTGACTGGGAAAAGGATGATCATCCAACCCTCAGTACTGGGCACAATATTCAGAGCTTTATGGGTTATAGGAAATTAAAACCACATTGTATCTTGTCAGACGTTTCGGGATTCTTTTATTCCGTTATCAATGCCTAAGGAAGAATTTACAATAGTACAAAAGTGATCTAACAAGCAGTTTATGAACTTACCGCAAAATACTAGTGCATAACCTTAATGCTGTTAACATGTGTTGATGGAAAATTTATAATTTGAACAAGAAAGGAAGTGGTGAGGCCGCATTTTTCTTAATCTTAGGAGCACACTAAGTACTACTGATTGTTATAATAACACTTTAAAATACACAGACACAATTAAAACCAGTTTAAAATATTGTTAATTTATAAAATTAGGCCATGGCCGACAAGGTCATGAACAGGTGTAAAATGTGAGAAATTCCTGCATGTTGATAGTTCGCGCATGCGCAATGATGTACGACGTCTGAATATTACGAGGGGAGACCAAGAAGTGGTTGGACGGTCCACCTTATTTAACAAGAATAATTTGAGTTTAAAGTTAAAAATTCAAAGAAAATTTATTGTTGGCCATAGATAGCAAAAGGTGATAGGAAACACTTAAACTGTCAATATCTTTCCTTGAATTTAATGCATTCGAAGTCCCGAAAATGCTACACATCTCTATAAAAGTACGCCTGTTATTGTTAGGTTCAGTTGTTATGATTTTGGGGTTTGCAAAATCCATGCTATGGCCAGTATTGCTGACATGAGTAGCTAACGCACAGGCCTTAGGTTTGACTTTGGAGTCACTCTTGTGTTGGGTTAGCCTAGCATTGAGTCTTTGGGCTGATTGTCCAATATACGATGAGTCACAATTCTGGCAGTTAATTTGGTAGACTACATACGGAGTTAAAAGAGTTGGTGTTTTGTCTTTGAGTTTGGAGAAGTAGTCTTTCAAAACATGCTGATGTTTGTCTGCAATGGTAATTTGAACCTGGTTACGAAAAATTCGTTTTATTGTAGCTGATAGCTCGGGTATGTAGGTGAGACTTTTGTAGACATGTGGTTTAGGAGGTGGTTCTTCTATGATAGCAGGAGTTTCATTGTTAATTCTCCTGTTTTTGTTGTTAGCAGATATAATAGAGTTCAGCAGAGCTACTGGATAATTATTCAATTTAAGGATAGTTTTTAATTTGTTTAAGTTGGTATTATGGAAATCTGGATGAGATATTGTCAGGATTCTATGTTTTAGTCCTTTCACCACATTGATTTTGTGGCGGATATTGTGAAGGGAACGAAAGTTCAAAAACCTTCCTGAGCTGGTCGGTTTTATGTACCAGTCCAGTTTGATAATGTTGGAATCACTCCTGATGACTAGGGTATCCAAGAAGGGAACGGATTTCTCAGTTTCTTTTTCGACAGTAAATTGAATGTGTTGATTATATTGGTTGAAGACTTCTAACACTTTGTCTATTTCCTCCGCTGGTGCTGCACAGATTATATCGTCTACAAACTGGCATAAGAATGGAAATTAGAAATCCAATTTTAAAGAACAGTCCTTAATGATGGTGTTCACAATAATTTCGGCCAAAATGGGAGAGAGGGTGGAGCCCATGGGAGACCCAAAAATTTGTTTATAAAAGGAATTATTAAAAGTGAAATATGTAGAATCAAAAATAAATTTTAATAAGGCTAGAAATTCTAATTTGGGGATTTTAGTATTTGGTTCTATTAAATTCCAATTTTTGTCTATTATATGTGTGACTAACTGAAGTGGTATGTTAGTAAAGAGTGACACTACATCCAGAGAAAAAATGACATAATTTGGTGGTAATTGAAAGTTATTAATTAAAGTGCTGAAGGCAAAAGTATCTTGCACTCTATAATTGTTATACTCTGTAAATGACTGGCTTAATATTTCAGCTATAAACTTAGAAAGGTTCCTGTCCGGAGATTGAAGTGATGAAACAATAGGTCTGCACGGTGTGTCGGGTTTATGTATTTTTGGCAACCCGTAAAGTTTAGGAGACACGGCATTGTGGCAAATAAGACGTTTATAAGTGATATCATCTATGTAATGTTTATTTAGCAGGTCCTTTATAAGTTTATTCAGTTTAGTTTCTATTGTTGTAGTAGGATCTTTAGGAATTTGTTTATAGACTTTATCGTCTTGCAGTAAAGTTTGCATTTTATTTAAATAATCTGTGCGATCTATAGCTACTGTAACATTATCCTTGTCTGAAGGAACAATTAACAAGTTAGGGTTAGACTTTAAGAACTTACTACATTCTTTTTCTATTGAACAAAGTGGATGTTGTTTAATATGATTTTTTAAGTAGTCAGTTATGTGAAAAGCTATGAGTGATCTGAAATTGTTTCTATCTTTGCTATCTAAGGCATTTACAAGATCTTCTATTTGAGATAAATATTTGAACAAAGTTAATTTATTATCTAAGCGGACAGGCAAACCAAATTTGGGCCCAAGTGACAGAAACTGTTGTATCTTATCTGGTATTTGTACAGTAGTTAAATTTCTAAACCATTTACTCGGAACATTGTTATTACAAGATACAGTAGGTACCTTCAAACGATTGATTTTATTAACGTTGCTAACCCTGATTTTTTTAAAATATATTGAAAGCTTTTGTTTTGTTTGCTGTTGAAACTATTGAAAATTTGGTGTGGTAATAATAATTTGGATTGTGATCGTGAGTGGTACAGGTTATGTTGCAATTTTCTAATCAGGTCGTTAACATCACTAATCTCTATTTTAAGTAAACTATAGAGTAACCTTTTTTCTGTGTGTTCTACTCCTCTAAGTGTTCTGTTACTCTGGTTGCCTGCAAACAGGTTTTCTGATGCCTTCACGTAACCCCGGAGGTGGATAGGTGTGAGGTTGTGTTGGAGACACTTCTTCAGGAAGATTCTCCTGTTTTTGGCTGCTGCCAGCTTGCGGTTACAGGTTTGCCATGTTTTTAGGTAGTTCACAACTGCATCACCGTAGTCCTTCCTTATCATATCGTAGAAATGCATCGTTAATACTGTAAATTTAAAAAACTCTTCACAGCTCGTGTGGTTACAGAATAGTTTAATATGTTGACTGGGAAAAGGATGATCATCCAACCCTCAGTACTGGGCACAATATTCAGAGCGTCAAAGTGAACAAAATCGCATCAAATTTTGTTTACTAATGTATTAGTTACCATAAACATTTGAGATTTGATTCGTTTTTGTTCACTTTGACGTCGCGTTAGCTAACACCAGACTTAACGTTACTTCTGCAACCGGCCCTAAGTGAATTAAACGAAAAATCTAAAGAAATAGGCTTGACCTTAACAAAACCAAACTAATGAGCACTCGTAATGATAATATCGCTGTGGACGTCAGTCTAGAAAACGTAGACCAATATACCTATCTTGGTCATAAAATCAAAATAGGAAAGGAAAACCAGACTGCAGAACTTAAGAGAAGAATTCATCTAGCATGGGCGGCCTTCGGTAGACTCAGTTACATTCTCAGAAATAAAAGTGTTCCAATTAATCTAAAGCGGAAGGTGTACGATAGTTGTATACTCCCAGTATTCACATACGGATTGGAAACTATGGCTCTGACGAAAACAATGGTAGAAAAACTGAGGGCCGAATTCAGAGACGTATCTTAACTAACACTTACACTCACCTCATCCGTCACTCATTGAGCACTCATTTTAGTGTGAGTTACACTCAAACTCATCTGCCGTATTCAGAATGAGATAGCTATGAGTGACTAATGTAAGTGAACGTTGAGTGGCGCAATTGTCAAAATGTTTGTTGGGGGAACGATTGGCAGCAGAGATTTTACCAAATAACTGGGAGGTAGCACTGAAAATCACTAAAACACAAACTTAGTGTTAAACATTTCAGCTGTATAACGTGGTATAACCTCATACCCTACCTCATTTTCAACTTGGCGGTTTGGCGTGTGTTTGTATTGATCTGTGTTTATTATTATTATTATTACTGTTTTTATTTCTTGTTATCGTTGTTGTTGTTATTGTTATCGTTCTTGCTCTTGTTATTATTGTTATCTTTCCTGTTATTGTTGTTATCCGTTATTCCATTTTGTTGTTTTTAAATTTTTTAAAATTTTGTAGTAACTATTGCTGCTAGAAGTTTCATGTCGGGAGAGGAAAAGTTGTTCCTGAAGGAAATTATTACAAGGCATGCCTCAATTGTTGAATAAAAAAAAACTGATGCTGTTTCGGTAACGGAGAAAAAGAAGGTTTGGCTAGCCATAGCCAAAGGATGCAATTCTGTGGCTGAACATTCCAAGGTATATAATAGTGTGTTTACTTATTTAATGTATAAAATACGTAATTTATGTTTTACAACTACATAACTTTATTAAAATATTTATAGCGGACACCAGAGCAATTACGTAAATGCTGGGAAAACATGAAGAGTCGCCGCAAGAAGGAGCTGTCTTCCGAGAAGCAGCAAAGAATGAAGACTGGCGGTGGCTCTTACAAACCACCTGAGGAGGACAATATTTTTATGGGCGATATCCTAACCACTGTCGATATCGAGTTGAAGGACACTATTGATAGCGACACAATAACGATTCTTAGTGGAGGGTCATCGTCCTTCAACGACCATGATTATGTGATCCAGGAGGATACAAGTTTGATGCCCGTCCTCATTGAGGAGGATGCAGCAGGTAATGTGGCTTTTTCATTTCTCAAATTAGGAATAAGCAATGTTAACAGTTTTAAATATTTTTTTCTGAAGTTATGATGCATTTGGCGATTTAAAAAATCACTGCGAAAAATTCTTTCTAAACAAATTACTGTACTACCTTTAAATACTATTGTAGATTCAGATGTAATCGGGAAGGAGAAAAAAATCTCAAAGGTGGCCGCCCAAAACCCAACCCCCCGACGAACGCCAAGAAATGTGACTTAAGGCCGGTATTCACATGCGATTATATCCGGCGGATCTGTACGTCGGATCTGTCCGTCGTACAAATCCCCATGTGTGCATTCGTGCGCTCGCCGGATTTGTCTTGCTCGTCGTCCGTCATCCAAAGCGACGATCACCGACAGCGAGCGAGACGAATCCGCACGTGTGTAGTAACAATAACTAAGGTCACTATATCAATAAGGTACCGCCATTCCATTCCTTGCGTGAGAATGTGAGAAAATTGTGAGATAAGGATAACAAATACAAATTTCCCAAGTGCAACAGGGAAGACACTAATTTTTGGAGATTTTCTTTTTGGTGTAATGGTACTTGTAAAGTCAGGAATCTGTCAGGTTATGTCACTTATTATCAACAAAAAAATTGCAATTGAAAATATGTTTTATTGGTTCCAGAAACGTAAAATGGGCAAATTTGGCTAGTATAGAGAACGCTGTTCTTTTTAATAATGGCGAACTGATTCGGGATCAGTTCTGTCAATTCTGCTGAATAAACCAGTGCAGCAAGGGTTTTGTGAATTTATTGTTTTAAGCTGAAATGAGTTACAAGGTGGTTTTGATAGACATTTTAAACTATCTTGAAGATAGTAAACGACCTCTAAAAGAAGGCGGGGTGGTGTTAGGGGCCGAAATGGTTATTAAATGTGGTAAAATGAGGGCCGAGAATAGTATCGTAGGACTGTCTTCAAATTTCGAAAATACGCGATTATCCACATGAAATAAAGCAAATTTTTAATGAAGGTAAATATTTATTTCGTATTCTAGTAATAATCCTAGTTTTTATGAACTATTTTCTGTTGTGAGTTAGAGTACAGGTTGTGGAATTGCGTGTGTACGTGCAAGTCGGAAAGAGGTGAAAAATGCAAGCACATACTTGCTGCTCTTTTACTTGTAGATAGATAAAGATATGTAACACAAAAAAGTCATATTATTAAAAGAAAACTGATTTTAGAGCTGATGAGTTACCCGATATCACCTGAGGTAGACTATCCATTTATCCGCAATTGTATTAGAGAAAATATTTTCTAGCATTGATTTTAAAGCTGTCTTTACTCAAATGCATTCCATATGTACTAAGGTGGTCTTTATTTATATAGAATTTTTTTTAAAATTCTGGCGATCTCACTCTTACAACATTTTTCCAAATAGGAAAATAAAAGCCATGTAAAATTTAAAACCAATTGGATAACCGTAAGACGTGCCTCAATGATCTTGAAGACCTAGAGGAAAATTAAAAATATATAGATGTACTATTACATGTTCATAAATTTATTACAATATATAGCAAAGATACGGAATACATTGGTATTAAACAGGAAAACAATATAAAGAATACGCGGCTTCACAGTAACTTCAAAAAATAAAATGTAAACGTTGCATAAAAGCCTATTTTTGCTACAGTCTGGATATTTCTTACGGTAGTTCTTTACTACTTGTAACACAAACTATATTTGATCATCCTTCTTAGTTAAAACGCTGTTAAACTCTTCTATGACCATTAACATCTATTTCAGCCGAATCATTAACAATATTGTTATGAACGGCCAACACTCCTTTTTAAAATTCTTCGTCCCAAGTAGGAACATCACTTTGCAAGGACTCGTACAAAATTTTTATCACTTGATAAATGCTGCAGATTGAAAATTTGTTGATCACCACATCATCAGCACGGTGACCGAGCGTTTCTGCAACATTTTCTTCATCACAAACGTCAAACGATTTTGACTCACTAACAAGTTTTGGTTCATGTCATTTAACAATCTGTTGTTCCTCCTTAACTTTATATTTGATTGTTCAGTAATATGTACAATTTTTTTGCCAATTTCAACTGCTTTTCAGACTCTTCCTTTGCTAGTCACTTTTCTCTGTGCCTCTTCCAACATCCTTTATAGTCCTGGAAATACACCAAGTCAAAATTCCTTCTCTTTTTATTTATAGTAAACTGGACGAGAAAGAAAATTACTAGAAAAATGAATGTCGTAACTAAATTTTAATTATTGAAACGTCACCTGTCATTAAGCATTGACAAATTATTAGATGAAATTTATCCCTTGATTTTTTAAATTTCTTCCAACATGAAACGTTTTAGTGACCAATCTAAAAACTTAATTTTGAATGTAGTCTTTTACTTTGAGAGACATAATAATTATTCTCAAGCTCGAGGAAAAAATAGCATGAAAATAGCAGCCGAAGCATTGAAAATTTCCGAAAGAACTATTTATTTATCGGGTAAAGAATTTATCTACTTATTCAGATGTAGTCTATGCAGAGACAGTTTCGAAAAAAGCTAAAGAGAACAAAACTAAGGTAAATCCCACCATTTTACACTCATTGTCATTACGAGAAATAATTCACAAGATGTAAGTTGAAAAAGAGCACGTAACAATTAAATCGCCCCATCAACGATTTTCCGAAGAATGGCCAGATTTTCTCTGTTAACCAATATTAGTAAATACCTGGATTCATAAAATTGGTTTCAAATTCAAGAGAAGTAGTAACAGGCAGTTTCTAGTGGAACAACCGTCTATTAGTGGCAAGCGTACGTCATTCCTCAGACAATATACAAAAGAGAAAAGTTTAAAGAATTTTAAGCCGGTATTTATTGACGAGACTTGGATTTTCAGCAAAGGTGGTAACAGAAGAACTTGGCAAAACGGAACAATGGCTACTGCAAGCAAAAAGACTGGAGACGGAGAATGGATTTATCGAAAATGCAAGTTTCATTTTTAAAAGTAAAACCAAGAGTGGTGACTATCACGACAATATGAACGCAAACAATTTTGAGAAGTGGTTTAAAACTCAACTGATACCAAGCTTGAATGAACCATCGCTAATTGTAATGGATAACGCCAGTTATCATTCTAGATGCCAAGAAGAAGTCCCTTGCCAAAGCTGGACAAAAAAGAAAATGATCCAATGGTTACAAATTAAGGGCATTGATTACCCACAGACGGCGATGAAAAATGAAATATGGGATATAGTAAGTTTGAAATTACCGAAAAAAATATATCATTTAGACATTCACGCAGCACAACATGGCCATAAGGTTTTGAGATAACCGCCCTATTATTGCCATTATAATGCAATAGAAATGGTGTCGTCAGAGGCTAAACGGCTGTATGACGCAGGAATTTTACAAACTAAATCATCCCCAGAGGATGTAGTAAATGTCTGGTCTAAGGCGTTAGATGCTGTTAGTGATGAACATTGGAATAATTATGTTCGACATTAAGAAAAAGTAATCTTTTCAGCGTGGGAGACCGAAAAATATATAGATGCTTCCAATATTGAACCCGTTGTAATTACTTTAAGTTCAGAATACATTTTTAACTAAAATATAATTCTTAGAAGTTGTATTCCTGTCTAACAATTAATGCATCTCCAAAGGCATCACCTGGGGTGCGAATTATTAAATAGTAAATTGATCCAACATTGAATTGTGAATAATTATTGACTCACCCATGTATATTCGTTACCACGATTAACACGATTGTTGTTAAAAACTGAAATAAGAATACACATGCAAAAAGTAACTAAAAAAACGTTACTCTTTTGTTTTTTGACTTGGTGTATTTCCAGGACTATACAACATTTCAATTTCACATTCTTCGGGAAGTACATACATTACTTGCAGTTGCTACAAATACAAGTTATCAGCATTTAGTAGTTATATAACACTCAAATACTTACATTGATTGAAATCCTGCAAAACACAGTTGAGTTGACACATTCGCCATTTTGTGGACAACTGCCAACATTTCGCTAGGGGAATCTAGTCACTTCCGGTAAATGGCCAGTCTCTCATTTCTAGGGTCTCTAATTATTTTTAGCATGGCCTGCCGAATTATTTGACAAACGCCACGCTGAATTGTGTGACAAACGCCAGTGACGTTTGTCAAACGTTTCAGCAGGCCGTGATCTTTTGATTGTGTTTTTATCCCCAGTTGGAGAAAATTGTGCGACAAGGATAGATATAAAAAATCACTAATGGCGGTACCTTATTGATATAGTGACCTTAACAATAACAGATGTGTTCGCCACCTGTTTAATAACATTCCGAACTACTCTTACAGTAAAATGGCTTTCGCGGATAATAAGGCTTTTTGGGAAAGTTTTATTTCATTATACAAAGAAAATCCTTGCTTGTGGAATATAAAAAGCAAAGAATATTCAAATAAACAAATGCGAAATCAGGCTTACGAAACTCTAGTGGATAAATGTAAAGAAATTAATCCCGAGGCCGACGTAAAATATGTTCGAAAGAAACTTGATTCACTACGGGCTGGTTTTCGAAGAGAGCTAAGGGAATTAAGAAAAAGCAAACGGACCGGAACATCTGCTGACGATGTCTATGAGCCTAGTTTGTGGTACTTTGAATTATTACTATTTACGCAAGACCAAGAAGACGCCCGGCCTGGAACATCTTCAACAGGTTTGCAGGAATCGGATTCCGAGAAAGAGGAAGCTCAAAACGCAGTAATAACCAGGGTAAGTTTTATTTCTATATATATTTATTTTCAACCACACAATATAAACACAGTGTGTATATTCTCAGCAATTCATTTCAGTAGATCATATTTTCTTGAAATGCGACTTGCCCTTCATTGTTGTAGTAGTCGGTAAACGCTTTTCTCACATTTTTAGCAAAATCATTGTAATAAGTTCTTCTGTTTTGTAAACCATGTAATTCACGAAGTTCTTCACGCCAGTCACCATCTTCAATGCTGTTGTCATTAATGTTCTCACGATCAATACTTCGGTTATTCATGTAGGTAGAACATTTCCTTCTTAAAAAGTTATGAAGAGCACAACATGCTAAGACCACTCCATCAATGTTTTCCGTATTGGTCAATGTAATTGTGGTCAGTAATATCCTGAAACGGGATGCCATTATGCCGAAAACATTCTTTACCACTCTTCTTGCTCTGCATAAACGGTAATTAAAAATGTTTTCATCGTGAGTGGCACCAGTCAATGAATGCGTCGTCACCAATAAAAACTACGGCAATTTGACTGCCGATTTTTCCAGACCACTAGGAGGTGGTATATTTAAGGTATGGTTTTCTAACTTGTCGAAAAAGTCAGTTTCTTGCAGAACACCCCCGTCCGAAATTCTGCCATTAATTCCAGTATACACGTAAATGAATTCGTAATTGGAATTCATAATGGCGAATAAGACAGTACTGTAAAAGCCTTTGTAATTATAATAGAATGATCCACTGTTAGCTGGTTTTTTTTATTGCAATGTGTTTGCCATCCATGGCTCCTAAGCAGTGTTCGAAGTTCCACAAATTATTGAATCCATCTGCGAATTCCAACCATTCCTCTGGGTTTGAAGGGAACTGCAAAGAAGAAAGTACTTTTTAAAAAAAATATACTAGTATGACAACCATTTTTCGTATACGCAATAAAAATTCGATATTACGTATGATTTTGTTTCATCATTCTCTTGCACGGAAGTACTGTTTGGCATTTTACACGAATAACTATGTTCTTATATTTTTCAGGATGAACGATCGGCAACCCTACTAAGCACCTGTTCTTCTCTGCGAAGTGAAAGCAGCAGAAAGTCTAAAGGTAGAGGGAACAGCACCTTAGCTCATAAAAAAGCTAAATTTTTGGACGTAGCAAGTGCTGCTCTCACAGATAAATCGACGTCCCCTTTTGAGCAGTTTGGAAAGAGTGTGGCAAAATACCTCGAGACTATGGAAGCTCACCAGAGAATTGTGGCCCAAAAACTTATTTCCGACATAGTATACTATGGAAAACTAGGGAAATTTACGGAAAACTGTAATATTACCATAACTCCTAATGCACCGGGTGTGGCCCCACTTTATGCGTACCCATACCCTAGTTTCCACGATCCCTCTTTTTCTCAACAACAACCGTCCTACTACGGAAATCGGTTTTCACCAGCACCACCATCCAATCAATTCACCCCGGCACCAGCACCACCACCTATTCTGCATACTGCAGAAAATGACCTTTCCGAATTTATAGCATTTAATAACGATAAGGAATAATTAAAAACGCTACCCATATTGCATTTGTTTTTAAGATAACTTTGTTTTTTAAGATAACTTTTGTTTTTTAGGATAACTTTGTTTTTTAAGATTCTGGCACTTACAGCTGCTCTCATGTGCGTGTCTTTTCTTGCAATTTTGCAACGAACTAACTCCAGTAAGGTTTCAAATAATTCTTTGTCCATTCGTAAAAAAATTGTAAATCATGAGGTTCTCTTATTTCCAGTTCTTTAAGTAAACTCATATGGGAGTATTTTGTTCTTTCCATGTACCAACGTTTTGACCACTGCCTTTTCTTGTTTTAATCTTCAAATACTGCTAAGAATCCTCCAACAATCGCCAGTTTTCTTTTCTTGTCCATAGCAGTTATTATTTTTTATTTGTTGTTACCACTACAAAACACTCTTCTTCAATGATGTCTGCCGAGCATATTCTTATTGTGTGTAGCCGACGACGAATCTGTCCGAATGAGTGTAGCCAACAACGGATCTGTCTGCCGGACATAATCGCATGTGAATACCGCCCTTTAGTCATCAAGGGGCACCGCAATCGAACGGGAGCTGGAGAGGCGGTTAGAAAGAACCGATGCACTACTAAGGCAGGACGAAGAACTGCACGCTCTACGTCTTCAGGACGGCCCTGAGAGTCGCCCAGAGAGCTATGGAGCCCGCAATGCTGGGAATCACAATAAGAGACAAAATCCGAAACGAAGAAATCCGAGAAAGAACAAAAGTAACGGATATAATGGAGCGTACGGCAAGCCTTAGGTGGCAATGGGCTGGGCACATCGCTAGACAACAGGATGGACACAACGAGTGACTTTCTGGAGACCAAGGGGCACAAACCGAAGTGTGGAAAGGCCACAAAAGAGATGGGCCGACGATATTAAATGTGTGGCATGAAAACAGTGGATAAGAAAAACTAGAGATAGAGTAGCATGGAAAAAATTAGAAGAGGCCTATATCCAACATTGGATGAATAACGGCTGAAGAGAGAGAGAGAGTTATATTATTACGAACAAAAAACCTTCATGACATTTTGACGCCCCGATGATCAGTAATTTGTTATTAACAAAAAAAACTTGCAAAATTAAGAAAAATGAAAAAATCGTTTTGCTGGTCGGGTTTTTAGGTCAATTAGATGAAAATAAACACTTTTTGACTGTTGGTGTTTTTTTCGAAAAATCCTTCGTTTCCGAGATATGAGCGATTTAAGGTGAAAAATCGACCAAAAAAGGCAAGTTTCAAATTTTTTTTCTCGGATTCTTCTGAAGCTCTTTTAAACTTTCTTAATGGAAATTACTCGTGAAAACATGTAGTTTGCGACTGTATTATTTTTATTTGTGCAACTTTTTTTTACCATGTGAAATTTGCAATAATAAAACCGTAAAATTTGCGTATTTCGAGGCGTATTCATAATCATGGAGCGAGTAACCTATTAATTTCCATAATTTTTTTTATAATGAATTATCAATAATATATGCTTTGAACTCTATTATAATTCCTTCGAGAAAGTCGTCGTGTTTCATTTAAGAACGATGTACTGCCGAAATCAAGTTGGTCTTTAACAAAATGTCCTTGAATGCTGCAACATAAATTTATGTTTTCTTCTAATCAGTACTATTTTGCTCAAATGTAAGAAATTGAGCAACATTTTTACAGTACTATAAATAAATTATACTACGTACTGATCTTCAGATCAAATTTAAAAAGCCGCGCCATCGTGAGTCTTGCTTCTGCGATTATCACTTGTTTAAACTTGCACAAACACGTATAGCGGATTAGACAGCAACAAGAGCACTTTTTAAATCGTACACGTCGTTACATTACGATGATTTGCTGTATCAAAAGTGAAAAGTTTATAGTTTCGATGTAATAATATCGTATATTTCACATAATTGTTTACTATCACAATATACTGATCTATTGTACGTAAAATATACTGAATAAGTAAATACTCATTACTTCGCAGATGCAGGTTAGGTATCACAAATATTTTACATTTTTCATGATTGAATTCCTTGTTGAGTTCACATTATTTATTATTCTCAATAGTCAACTGTTATTCCACAATGGATAAAGACAAATCTTCTAATAAAAAAAGAAATACCAAAAATTCTACGCAAGATCAACGTCCGAGAAAGATACTTCGTTCAACGTTAACGGAATTTGATTGGCAATCGTTGTTTTTTCTGCGGCTGTTCGAAGAAAAAGGGAAATTCAGTTCTTCAACGCGTGTCGCCTGGAGAAAATTTTAAAAACTCGGTATTAGAGGCTACATTAAGAAAAATTACATACAGGTACAAAATCGTTTGGCACTTCTTGCTGAGTTTGATTTAGCATCAGTAGGAGCTGGCTATCATAAAAATCCTTGTTATAATGGTTTCTTGTCTAACAAAAGAAAACAAGTAGCCGTAAGCATAGAAAGTGAAAATTTACAAGGAAAATCATCAAATTCTTGCAACTATGGAACTAATTTAAATTCCAATTCAAATGACCATTCCGATATCAGTGAACTTACTGAATTTGAACAAAGTAATGATTCCCTTTCCAGTGAGACAAATGAAAAACTATATTCTTACAATGACATAATGATAAAGACGCTTGATCCGTTAAAAGAAAAATTTATTAATTATGAAATAATACCACTCACAGAGATTTGCTCTATTTTCAAAAAGTTCTTTTGGAACGGTGCGGAGAACATTCTACAGTACGGTCAAATTATCTCAAATCCATAATTTTAAAATTGGCTGGTGATTATAATATTGTATTCTATTCTGAAATGGGATTGCCATATCACTATCATGGCAGGATCACGTTAATTATGTTTGTAACAAATGTGCAAGTACTTGTTTTGCACTGAAAATACTGCATGCTATCACTAGAATAGACATCACAAGACTTTTTATTACTCAAATTTTGAATCTGTTATAAGATATGGAGTTATTTCGTATGGACAAACTGCAAACAGAGTATTTATAATGCAAAAAAGAGCCTTACATTGTATGTTTGGTCCAAGATATAGATAGACTTGTAAACAAACATTTATCAGAGAACAAATACTCACCTTCCCTTGTATTTATATATTGGAAAGTTTAAAATTTGTGAGACAAACTATCACCAATTTTAACCTACAAAATGAATATAACAATTATAATACTCGCCATGGCCAAAATCTTCAATACGACGTACACAGACTAGAGCTTTACAAATCAAGCCCTTACTATATGCGGGCTAAATTATACAACAAGCTACCGACTAGTATACAAAATCTTAGTATAAAAAAATTTGTTTCCCACGTCAAGAAATTGTTAGTGTCCAATGCTTTTGATTCAGTAAACGAATTTTTGTTCCATGTTTTTATTTAATTAAGTTTCTGTAATTTTAACTTTACTCAGTAAGTGTTCCTTAGACATACCTTATTTCCTATATTGTGATCATTATGGATAAATAAAGAAATTTTATTTTATATTACTTATTTTTAGAATACAAAAACTTGAAGCAATGCAGCAGGTCACTATTAGATTCGGCTCGTTACAGAGTAAGAGGACCTTTCCAGAATTGGTAATTACAGACAGGTAAGATAATCATACCAACAGTTGTTATGATTTTGAAGATGCTCTACAAAGGATAACCTATTTTTAAAGCATAAGGGTCCGGACAGATTTAATTATAAGCCTTTTCAAGCAATTGTTCAGTGGCAGAAGCTGAATATTTTTTGAGAAGATCAAAATTCAGTAAAGAATATCACTAACATCAACTGTCCTTTGACTTTTCAATTTCTAGAGTGATTGTAATTAGGGTGCCTTGATGTCAATTTGACGTATTTGCCCTATAACAGGGTACGGATAGAGTACCCGTATATATGCAGTTTGATTTTTAAAAACTCAATTGCAGCAGGCCCTGGATAGCATGAATCAGTTGGCAATACTGCAGTGTATTGTTGGTGACACTGTAAGTCTATGTCAAATTCGAGGTTAGCAGGTTAGGTTGTGCTTCAGTTTTGACACCGACTGACATTATATCTATCTTTACGTTTTCTCTTTTTTCTGTTGCAAATAAAGCTAGTGTAAGCACTGCATACCACCTTTTGGGTGGTCTGCTCCGTAGTCTATTGCCTGGTGGTCTCCCATCCCTGGCTATTCGGGCTAGTCGTTCTCCCATTCTGCATACGTGCTGGTTCCATTCACGTCTTCTCTGCCTGGACCATCTGACGATATCTGGAACTTTACAATATTTCCTCATTTCATTCGTTCTCAGCCATCCAGTACACAAGACTGAAATTTGAGATACGATTAGAAGCCATATTTTCACTTGAGACCATGCGTTAACTTTTATCAAAAATAAAAGTTTTTGTAAAATCGTATTAAAATAAGGTCATTTATGCATTAATTTGCGGGCGTAAATAGTGCTTTTTGCGCCCTAAGGCCTAAAAATAATTAGCGAGCGTAAATAGTGCATTTTGCGCCCTAAGGCCTAAAAACAACAATTTGATTTTGGAGAACGAATCGTGCCATTTATTTTTTCAAAGCTTTAAGGTGGATTTTACAAAAAATCTTATTTGCATTTCGGGCGTGAACGGCGATTTTGGCCCTTTGGCGTTTTATAATCCCTCGGCTCTTCGGGCCTCTGGCTTAAAATTCCGCCGCGGGCCAAAATCGCCTCCTTCACAAAAATAGCTATTTCAGAAAGTCACAACCAACAGAGTTTCCCATATGGTTTCGCGGGCACTGTATATGATCTTAAATATATGAGAAATTAAATGTACTTATGGTGATTTATTTCCATTTTTAGAATTCCGTTTGTGGCTGAAAAATATTAAGGAAAAGAATAAAATTTAATATATTCGTAAAACTGAAAAAAATGTGGGAAAAACATATACGAGGTATTATTATGAATGCAGTCGTTCAGGTAGATATATAGATTTAACCACCAAGAAAGATATTTCCAACATAAAGAAGTCATTTAGAATTGATGTTGTTGATGGTGTAAGGCACTCAGATGATGCAACAAGTGTGGCACTTTGGGTGAAGGAATGTGCAGGTGATAACAATAGCCCAGTTAATTTTACAAGGCCCAGGGTGTTGATGATTATAAGTACAAGTTGAAACCATCTGATTTTTGCCTCATTCTAATGAATAAGGTACAGATGAAATCCTTGAAGGAGTTTTCTCACAAATTTATTTGCGTTGATGGTACAAACCCTTATGATATTGAATTGACAACTTTGATGGTCAGCGATGAATTTGGTGAAGGAATGCATGTGGCCTATATCGTTTCAAATAGAAAGGACACTAAGATTTGTGAATTATTTTTTACTGTAATAAAAGATGCAGTGGGCCTTATAAATACCAGGACTTTGATGAGGGATATAAAAGAAGTGTAGAACTATGTCTGGAGAGATGTTATGGGTATAGTACCAAACAGACTTTTTTGTGCCTGGCATATGGATTGAGCTTGGAAGTCAAATTTGATGAAAATTATTTCATCTGACCACGAAAGTACATTAGAAAAAAAGAAGAGATGTTTACGAAACACTTATAGTGATATAGACAACATTAGATGAGGAAAATTTTGTAAAATTTTATGAAGACTTTTTAACACAGTTGCGATGTGATCCAGAGACAATCGCCTTCTATGAATATTTTTTCAAAAATTATGGCAACAATCATTCATCATGGGCATACTGTTACCGAAAAGAGTTGTTGATCAACACGAACATGTATCTTGAAATGCTGCACGGTGTTATTAAATATGAATATCTGGAAGGAAAAAAAGGAAAATTTAAGGTCATTTCAATTCCCCCAACTGGGGAGCGGGCTGATATAGGGACCTTCCGTCCCTCTTCAGCCAAGAACGGAAAATTCGGGATGGGTGAGAGAAAGGAGGGATGGAGACGGGAAGAAAGGTCAGGAAAGGTGGAGAAACACTGCCCCGGCATTCACCTCAGAAAAGGTACTCTGTTGACTCAGTAAAACCACCTAAAAACCTGAATCAAGGCAAACGGTCGCGGGAATCGAACCCACGACTTCCCGAATGCTAGGTAGACGTGCAACACACTAGGCTACGGAGCTTGGTACTGGAAGGAAAGAAAGTTAAACGGATGGACAAAGGTATTCACAATTTAATGCGCTTCACTCGTGATAAACAGGTTGAACGAATCATTAAGCTAACCAAAGGTAAGTAATGAGTGTGTCATTTTCAATGAGGTAATTAACGTCTTAATCCTTTTTTAGATGTCAAGTCTGCAATTGTCAAGTTTCCGAGGACTTAACAAAGTACCCAGAGAAAATAATATTTGGAAGATAAGTTAATCGATGCTGCTTTACGAAGAGTTACCTTAGCAAAAAATCCTGCAACTAACGAAGTATTAAGTTCAACTATCAGACCAGTAAATGCCACAAATTCGTTACTTGAAATAGCTGATCTATCTAATATGCAGCAGTTTGAAATGCCATAAACTAAATACGAACCCAGCAATAAGATCACTAAACAAATTCAATTTTTTTCTACAAAGAAAAAAAGGTCGTCCAAGAACATTACTAAATATTTTACAGTACCGAATGCTGAAAAATCTAAATTAGCGTTACTCTTTTCCAAAGCCGTACCTGAAATTGCAACTTGTGCAATTAACGATCATAATTACAGTATAAAACCTAAATGGAATTAAAATAAGTATAATTAATTATTGAAAATAAAAATTAGTGTTTCTATTACTTCTTTGTTATTTTTTCTATATTATGACAACGCTGAAGCGTGGTACAAAAATAAAATAGTCGATAAGTTGGAAATGAAAGCTTCCTTGCTGTGTTGCAAAATTATTTAACTTTTTTTTTAATTCAAATGAAAATACATTTGGGTCTACTAATTACCCCATCTCCAAGATCTATATTTTGCTATCAACGAACTCGGCCTTGTCCCTGACCTCTAGAACGTTTGTATCAAATTTGAAAGCTTTATAACAGTAAATATTTAATTAGATTTTTATCTTAATTTATTATTGTTTATTCTTTGAATACAAGGAATTTAGTTATTGAAACCAACACCTATATTGCCACTTGCACAGCTAATTTTAAACACTAGCGAATTTCATTTTCATTTGTTTAATTTAATTATGCATTTACAAATTGGTGTGGTTATAGACTAAAATGTAGCCTTGTATTATTTTACCAAACGAAGTCGAAGTCGAAGTAGGGTTTCCAGTCCCGGGATTCAACATGTCAAAAACCGTGTCCCGGGTCCACAGCCAGCCCAGGCTTTTCTACAAAGAAAAAAAGGTCGTCCAAGAACATTACAAATTGGTGTGGTTATAGACTAAAATTTAGCCTTATCATATTATTTTACCAAACGAAGTCGAAGTAGGGTTTCCAGTCCCGGAATTCTATCACAAAAACCGTGTCCCGGGACCACAGCCAGCCCAGGCGAAGTCCCGGGACTATGTCAACATGTGTGCGTATACTCGATATCAGAGAATTAGGACGGGTATTTACCGGCGTCCCGCGTATTACTCATACCTCTGGCACATTCTGCATTATTTGTGTTTGGCGTAGGCAGGAGAGGTACTGTTTTCGGTAGGTTAGAATTAAACCTGTGTGTTGTTTCAGCCACATTTGCATATATTCTTCCATTTACGTATTTGTCTGTTTATTTTCTTGGATTTAGATATTTTTTATGCTTAGTAGTGTGCGTACGTTGTGACAGTAAGGTAACTAAATGTGTAGACTTTTAAAATTATGTGCGAAGAAGCTGAATAATTTATATTTTTGGGTTTTAAATGCGTTCCTTATTTGTCTGCTAAAGCGTTACAATTAGAATTAATTTCGACTCCCAACCTACCTTCATTCTACATTAAAAAAAATAACGATTTGAAGTAAATATGGCAACAATTTTATCTATTAAAGATAAACAATTGGTGAAATGTAAAGTTTGTTCCTGTAAAATTATAATCAGAGGCAGCTTGACGAAAGGATTACACAAGCACCAGGCACGGCGGAACCGTGAGGTCAGGAGGGTCAGCTGACCCCCCGGGAAATCGTCCAAGGGGTCCTAAGGGTCAAGGAGTCGGCCGACCCCTTAAAAAAACTTTGTTGGGTGTAAAATTAATGTTACACTATTCTATATTTGTGTTAACAAAAGAAAATAAACCCTGACTACGATTTAAAACAAAAACTTTAAAAGTTGTATGAATATTATTAAAAATTTGTTTACTAAACAAAGCAAAAAGCTCAAAATCAGACAGCCAGCAAGTGGCGCGGCGTCTGCCCGTCTCCTTCCCTCCCTCCACACCACTGCTATAGTGGTAGGAGGCGTGGTGGGAGAGAGACGGCACTCGCTGCCAGCGACAAGCGTCTACGGCGAGAATTCAACTTTGATACTGGCGACTGCGCATTGTGAAAAATAAGTTGTTTGTAATTTTATGCCCTGTATTTGACGTTTGTTGTGGTGATATAACCTCAAATTTGTATTCTCAAGAAATTACCAGTTTGCACGTGGTTTGCACAACTTGTGTCGTTTTCGTTAGTTTTAGCAATCGATTATTATTGTTTCGAGATGGAATTATCTCCTGGTAAGTTATATACTTAATAAAATTAATACCTGAATGGGTATACATTATATAATTTTTATTTTGTTAATTTTGTAGTGAAATTGGAGCAATTAGTTTCAAACAAATTAAATAGAGCACATGGTCTATATGAAGTACCTATGTGCATCTGTGTAGAATGTAAAAAGCCTATTTCGAATGCATCAAATTTAAGGGCTCACATAAAGAAAGTACATCCTGGTAAGTGAATGATTACGTATATTTAGTCAGCCTACTATGGAAATACGTGCATCCTGCCCCTGATCTGGGAACTAATGTAACGCATATTTTAGTTTTTGTGCTAAAATACCAAAATAAAAAACAAAATCACTTGTCGCTTATTCTCAGGATCGGGGGTATCATTTGCATAATGAATAAATATGTACTTATGTACTTACACAAAACTTCAATTTCATGTTGATATTATTTTCAGATAAAGTTGACATTTTATTGCCAAGAAAAGAGTTTAATTACGAGTGCAAAGTATGCCATAAGCACTTCACACATGTCAGAAATTTTAAGTCACCAAAAAACTCATTTTGCCCCCACTGAAATTGTCTCTAACTGAGGTATAAAATGTCCTATTTGTGGTGTTACGGTTCAAAATTCATTTTTAGCTATTCGCCTAATTATTTGCCCTAGTCTCGGTTAAAATTAACTTTTCACTACGTCTTTCTTCAGGTATGATTTCCCCTGCATTATCTTTGAGCATTCAGATCGTCTGACAGTTTTATTGCAAGCTAAGTAAGCCATTCGGTCGATATTATGGGTCCAAATGCCCCTGCAGTGTAGACTTCACCTCATGCATATCGAGTTGCATTTTCCCTTTCTCCCAAAATTTGATTTTTGGTTTATCAGTTTTTGGAAACCATCTTGACATTCCGCCATCCTGTGCTGCAAGAGCTAGGTGCTTCGAAATTTACGTTTTGATGACGTACCTTAATCAGGCTTTTTCGTTGACATCCTAATTTGGAATTGTGCCGTTTTGTGTCGTGAACTCCATGGAAGTTCGGAATTGGGCTTTGTGAGTTGCATTTTTGGCGAATTCCAGCCCGAATATTGTTTGGGGATTCCGCTCTAGCAAGGCACATGTTTTCACTTTGGCGTTGAACAGCCGTAGAAACCTGAAACGGCTTTTACTCGACGGTAGCGTGCCTGTCGAATTTCCTCGTTGGGAGCAAGGTTACCGAGCTATTCCTGCTGGGAACGCAGCTGTCGCCGTGTGGTCACGTAACCGCCAGCCTGGCGATGACTTTCGCTGACTGTGGCCCCCTCAGCTACCTGGTGATCGTTTGGCCTCCTCGTAGTCCTTAGCCCCCCCTGTTTTTAACATCTGCAGCGGAAGAGAAGTCCACTGCCGAAGGTCTGTCAGTCGGGCTACAGGTGCCCCCCTTGGGCCGTTTGCGTGGCAACGCTGCAAGGTGCTCGATAGACTCGCGTTTGTTATATTGTGTGTTTTTAAAGCTATGAACTCACCTGCATGAATATGATTGATTTTGCCTTCAGCAAATCAGTTTTTGCGGTAGTTCTTTTGCACAGTAAATAGCCGATTAGGTCATTTAGGCGAAAGTGCCTCTGAATTCGGGATAGTTTTGTCGGAATTGTGTTGTATCCGAACTCGGGCTAAATTTTATCGGAGTTGTATATGTAAAATGTGTAACGGTACTATAGTCGCATTGTGAAGCCAAGTGCACGAAGGTTAATCCTTTCAGATTTTAGGTGTTATTTATTACACCGTTGAATTAGGCTACCCTTTGTCGCCCAGCCTTGCAAGGAATTATTGTTAATGCTCGCACCTCGGCCGTTTCAATGCAGAGTACATTGCATTATTCGCGAAATCGCTTCGTGGTACCATCGCAAGATCTTGTCGGTCCGCGACGACGCTAATCGGAATTGATCATTAATTACGAGAGGAACCTTACATATAGGGTGTTCAGTTAAATTCAACCTACCTACTAAATTTACCTTTCAATTTAATCATTACGCCGGAGCCACGATGTTTCCGAGCTCTTCTTTAGTGCTTATTTAGTAATGCATTTGGCCAAATTTAATATCAATCTTGTAATCTTTTTTTAATACTGTTAATTAGCACTATATACATACTGTGTGAAATTTTATTAATTCTGGGCCCGCCCGCTAACTTCGCTTGATGCCCTTGTATATGTAACTGGCTGTACTGTGGTGATTTTAGCCTCAAGCCACCCTTGATATTTGTTGAACTGTGATATGGTCTCCTTATTGAGATATTGTGTGGAATATTCCGTAGTAATTGTTGTGTAAAATACTTGTGGATTCCCATTTACTATTTGCTTATTATACTGAATCGTTACTAGGCCAGTGAATTTTATTTATGCTACCTTGCCGTACCTCTTTTTCAGGAAGTGTTTGGTAGCGCATCTTATCGTATGCCTATATGTGCGATTAGCAAAGAGCTGGGTACCTGCTACCTGGCGCCCATTTATTTTATTTTCAGCTGAAGCTTTGAGTCTCTGATTTTAACCCACGCCCTCCTCTGGCTGAGAAGCCGGCCGCTCTTGCTTACCGCCCCCCCCCCCCTTACCACCAGAGTATCGGTAATTAGCGGTAACAGTGGATACAGTAATTCATTTCAATGTAAATTGATAGTTCACTTTGAACAAGAGCACAATATTCAAATAGAAACTGAAAATTTTACATTTGAGACTTTTGAACAATTTCAATCGTGGAAATCGACAGTTGAAAAATTAGCAAATCGTATTTTGTAAAACATTGTGGCAAAAAACTCATGAAGGACTACATAAAGACGGAATATTTGTGCCATCGAAGTGGAACATATAAAACAAGAGGCAATGGTGTAAGACGCATAAAAATACAACGCAGCAATAAAATTAATGGGTTTTGTCCTGCTGGCCTAAGGGCCGGTTGCAGAAAGCAATGTTAAGTCTGGTGTTAGCTAACGCGACGTCAAAGTGAACAAAAACGAATCAAATCTCAAATGCTTATGGGAACTAATACATTAGTAAACAAAATTTGATGCGATTTTGTTTACTTTGACGCGATGTTAGCTAACACCAGACTTAACATTGCTTTCTGCAACCGGCCCTAAGTGTTGTGTTTAGGAACCAAACATAAATTTTAATCCTTTTAATTTAATTAGGCGAATATTTCACAAACACATATTGCATACGGAAAATGCTTAACAAAGCGTCAGCAGTAATGTAATCAGTGCTCGAATGACCGGTGAACAGCCTGCAATTCTGCACTCTGCAAGTTTGTTTGTTATGAAATTGAATACGCAAGTGCATATGCGAGCTGAAACTAGGGCAAATATTAAACTTTGTAAGCTAAGTCAGTATTTTTATATGTATAAATAGAAAAATATTCTAGTCAATAAATATACAGTTTGAAGTCTTGTTTCACTGTGTCACGCTGACCAACGGCCCCAGGTCTTTTTTGGTACATCATCTCGTGTGAGACCGCACGAGACCGTTGGTTTGCACCCCTTTTTAATTCCTGCACCCCTAAGATATTCCTGCAACTGTCCAAATTAAATTCATACAGTCCATTACAAGCTCCACCCTGAACAGTTGTTAACAAAAATGGGATTCATGAAGTCGTGCATACAAAGTCGCATGTAGGACATGATCAAAGTTTGGGACATCTTTTCCTTACTGCTTCTGAAAGATCAGACTTGGCCACAAAAATTGCTTCAAAAATACCACTACCTAAATTTTAGATGAAGTTCGGGATTCAATTACCAATAAATTGTAAACTTGAACGACTACATCTTTTAACAAAAAAAGATTTATACAACGTGGAACAATGTCACAATTTAAATTCAACTTCGATCAGACACAAAGACGATGCTATCAGTGTTGAAGCTTGGGTGAATGAAATGGCCGATAAAGGATGTGTGTTATTTTACAAGCCCCAAGACACAAACTCTGTAGAATACCCCAATTTAAAAAAGGAAGATTTTTTATTGGTTATCATGAATGAAAGTCAAAAAGAGGTATTACAGAGATTTGGAAATGATTGCATATGTATGGATGGAACACATGGAATGAACGGATATGGTTTTGAGTTAATAAGTTTATTAATTTTGGATTCCCATGTGCTTTCCTTATTTCAAATCGATCTGATGAAGAAGTGCTCCGCATAATGTTAACTTGCATAAAGGAAGAATTGGGATATAAATTAACTCCATCAGTTTTCATGTCTGACATGGCCGAATCATTCTATAATGCCTGGGTAACAGTTATGGAATCAGCCAAATTTAGGTGAGCTCATTTTATATAATACTTGTAATGCAGTTTAATAGTAATTATTTATTTTTTAATAGATTGTATTGTACATGGCACGTAGACCGGGCTTGGAGAAAAAACCTAAATAAAATTGTATCCAAAGAAAAACAGGTATGTAGTTCCATTCCAAATCAAATTATTTATAATGTATAATTTCTATACCTAGGTCATCGTCTACAAAAATGTACGTACATTGTTTCAAGAAACAGATGTCTTTGCCTTTCAAGGAATGACACAACAATTTGTATCTTCTTTGTTAGCAGACCAGGATACTGTAGAATTTGCTCGATATTTTAATGACCATTACGTAAATAAAGCTGAAGCTTGGGCTTATTGTTATCGCCTATGTAGCGGCCTAAACACTAATATGCATATTGAGCGTATGCATAGAACCTTACAGTATTTATACCTCAATGGAAAATATGTTAAGCGCTTGGATAAGGGTATTAATGCTATTATGAAGTTCGTTCGTGACAAATTATTTGAAAGAGTTACTGTTCATTATAAAGGCAAATTATGCATCAAAATTCAAATACTACGGTCAAGACATAAAGTCAGTGAAAGCCTAGATGTAAATTTGGTTATGGCTTCAAGTTCGGGGAGTTGGCAAGTTCCATCAACTTCTTCAAATAACATACACGTTGTTGAAGAGAGAGTGAAAGATTGCAAGTGCAAGTTAAGTTGCGCAGACTGTGAAATTTGCTTGCATCAATATTCGTGCACATGCCTGGATTCCAGTATTAAGTGGAACATGAGTAAACATATACACCTAGTTTGCAGATATCGCAAAAAATTGTTGGACCACGCCGAAGAAAACACACAAAATGTACCATCAACATCGGCAGGTAAAATGGTTACCTAAGTTTTGTAATCTGTACTCAAGTCTGTGGCAAGGTTGAATGATGCCGGCCGTCTTCTACCATGTCGCGCTGACTACTTTTTTCCAAAACAAAAATGACTTAGCTATGTTAATTTTGTCCTAACATAGAAATTTAATTACATTATAATAATTCTAACAATGATAATAGATATAATTTTTGGGATGTTGGTCGTGTATTTAATAATTTAAAAATAGTTTTAAATTTATAGCTAACGTTTCGTCAAATAGTACGTTCGGCGTCATCAGAGCTTAATTATGTCTATTATTAAAACATGTTATGAATCTTAAAACATATTTAATAATGATATTTTGGGTAATATTATTGTTCATGTTTTCAGATAACGAAAACGCTTTATATATTCACTTGGAGGATCAGGATATGGAATCTTCTAAAATTGTAGAAGTTTAAAGTAATGTGTATAATGTGAATGATTCAGACCAAATCGACACTTTGAAAGAACAATTGAAAGCAGAATTAATGTGTTTAGTTGGCCAAATTTCTTCAGTTGAAGAATATAAAGCTGTTAAAAGTTTAATTGCACCCATTCAGCCAACATTGACTGCCATCAAAGAGAAGCAACCAAAACGGCAATTAACACCTTCATCTGTACCTGCCAATAAAAGAATTCTGGTTCAAAGAAGGCTATATGCCACAAAAAAGATAAAGAAGAAGAGAGAAGCATTAGCAAAACCAACCCCATTAGAAAAAGATAACATTGCAGTACAGCTATTGTTGTAGTAGTTTTTATAATATGTACTTATCAATAAATTGTTTTTAAAAAGACTTCCTGATATTGAAAACTTCACTCATGTTCTTATATTTATTTAAAATAAAAACATTTTAGTTTTTCAAATGATTATAATTTCAATATCATCTTTCATGAGATAACCACATTAAACGGTGCTAAAATAACTAAAGTAGTGTAATCTTGTTTGACTATTCGACAAAATTTGAGGTTATATCACCACACACGTCAAATACAAGGCATAATAGTATATTATACATCAAGGTAGCGAAGCGCAGTATTATAACCTGAGCACATATTAGATACTGAGCGCGCAGCGCGAGGTATCTAAAGCGCGAAGGTTATAAGACGATTCGCTACCGTGGTGTATATACTATTTTTTGCACTACCAAACGGCTTAATACCTAAATTCCCAACAAATTCCGAAAATATTTTAACTGTCAACCTGAAAATACAGCTCGTTAAAACGTCAAAATTAAAATAGTCATATTTGGTAACTTAGCAATTTATTAGTTACCACGGTGAAAATTGTTTATTTTACTTTCTCTCCCTTGGTGGAGAAAATCAACTTCACAACCTCAAAATAGGCCAATAACGGTGCGTTCTGAGACTAGTAGTGCAAAAAATTACAAACACCTTATTTTTCACAATGCGCAGTTGCCAGTATCAAAGTTGAATTCTCGCCGTAGACGCTTGTCTGCCAGCGAGTCGCTGGTCGCTTCAGTCGTCAGTTCAGTTCATGACACAACACACTGTTCTACGCGACCTTGTGCTTGTTCGTCAGATTGTTCTCTTCTCCATTAATGTTTTAATTGACTTTTCCTGTGTGTAGTACTATCTAGTTGATAGTTCGGTTGTGTTATTTTTTTATATACATTATGAAGCGGCAGTATATCTCAGACTTTGTCCATCGTGATCGTGGTGCTAAGTGTAAGCGTTCAGACAAACCATCTACTGAATCAATTCAAACTGAAGTAAACAATGGCGCCAGTGCCAGCACGAGTACAAACATGGAGAATGCAGACAGTTTACCAGCAGATGGCGGTGGTGACATTGTTCCATTTAGCAACCTACCTCTTTCTATTAACCCAGGTAAAAAAGAGCTCATTCAGTTTCAACCTACCGATCTCAAATTTCCTAAAGCACACATTAGTGGTGTTCAAAGATATTTTAAGGCTGAGTGGTTTAGATCATGGCATTGGTTGCACCGGGATGTTGACTCAGACGCCGCTAAATGTTTTCCTTGCTTGCAAGCTAAAAAACTTAATTTGAAACTTATGACTAAATGAAAAGGTGATGATGCTTTTACTGTTGTGGAGTTTGTTAATTGGAAAAAAAGCAACAGAACGATTTAATAAGCACGAGAAAGGTGACTGTAATGGTGAATCTTTAAAGGCACTCGCTAATTACAATGACACACCAGTAATTGCAAAAGTTTCTGCTCAAGCAAAAACACAAATGGAAACCTCACAAAAAGCACTTTTAGCCATAAAATCCAGCATTAAATACTTGGCTAGTCGAGGGTTGGCTTTAAGAGGTGATATGGATAAAGAAGGAAATTTGTTTGATCTGTTGCAATTAAGGAGTAATGAATACCAGAGATGAAAGTTTTGTTGGTAAAAAAACGGAACTGGCTTTCAAATGATATGCAGAACGAAGTTCTACAGCTTTTAGCTTTTGATGTAGTAGATAATATTAAGAACGAGATCAAAGAAAGCCAGTATTATTCACTAATTGTTGACGAAACAACAAATGTATCAACGAAAGAACAAGTATCTATATCATTGAGACACGTTAGCAATGATTTTGAAGTTTGAAGTTTCGGAGGATTTCGTAGGATTGTACGAAACTGCTTCAGTTACAGGAAACTCCTTGGCAAACATTATTTTTGATGCCCTATTAAGATTAGATATACCACTCGAAAACTGCCAGGGACAATGCTATGATAGGGCGAGTAACATTAAAGAGTATATGAATGGGGCGCAAGCAATTGTAAAACAGAAAGAGTCTTGTGCAACATACATTCACTGCTTTAATCATTCTTTGAATTTGGCCGTAGTAGATGGATCAGAAGCTGTGCCTAAGTTTTCAGCAGTATTGGAAAACGTCCACAGCCTTGCTAAGTTCTTCAAGAAATCCCCAAAAAGAACCAATATTTTCATTCAGCACAAAGTGCAAGAAGATCAATCACTAGTAAAAAATAAAAAACGGCCACACAGGCAATTTTAGCCACCCAAGCTAACACCGCCCTCGACGACGTAGCTACTTTAGCCGAAGCCATCGCCGAAACTTGGTGCACCAGGTGGACCCGATGGAAGCAATGTTTCAAAGGCTCACCGTCTTCGTAGCCTCGAAGACTGCTGAAGTAAGAACGTCGTTGCGTCAAGAAATTTCTGCAGCAACGGCAGCCTCCAATCAACTTTATCGACCGCGCCGCGACAGCCGAAATTCGCGATCGCGTTCACGAAATCGCAGCCAATCTCGCGAAAACAGTGGCGTATGCTGGTACTACCGCAGGTTCGGAAATTCAGCGCAAAAATGTACTTCGCCTTGTACATTCTCGGGAAACGACCAGCCGAGTCGCTAACGGTGGCTAGCGATTTCGAAGCAAAACCTCGCCGCCTGTTTGTGACAGACTTTGCAACCAAATTGCAATTTTTAATAGACACTGGTGCTGATCTGTGCGTGTTTCCGCGTACGCGAATCCCGGGATGCCGTATAAAAACTCACTACGAGCTTTATGCGGCAAATGGTTCCACGATCGCGACGTATGGTTTCGAGATACTTCGTCTAAATTTCGGTCTCCGACGCGATTTTACATGGCGTTTCGTTATCGCTGATGTGTCCAAACCCATTATTGGAGTCGATTTCTTGGATTACTATGGACTCCTCGTCGACATCCGCAACCACCGCCTCATCGACGGGATCACCGACCTCACCACTCAGGGCCAAGGAGCGGAGTGCGATTCCTGCTTGCTGCAGATTCGAGCTGTTTCCGCCGTTCCACCAGCTCCTCCTGCAGTACCCGGAGATCACAACGCCCTCTGGGACGCCACTGGAACCAAAGCACCAAACCAGGCATCACATTCGCACGACGCCAGGACCCCCTGTATTCAGCAAACCCATGCGTTTAGCACCGGACCGACTCAACCAGGCAAAGCAAGAGTTCAACATCATGTTGCAAATGGGAGCGGTGCGTCCTTCCGACAGTAGCTGGTCATCGCCTTTACACATGGTTCCTAAAAAAGGCGACGAGTGGAGACCTTGCGGCGACTACCGGGCTCTCAACGCGAGAACCATCCCCGACAGGTACCCGGTGCCACACATAGAAGACTTCGCCCAAACCCTCCAAGGGAAGAAAATATTTTCTACCGTGGACCTGGTGCGGGATTATCACCAAATCCCCGTTGCAGAGGAAGACATCTGCAAAACCGATATAACCACCCCATTCGTTTTCTTCGAGTTCCCGCTTATGTCATTCGGTCTTCGCAACGCAGCTCAATTTTGCCAGCGTTTTATGGATGAAGTATTGCGAGGATTGGATTTCCTGTATGTCTACATCGATGACATTCTGGTAGCATCAGAAACCGAGAAAGAACACCTGCAGCACTTAGACCAGCTTTTCAACCGCCTAAAATCATACGGTGTACTTATCAACCCTTCCAAGTGCGTTTTCAAAGAACCGACAGTTCAATTCCTAGGTTTTTTGGTATCTGAACAAGGAATTCAACCTCTCCCAGGAAAAATGGAAGCTATTAGGAACTACACCCGCCCAAATACAGTGAAAGAACTTCGCCGGTTCCTAGGCACCCTAAATTTTTATAGACGCTTCATCCCTAAGGCTGCAACAATTCAAGCACCCCTTAACGACCTGCTGCAGGGCAATATCAAGGGCAAAACACCAATTATTTGGACTGACGCAACCATCGCAGCATTCGAGGCTTCCAAAGAAAGTCTCGCGTCCGCAACGTTACTAGACCATCCAGTCCCGGATGCACCTCTGTCCATCTTTACAGATGCGTCCGATTTCGCAATTGGGTCAGTCGTACAACAGCGCGTAAACGAGCAATGGCAACCCCTAGGATTTTTCTCTGCAAAGTTGAGCACCGCCGAGAGGAAGTACGGAGCCTACGACAGAGAACTTCTAGCAGTCTATAAAGCCGTAAAACATTTTAAACACATGATTGAAGGCAGAGAGTTTACTGTTTTCACCGACCATAAACCGATAACATTTGCTTTTCGTCAGAAAACAGACAAATGTTCCCCACGGCAATTCAGATATCTTGATTTTATCGGCCAGTACACGACGGACATTCGTCACATCTCGGGACAAGACAATATCGTGGCAGACTCATTATCCAGGATAGAAGAACTCACCCAAGGTGTCGATTTCCAGGCCCTGGCTAAATCGCAATCAACTGATGAGGAATTGCAAGCGTTTCTTCAAGAAAGCTCACCATTGCAGTTACGACAAGTTGTTTTACCAGAGATGGACATCGGCATCTATTGTGATTTATCCACCAGCACTGCACGTCCATTCATCACGCAACAATTTCGGAAAGCTGTATTTAATTCGCTCCATCAGCTGTCGCATCCCGGAATCAACGCGACGGTCAAATTAATAACTCAACGTTATGTTTGGCAGTCAGTGAAATCGGACTGCAGAAAATGGGCCAGCAGCTTCTTGCAATGCCAGCGCTCAAAGATATCCAGGCACGTATCAGCTCCAATTGGAACTTTTGTACCATCTTCCTCCAAGTTCGAGCACCTACATATGGACATCGTGGGACCCCTACCAGTATCAAAAGGCTTCAGATACTGCCTGACCTGTATCGATCGGTTTTCCCGCTGGCCTGAAGTTTTTCCAATAGAAAACCTTGAAGGCGCAACAGTTACACGAACTTTCTTCGCCGGCTGGATCGCAAGATTCGGCACGCCGCTGCGCATTACAACGGACCAGGGACGTCAATGCGAGTCACAGCTTTTCAGAGAACTCAATACTCTGTTAGGATCCCGTCACCTCCGAACAACCGCCTACCATCCAGAAGCTAACGGTTTAATAGAGCGATTCCACAGACAATTGAAGGCAGCTGTTCGGTGCCATTCCACAGACAATTGGACCGGGATATTACCTGCCATACTACTGGGAATTCGTTCAGCTTGGCGCGAGGATCTAGAAGCAACCACAGCAGAACTTGTTTACGGCGAGGCCCTGCGACTTCCTGCAGACTTTCTGGTCCCGCGTACACAAAGAGCATTCGGAAGTAGCAAAACGTCGGATTTTGCTAAAGAGTTGCGACAACATTTCAAAAAGCTTCGCCCGATCACCGGAACGCGGCATGAAAACAAAAAGAATTTTGTATTCAAGGACCTAGCATCCACGAAGTTCGTTTTCATCCGCCACGACGCTCCCAAAGCAGCCCTCCAACTACGATACGAAGGCCCATACCCAGTAATCAATAGAAACAACAAAACGTTTACCGTTGCCCTCAAAGGTAAGAACGTCACTGTTTCTATTGATCGGCTGAAGCCAGCGTACATTATGCAGCACGACGACGAGCCCAAAGAAGAACGCAACACATCAATACAGCAACAACCAGAGGAACAGCGGCCTACGGAGACGACAGCCACGCGTTCTGGTCGCAAGGTTCGATTTCCAATTTCCAATTCTTGACACTAACGTGTTCTGCATTTACCATTTTAGCATGTATCTCATTTTTGTATATATTTGTTTCTTTTGTGTGAATATTTTGTGTTTGTAGATATGTCTTACTTGTAAATATGTTTTTTCCATTCCCTTGTATATAATCTTTCTGTATCATGATCTCAAACTGACTAAGTATATGTGATAGTCGATCACTAGCAAGGGGGTATCTGTGGCGATAATAGATACACAAAATTCCTTTGGTGTAATTCGCAGTAGTTCACTACCCTCGACAAAAGGGTTGTAGCAGGTAACATTCCTTACTGTAAAATTTACCATTGCATTTTCCAGCTAACGGGAATGTTGCTGGCTTCAACACCCTGACATAACGGGACTGCGAATTCTTCAAAGGGATATTCACCTGTTTTGACTATAACTAACGGGATTGACATAAGCTCAGGTCAGTTACAGCTCATCCTCGGTGAGTACGAATTCGTAGCATCTTGTTTTACAATAAACGTTTTTCTACCGGCTTACAACTGTTTTTGTTCTGGACTCAAACCATTCGCGCGCCCACGCACCCATATTTTTAAATTACAGAAAAGGAAACTGCTGAACACTAAATGATACAACGTCCAAGGGGCCTACCGGCAGGACAGTTTGTCCTGCCGGCAGGCCCTAAAATTAAATGTGTGATTTTATATATGATGCGGTCCTTCTAGAAGTACAAAAATGTCACAAACGGAAAGTGCGTAAAATTTTTCCTATCTCTTGTGCAGGTTTGAACTCGATTGTTCAAACCGCATAGAAATTATCGGATGATATTGGTTTGCGAGTAGTTTCTCTCCGTTAGCAGTGGCGTTCGGACGTTTGTTGCTCCGCTGCACAATAATGGTCACAAAAATTAAGATAAACGATCGTGTATTCACGAAAGCTACGAATTTTGATGATGGCATCAACAATTGGAGTCTGTCTATGTTTGGATCGGGACATAAAACTGCATTCTGTTATGGTGTTGTGAAAAGTGTATCCGGAAACATTGCTTCTGTGATTTGGGAGATAGATAATCAGGAAATGCCAATAAACATCGAGTTGTTAAGAAAAGCCAAAGGTGAGTACGTAATGAATGGTAGACCGGAATTTTTGAACTCGTTGAGGGGTGGGGGAAAAGGGGGGAGGGTTGGTTGAATAGTAACAATAATAAATAAGAAATTCATTAAAAATAAAAAAGCATGCTCACTTTTTTTTTGGCTCACCGTGTACAGGGTTATTGGTTATTATGGGTTGGTTATTGGTTGGTTATGTTAGCTAATATTTTAATTTGACGCAATTGGTCCAAATGTAACCAATAATCACACATCACATATTGTAAAAAGCGCTGATGATGAAGTAAACCTTTCATTATTAATAATTCCAGGTAGTAAACGCTCGATTCAGGCAGTAGACGATAATAACGATTTTAACTCCAAGTCTATGTGTAAGGACAAAAGAAAGAGACAGGATAAATATAACGTTGGTGGACCAAGCAATGCAATTTCTTCTTGTTCGTCAATTGATGAAGGAAATGAATCCGGAAATGAACAGGAAAATGTAGCCGCAAATTCTTCTAGTTCGTCAAGTGACGAGGGAAGTGAAGCTGAGATTGAACTGGAGAATATAGCCGCAAATAGATACGAGGTTTTGGATGAGGTCACAGCCCACGAAACAGTTTGGAGCGTTGGCGTAGAGACCAGAATTAACAAATACTCTAACGGAAAACAAAAACCGAAATTAAATGTTGGAAATATCCAAAGTATGTCGGAATTGGATATGTGGTGTCTTTTTTTCCCAGTGGAAAATATCGAGAGTATCCTTGAGGCAATTAACATAAACATGGAACAAGAGGAAAAACGAAGGGTGGAAAAGGGAGAATTCTATAAAATGATTGGTTTGCTTTATGGGATGAGCACAAACATTCTTCATAGCCGAAGAGAATACTGGTCCACAAGCGAGGAAAATAGTTTTTCCCGCACCTGCATTTGGTCGAAGATTCGGCATGGGTTACCACAGATTTGAGGCAATTTTACGCAATTTGTCCTTTTCTGTGGAAAATAATGATGATCAAAATCGGTGGAAACCTATACAAGTTCTAATAGATATGTTGCATACCAAATGGAACGATATATTCATGCCTGGATACAAGTTATGCGTTGACGAGTCTATGTTCTCTTGGTACGGACGAGGAAATTACGACCCAAATGGCATGCCTGTTGTCATCAAGATTATTAGGAAACCTAAAGGAGTAGGCTGAGAGTGCAAGACTTTGGCAGATTCGCAAAGCAATATTATGATACGTCTCGAAATTAAAGAAGGGAAAGTTAGCATGGCAACAAAAAAGTGGCAACAGGAGTTAGGTGCAGGTACTGCCACGACATTGCGATTAGCAGAACCTTAGTTTGGATCAGGAAAGATAATTGTGGGAGACTCATGGTTTGCCTCAGTAAAAACTGCAGTTGAACTTGAAAAAAGAGGTCTGTATTTTATCGGTGTGGTGAAAACTGCTACAAAGCAGTTTCCAATAAAAGCTCTAAAAGAAAAATGCCCTGAAGATCGGGGTAGTGTGGTATTTGAAAAGGCAACAGTACAAAATACTGAGCTAATCTGTGCAGCTTGGCGTGACAAAAAGTTGCATACATTTGTCGGAAGTTGTGGTACCACTCTTCAAGGCATTCCAGCGAAAAAGCAAAGAACTGACGAAGCAGGAAGAAAATATACAATAGATGTTCCAAGAATTCACATGCTTGAAGAATATTTTGAGGGGGCCCCAGCAATCGATGTTCATAATCATATCCGGCAGTCCGGGATAGCACTAGAAGAGGTATGGAACACGCAGAATTGGAAACATCGTATGTATGCTTCACTACTAGGAATAGTCGAAACCAATGCTTATTTAGCATACAAATATTTTAAAGCTGACAGTAAAATATCACATGCGGATTTTACCAAAAACTTATCCTATCAGATTATTACAAAGGACTGGTCTACTGGTACTCCAGGCAATAACATCCAAAGAAATGAAGGTGCTCAAAGGGAAAATGTAGATAGTCGCACGTCTCAAGGTCACCAACTTGTTGCGCTGAGTACTACCACCGGTAAACAAAGACTTCAAAGGAAATGTATTGTATGTAGGAGAATTCGGCGTAAACAGCAAAAAGCAAGTTACTTTTGTAATTGTTGTGGAGAACGCGCAGTTCTTTGTGCACCAACAACAGGTCGCGATTGTTATGCGTATCATATTCTACATGGGATTTCCACATAAATTATAAATTAAGTTTGTTTCTTGTTATTACCTTTTATGTTTCTTGTTTTTACGTTTGTACTGAATGGAACACAAGTTTATTTTTATATCACAGAAAAAGAATAAATATTGTTTATTTTATAGTAAAAGCGCATTTATTTCCTAAAACCTACAAAAAAGAAACGTATCCAAAAAAACATTAGACTACGCCACTAGAAAAAGGAGATGTACTGCCCGAAGCTAAAAAGTGCTGCCTGAAGGACAGAACACATTAGAAATCAAAGGCCTGCCAGCAGGACAAAGTGGCCGGTACCTTCTGGAAGCTCCTTCCGGCAGGACAGTTGTTTGGACGTTCTATCATTAAAACTTCCCAATGCATCTGCATATACAGGGCACTGTTTTCGCAGAACTTCTACGACCCTTCTTGTAAATGACGGGGCAGATATACTTTCATTAAAACAGCATGGTGGATGGAAGTCCACTGCGGTGGCCGAGGGATATATAGGAGATTCTATACAAACTAAAATAAAAAATGCCAAAAGAATTATTGACAAACCCGAGTATCGACCTAATTCTCAATCTGAGTCTACTTCCAGTGGATCAGCTGATGTTATTGGTTACTATAATAATAATAATGTTGCAGAGGACATTCCTGTTGAAATTCTTCAGAATCAATTCCAACTAAATTTAGCAACAGACCAAATGGTGTTAAATTCCATTCCTAATTTGAATGTAACTAATTGTACTGCGTGTTTAATTTTAATATTAAAAATTTATATTACTACTTGTTATTCTTCTTAACATGGAATTTCGGCGTAGACCGCGTAGTATTTGTATATGAACACCCAGCATTTTCTGGTTTAATGTGCCTTGCACCTTGTGAAGTCGAGCAAAAACCCGCGCGATGGTCATGCTCTTTGGTGGCTCGTGTTGTTTGAGTATCTTCATAACGAGGATACTTAGGCAGATTTGGCCGTTTTTCCGAAATTCCATGTTAAGAAGAATAATTCGAGTAACCGCGAAAGCCTCAAACAGTATATTACTACTTGTTATTACTATCTTAAATTTTTCGAATAAATGTTCAAATAAATTGCTGTCATCGGAGTGAAAGTCGCTCGGAGTTTTTAAACAGCCTCGCCTACGCTTACGCTTCGCCTCGGCCATTCAAAAACACCTCACACCTAAAAGTAAGCTTTCGCAGCTTGTAATGTAAATAACTATCTAGGTACATAAGTATCACCTTTAGTTACACGATGTTGTATCATTTTCAAAGAAACATATCTTTATGTTTAAAATAAAACTAGTAAACTACTAAAATTGCCTTTTCTATGTTTTGATTTTGCAAAATATTATTTATTTATTAATTTGCAAGAAGCAACTACTGAAGGTACTGAGGTTTGGTACTTAAAGCAATTAATACGTGAATTATCAGATAAATGTGACATTCTAAAGGTAAACAACTGCTTATTAAAAGAAAAATTGGGCAAACATAAAAGCGACTGCAGCTTAAATCCGGAGGTCACTGAACCCTCTGGCTCATACGCCGATAAAACGAAATCAGTTAATGTTATCAATCACCTCCAGTCAACTAGCCGAAGGCTTACAAATGGTTAAAGCCTCAAATAATATTAACTTGGTTAGTACTCCTACAGCTAATCAATTATATACTATTAATAATCGCAAGACGGCAGGTTGCACATCTATGGTGATTAATCCTTGTGGAAATTAATCTGCGGAAGATATCATACAGGACATAAAGGCAGTTAATAATAGTGAAGGGACTCCCATCACAATAGACAAAATTAGAAAAGTAGAGAAAGGTGGAGTTGGTGTTCACTGCCCCAACGAGGTCGCGCTCAAAACTTTAAAAGCTTAAGAAGCTATAGTAATGGCAAGCGAGCGTGACACTGAAATTTCGCGCCGAAAAAAACGTGAAAATATCTGTTTTCACTAGGTCTGTTCGTAAACTCTGCACCGCAACTTCTACTGTACACTACTTTCGTAAATGACGTTCGTTTTTAACAGTGCATAAATTGAGTGTAACTAATGACCTGTTCGTAAACGCTAGTGCAAGCTGAATATTGTACACTAGGGCGTACTTTCCTACACCGACTTCGGAAGTGGTGTACGGAAGTGCAGCGACGTACTGTGAGGTTATGATTTGGTTGTTGACGTATTTTTCACATAAAATTTGAGAGTTTGTTAAAAATGGATGATGAAATCCCAGTAAAAAAGGCACATTTGGAGTATTTACGTTCGGGTTCGCCTATTTTAACTAATGAAGGCTACCTATTTCGATACGACCGTAAGGATTACCAAATTAATGCCTGGTTTATACACTCACTAACAACTTTTTTATATTGTAGATGAGCCACGAGAAACATTTTATATTGAAAAAGAGTTTGTTCCTGATCTATTAGATCCTGAGGGAATATACTTCAATTGTGATAATGAATATACACTTCATTTAATGTTAATAGATTTAGATGAAACGCAGGTAGTAGTATATAAACAAAAAAGCTACCGAAGAATCTCAAGTTTTGGGGCAGAAAGCAGAGTGGGACGATAATAATACAAAATGATTACTTCGTACTTACCATGAAATGAAGCAAGAAAATAAGTATAAAACGAAGAAGAAACTTTTTTCTGCTATTACCGAAGTTCATAAAAAATATGGGTATGATGTAACACCCTTACAAGTGGAAAATAGGTTTAAAACTTTAGAGAGAGGTTACAAAAAGGTTCTGGAAAACGACAACAAAACTGGCAGAGGCAGAAAAACATGTGCATATCAAAAGTAGGTACCTACAAAATATAACACTAAAAAAGTGCTCTAAGCTGTTGAAATTGCTGTTTATTTGATGCTGTAAATTGCAAATATTTTTTTTTACTGTAGAGAACTGGATGAAATATTTACTAAAGAGGCCAACGTGTTTCCTGAAGCATTGGTCAGTGTTTCCTCATGTTTGACTCAAAACGATTTATTAGTAAGAGCAGGACTGACACCTAGGTAAGAATATTATTTTATTGTTTCTTGAGTAATGTTACCCTGTTATATTAGTTCATCTAATATAATTTATTATTTACTAGCATCACTACTGCTGCAGATGATGCAATTGCAGGCAGTAGTAAGAGTGATAGTGGAAGCAGCACACCCACTACTTCCAGTAAGAAGAAACGCATTACCTCTAAGCCGACACAGGTACTTAATGATATTCTACAAGTATTTAAGCTGCTACAGCAAGACATGTAGAAAAAATGACCGCAATGAAAGAGAAGAATGCATTACTGAAGGCAAGAAATAAATTACTTCAGAGATTAGTAGATAGTAAATAAAAATTCTTTTATTTTGTACCTTTTTTATTGAAACATTTTTGTATTGTAAGTTTATTTAGCTACAAATTATAATTTCGATTTGCTAACGCATTTGCTATGTTATCTCGTATTTCCCTTCCATTTTCAATAATAGTTCCTTGTCCTTTGTAAACATCATGAATTTCTTCTTCCTCAATACAGTCTTCCATAAATTCAAGATCATCCTCTGCACTTAAATTGTGCAGCACACAACAAGCCTTAATAACGTTAATTAAAAGAGGAATATTTCTTAATTTAATATGATAAAGTTAACGAAACCGTTGTTTCAACAAACCAAACGTATGTTCAATTGCAACTCGACAAGAACTGAGCATTTTATTAAATTTCTTTTGCTCTCTAGATAGATGTCCATTGTCACGATATGGTGTCATTAAATATTCTAAACAGGGATAAGCACTATCGCCTAATATAAATTTTCCATCCTGTATAGTCGACAATTTCTTATATGCTTCACTCATTCTAAACACTCGTGCATCATGAGTAGATCCAGGGTATCCGATATAAATATCAATGAACTGCTTTTTGTGATTACATATGCCCTGTAATTGTATTGAGACATATTTTTTTCAGTTATAGTAATTATCTGGGTTTTTTATGGGTTTGTCGATGCGAATATGACTACCATCAATTAAACCAATGACTCCTGGAAATCCTTTATTTTGTAAATAGTATCCAGCAGTTATATCTTGCAACTCTTCATTTGGCCATATAATTACTTCTGGAGCAATTGAACACAGATAGCTCGAAACTTGATTTATAACATAGTACAGTGTCGACAAGCTGACATCAAATCTGCTTGCTGCATCTCGATAGCTACTTGTTTGGTGACCACAAAACCACAAGAAAGCCAATATTTTGTGTTCAGCAGACAACGGTTTCCTTCCGACTAAAAATTTCGATTATTAAACATAGGTATAAAATATACGTAGGTAGGTACATTTAATTTTCTACATACCCACTGAATCGTCTTTCTGGTAGCTGTTTTCAAATCTTTCGATCAAATTATTTACCAGGCTACTTTTTAGACGGAAATGTGTTTTGAATTCATTTTCAGTATAATTAGTTACTTGCTCAATGAAATTTTTTACACAGTTTCTTGTATTTTTGGTGGCAACACAGCATGCGGCTAATAGCAGGTCTTTTTTGTGTCGCACTTCATCTTCAGAGGAACTGGCTGATGATTCTGATGAATCAAATAATAACACATTTGTAGCAATACTATTCATACTTCGCGCGTACAAGTTACAGCACCTACAATTGAGGTTAAAAACGAACAAATCTAGTGTCGCGCAACCTAGTGTACACTTTATGCAATATCATCCTGCACTGCACTGTACTACACTACCCCGGAAATTAATGGGTATATGATTTACGAACAAAACTACTGTTACAAGAAAGTTGTAACTACTGTTGATAAGTGCAACAACCTCTTCCACCCGGCATGTTCGCAGCAAGCAGGAAACGCCAAAAAAGCAATCTGCAAGCATATTCCAAGTGACGAGTATTCTTACCACTAAAGTGATGAAAACCAAATCAGTGATATTGTGGAAATAAAAAGGATGTATCAAGAGTTAAGCCTAAAATACATTTCTTTAGAACGCAATTATCAAGTTTTAAGGGAAAAACTGGAGAAAATTGAGACAAAAATCCCTGAAGTTAATAAGGTACAAAGTCCAAGTTCGTCAAAAATCTCAAATACAAAGAATTTGACAAAGCAACCGGCAACATTACCAAGCCGCGTGCGTCAAAAATCAGCTGTTTTTGAAGCCGCTATTAACGCAAGTGCAAACACAAGCGGGCAAAGTCTGAAAACGCCATCCGGCAGCCGACGTAAATCAGCTGATATTGACATTTCAGAAGTTTCAAAAACAAAACAAGACGATGATGACAATGTTTTCATCAGTACTGAATCTCAAGAGGAACTTTCTACAAAAGGTGCGTTAGGTTATTAGTGCCGTTTGCTCTTCTTGCTCAAAATCGTTCGTTATTTGCAATGCGAGCAAATGGAGTAATCTCCATAGCGTTCGTTTATAAAAGTTCGGAGCGAATGGAGCTCACTCCTAATGCTCCTACGTAAAGTGGTTGTGCACTTGGAGTTACATTGAACGAATGATAATATAACCTCACTTATAATTGTCACCTTTGTTGTGCTTTAACGAGTTTTAAATTTATTAATAACCCAAAATAAACGAGCAATGGAAATGGAAAAACAGGAGGATAGTAGTGATGAAGTCATAAATATATCAAACCAGAAATTACTATACGAATGCAGTCAATGCAAAGAATGTAGTTTTGTTGAACAAGAAATCCTTCAACACATAAAAGATACTCATAATAATATTAGTGGTAAGTTGAAAAGCACATCAGAATTAAATTAGTGAATACTTATTTAAAATAACGTTTTCAGGTAACTTTTGGTCAGAATTCAATGCAGTGACAACATATATTATTGAAGATTCCGATGCTACCACGAGCGGTTTGTCTAATCTTGAGGAGGATAATAATGAAAAGTTATGGTCATCGGAAACGATACTGTTTTTTATAGATGAAGTGAAAAAACATCACTGCGAGTTTGATACAACCGTGAAACGATTTGTATGGGTAAAAATAGCAGAAATAATTTCAAAGAAATTTAACAAAAAAATAAGCTGGAAACAATGCGATACAAAATGGAAATCGCTAAAGCGCACATATAAAGTAGTGCTTGAACACAATAGTACCACTGGCAAAAATAGACGACAATGGGAATACTTCTCGGTTATGCATGATATTTTGTTCTCGCCACCCGATATAAACCCAGAAGCAACATGCAGCAGCTATGCTGGTTTAGTTGTTACAGAAAAAGGGGCCGTAAGAAGTTCACCAGTGCCAGAAGAAGCAGATCCTAAACCCTCAAATTCTTCCTTTTCACTCAAGCGTAAACGCCTGGCAAATGTAGCTGAGCAGAGGCTGTTCGAAAAATTTTTAGAAAAATTTTAAATTTTGCATTAGTTTAATGCATTATTTGTTTTTTCATATATATATATGCAATGTTTGGTCATTTGTATTTTAGTTCAATAATAAAGTATTATGGTACATTTATGTTTATTAAATCTTAAAGTACATCATTTCGTACAATTAAAGATAAAGCATTCATAATATTTAATCGTTTCGTAATTGAAGTTTTATCATTTACACCATTGGCAAGTGGGTCAAGGGAATGGGCATTCATCTTTCTTCTTGAATTTCTTCTGCAACATTTATTAAAGCTTCCACGGGATCACCAGATAAGATACATATATTATGTAATATGCACGCACTCATTATAATTAACGACATAAATTCTAATTTAACAGTTTCTAAAAATTTTAGTCTCCTAAATCGACCTTTTAATAATGCAAATGCATTTTCAATTACAGCTCTTGTTTTACTTAGAGTTAGATTAAAATTTTTGTGACGTACAGTTAAATTTCCGTAATCCTTAAAACCAACTAATAAATATGGAAATAATGTGTATGCTAAATCGCCAATTAAATGAGTGTTATTTGAAAAAATAATATTATTGCTAGATATACGTTTGTAGAGATCTGATTTCTTAAACAAAGTAAAGTCATGTTGGGATCCTGGTAATCCACAAAAGACATCTATAAATAATTTATTGTGGTCACAAACTCCTTGAAGTAGTACAGATTGGTAACCTTTTCGGTTAACGTAACAACTGTGGTTAGTTTTTGGAGCAATTATGCGGATATGACTACCATCAATAGCACCAATAACTCCTACAATAAACAAAAATATCAAATACAATAATAGGACTAGGTACGTAATAACAGAATTTATCAGCTAACTTATGCTGCATTTCAAAACTTCTTGTTATAAGTTGTGCTCGATTGTTTGATGGCCAGCTGATGATATTAAATCTGTTATTCACTTTTAATAACAACATGCACATTCTGTACAAAACAGACCAACAGGTGGATTTGCTAATTCCAAATTTATTTGCGACAGACCTACGAAGACAATTTATTAGTACATTGGGAGCCATTTCATTTGAAAACATGAATAAGTGTTCCTACCTGAAACTTTCCATGTTAGCCAAATACCAAATCATAATCATCGCTGCTTTATCTAATGAAATTTCTGGATGACCAGGCGTTACATTTTTCTTATTTACCATGCTTAATTTCTGTACCATATCTTCAAACGCATTAACACTTAGACGAAAGTGTAATTGAAATTGCCGGTTGCTCATAGAAGGAACAATCTTTTCACTAAAATGTTCCACTTTATTAGTACTACTTTCACTAAACTCGTCATCGTCACTATCAGACCAAAATATTTCATGTGCAAAATATGAAATTAATGTAATTGCTTTCGAACGCTTATCCATAATTATTTCTATTACTTATTAATTTTGAGGTTATGTTTGCCAGTGTTTAACGCTCTTTCGTTCGGATATTCGCGATACACTTCGTCTGCTCTAATCACGCCGGAATTGACTCTAAGCACGTTTTGCTCTAACTCCATAACGTAAAACCGAACGCAGCTAAATAATGCCAGTAAGGGCTCAAATAATGAGTGGAAAACTGTTGTGAATAAAAGAAACCAGAAGAAAAAATTCCCTTTGCCTAATAACAGGCCTGAACTGGTAATGGGTGTTAACAAAAACACAAGCACACTTGAAGTGGCACAAAAACGTTACTGGGTGTTTGTTAAGCCGGTCCCACACAATGTGGCGAATGCCTTCCAACGTTGCACACATGGCCATTTGTCACATCGTGTGGGCGTGCTCCATGTGTTCAACGCTGGCCTCATGCCACGTTCGGGATCCTGTCGGTAAATTTGACCCGCGTCAAAGGAGCTTCCAACGTTGGAAGCATCGTTCGGAACGCGCATACACACGAGTGTCATGTTTTTAGTATCGAGAAATCAGTAGCGGCAGCGGCCTAGATTTGTTGTGGTCTCGTCAAGCCGCTGATTCCTTGGAAAAATTGGGAAAAAATAAGTAGGTAAGAACATATATACAGGGTGTTAATTAAGTACGTAGACAAACTTTAAGGGGTGATTCCTTGATCAATTCTAAGATAAAAAGTTCCTACAAACATGGGACCTAAACGGCTTCGTTTTCGAGATACAGGGTGTTGAAGTTTAAACAAAAATTTATTTTTTTTCAAAAATCTGGAAAACGCCTAGAGGTTTTGTAATGAAACTTGGTGTATGTTAGTATTTCATAAAGTGGCATTGTTTGGTCAAAATAAATTTAATTTATTTCTACCACTGGCGTGCATCGGAGCAACCTCAGTTACCTTATATCAAAAAATCTGGTACCCCCTTGTTTTTTAGTCAATACGACAAGTTTTTAGCTTTATCCATTGAAACTATACAAAAGATGTATCTTATATTTTTTTGATAGAATAAACATTTTGCGAGAAAAATGGCAAAATCTGTAACAGCAATTTCGTACATTGGACGTTAATGGGACCTAAACGGCTTCGTTTTCAAAATACAGTTTAAAGAAGCTTTCAAAAAATGTTATTTAATAAAAAACAATCTTACAATAGCTACAAAACTTTTTCTAAAAAACAGTGGCGTACCAGATTTTTCTAAAATAAGGTAACTGAGGTCGCCCCGATGCACGCCACTGGTGGAAATAAATTAAATTTATTTTAACTGAACAATGCCACTTTATGAAATACTAACCTACACCAAGTTTCATTAGAATATCTCTATCCGTTTTCCAAATTTTTGAAAAAAACTGTTTTTGTTTAAACTTAAACACCCTGTATCTCGAAAACGAAGCCGTTTAGGTCCCGTGTTTGTATGAACTTTTTATCTTAGAATTGATCAAGGAAACGCCCCTTAAAGTTTGTCTACGTACTTAATTAACACCCTGTATAGGAAAAGTTAATTAATTATATTGTCTGTGTTAATAATCAAATTAAATTACGAAAATAATTCCAACAATAAACGAATATTAAAAAACGAATGACCAATTATTATTATTCTTTAGTAAAGTAACAAACGTAAAGCCCTAAATAAAAATTAATTTAATTAAATTAAAATAACAGTTAATAACTTAATGAATGTTTTTGTATTACGTGCAACATATTTATTTGTTTAATGTTAATCTGTGCAGTAGTGATAAAAAAGTAACTACTCGTTACAAAATAACTAAATAACTAATACCAACTGCAAGGGGATTGGTAACATCGTTACTTAAGCTTTCGGTTGAGCGTTGCCTTCAAACGCATAGTTAATAAATATTTATACGATGTGAATGTGGAATATCAAAATAACTAATGGAAGCAAGTTAAATACGTAAAGAAAACGATATTACTATACAGGGTGTCCAAAAAATGGCGCATTAACTCTACGGTGCGTTACTTGGGGATGCCTAATGAACCCTGGAAAAATATGAAAAAAATTGTCCTCAAACGATGGTTTATGAAAAACTAAGAATTTTTACTCATTTTTCAGTTACAAACGCAGTCGACCTTCTTAAAAATAACACGATTGATTAGACTATTTAAATTTGTTCAAATGATGTTATTTTTAAGAAGCTTGACTACATTTTTACCTGACGGAGTGAGTAAAGAAAAAACCTGAATTTGCCAAGATGGCGCAAATTCCCAAAATTAATTTTCATTTAAATACAGGAAATTCTTTCCTCACTTATTTCCAGGTTGATGAGAGGCCAAAAGCGCTCTGCAGATTATACAAATAAAAATTTTGCACGTTGCACGTGCAAAATTTTCATTCCTAACCTTCAAACCTGCACACAGTCCTTCACACTTAATAATGAAAGTAATAATTACATCATATTAAAACTATTTACAGACAATACAAGAAATATGTTTTCTCATAATAAAAACAAGCTTTAATAAATACTTAATGTTCGTTATGCATAGCAACAAAGCACCAAAAGCTGTGCTTTGTGACTTGTTGTAGCTCTTCAACGTCTACATTACGAGTATAAAATTTAAGTTAAATATATTTTTTTGATTTGATGTATAAAATATTCCCTTCGCAGTTAATAATGGAGTGGAATAATGAACTTATTCTTGAATTCATTGCACTTTATGAGAAACATTCTATTTTATGGAATCCAAAACATCTCGGACATAAAAACAGAAATGCTTTAAATGATGCTTGGCTTGATATTTCCAAAGAAATGAGCGTTGACATGCCTATTGCTGAACTTAAGAAAAAGAAAGAGTCTCTTTTGTCAACATATAGAATTTTGAGAAAAAAAGTTTCAGACTCGTATACAACAGGAACAGAGAGTGAAGATATATACAAACCTTCTTGGTTTGCATATGACGCAATTGACAGGTTTATAAGAGTCACGAAAAATAAAATACCATCCCTAAATTCAGAGGTAAGTTTATTATATTACATATAACAAAAATTAATTAATATTATTTTGCCATTCAACTGCACCACTAGAAATGAAATATTCGGCAAATTCTCTCTGACTATTCAATTCACGTGTCATCTGTCAAAAAGTGACCAATGAAAATCCAGAAATCAGACGTTTTTTGACCAATCAAAAAAATATCAGCGGATATATCTTCATAGAAGGTATTCAAGTGACTATTTTTAACAAATGCGATTTTTATTAGAAAAAGTCAATATTAGTGTGCTGTTACTATAGAAATTGCGTAGTTTGTTGCTAGATTTACCGAAAACTAATTTGAAAAAGTAGTTTGGTTCATTAAATAGTCCCTCGAATACCATTCTTAGTCAAAGTTATGTCGACTATTTTTGCGGTGGTATCACTACGCATGTCCATTGCGCTTTGGATTAGGACTCGTGCTATCGCACTCGTCCTAATCGTACCAAAACGCAATGGACATTCGTAACACCACCGCAAAAATAGTCGACATAACTTTGACTACTCATGGTATTATAAGTGAATATCCTTTGCTTCTTGAGAAGGTTTTCTGGCTGTTTTAGTCAAAGGAGTTAACAAAGTCATGTTTTTGTTATTATTTCGCCACGACCCATTTATTACTTGTCCATTCATTTCATAATCAAACGTTCCAGATGGGGTATACCTGTTTCTGGATGTTTTACTTCTTCGTAAAAAATTGTGCAGCAATGTGCATGTCATGCTGATTGAAGCAGCTTTTTCAGGTTCTAGCAACATAGGGGCTCTGAGTATACGAAATACTGATGCTAAAATTCCAAATACACGATTCTACGTGCACGGCAAAGCCGATAATTAAAAATTCTTTCCGTACTTTTGGCGTGAGTTCTTGGATAGGGTTTCAAAAGAGAGCTGCTAAGAGGAAATGCATCGTCCCCTACAAAGACATATGGTACTGGTGGTTTTTGGCGTCCTGGTAAAGGTTCCCTTGGTGGTAATGAAAGTTCATTCCGAATAATTTTGTGATACAGTATGGTAGCCGCAAAAACGCCTGCATCATTCATTCTTCCTTGTGCACCAACATCAACAAATGTGAAGCAATATTCTGAATCTACTAAAGCCATAAGTACGATACTGAATGACTTTTTATAGTTGAAAAATTCGGATTCGGTATTAAATGGAGCTTGTAGTGTAATGTGTTTTCCATCTATCGCGCCTACACAATGTGGGAAATTCCAGTGCAGTTGAAACTCATTTGCAACCAGCATCCATTCGTCTTCTGATTTTGGAAGCTGAAAAAAATAAATATATTAATTAATAAATGTGTATTCGTTAACTTTCATCTTTTTTTAATACACTTTTATATTATTTCTTTTTTTAAGTAACTATAAAAATAAACTTGATATACTGTGCAAATTAATTGATGTTTTTATCTTTTTTAAAGCATATTGTGTATAATTTTTTAGGACCAGCGGACTGGTGATGAATCACAAGAAAATGATAATCACGAAATAATAAATAATACGGATGAATTGACTCAACGTGAACCGGAAACTCAAAGAGAACCTGCTAGAGTTGAAGATAGCGAAAGAAACAATGACCAGTTTATGAAACCACAAGCTAGAAAAAGAAAATCAACCATCAACAATACTGATGATGAAACTGTGACAAGTCATTTGAAAGCAGCCAGTGCTGTACTCAATAATTTAACTAATAGGACAGGACAAGTGCAGCAAGATGCAGCGGCACTTTATGATCAATTATTAGCAGAAAAACTAAGAAAACTACCAGTTGGTACCCGATTGATTCTACAAGATAAAATTAATAACCTTGTATTTCAGGCTGAATATCATGAAAATGTTACGGCACTTAATTCTCATTTTTCCCTGCAATACATCAAAAACTCCTAGTTCATCTTCCAGCCCAATACTTACCCAACTACCATCTCCAAGTCCGCCTTTTACCCCTCAATATCGGTTTCATTAAGATTATATGCATCAGCCTTCCTTTACTCAAACCAATAATCAACCTTCCTACATAAATTCTTTCCAAAACAACCCTCCATATACTCAGTCACCATCACCAACATCTCCCACTCCCCCTAGTAGTATCTCTCGCAATTCACTTTCTATTTTAAATAATAATGACACAATAATTGAAGACGACCAATCCTCACAAAGCAGAGCAAGTTTATCAGATTATTATTCCACTTTTGAAACTGGCCATACTGAAAATGTTTAGAAACTATTTTTTTTATTTTGTAGTAATTTAGTAATATTTTTTGTTTTTTCTATTCCTCTTAGATAGTTACACAGAGTGTGCCTTTGATTATTTTGTACTTTGATTATTTGATTTAATAAACTAGAAATAATAGACATTATTAGGTAGGTACCTACTTACTTTTATTTCTTCCTTCAATGCTTCATTGATATCCATACACACTTCTGGCACAATGCGACTGATAACCTGGTTTGATACTTTGAACAAATAAGCAAGGCTGGTCTAGCTGTCACCACTTGCCAAAAATCTAAGGGTAATTGCCAAACGTTCCTGAATAGGAATCGCTTTCCGCATATTGGTATCTTTTTTCATAATTTGAGGTCCAATTTTATTTAGAATAATTTCAAAATCTTCTGACATTCTACAAAAATTTTCAAATTTTCCAGAAGGTTCTCTTTGTAAATCGGCTAATAGATCTAAGCCATTGTATCTGAAATAAATTATTGAGTTAATTGTAATAGTAATCTACTAAATTCTTTTTCTACTCGCACAAAGAAAGAACTCACTTAACAAAGAAACAATCAGTAACCCAAAAGTGAAATAGGCCGTTTTTATCCATTTTTACACAAATTTTACCTTTTTCCCGAAAAACTGGAACGCGATAGACAAAAACAGAGGTAATTTTTGGAATCAGCAAATCAAAAAACATAAGAATCACCCTGAATTATGCAAAGGGCATTTTCAAAATCAATTTTTGTGAAATATTGATATTATTTAGCAATAATTATATAGGTATTAAAACGAAAAAGAATACTTACCTTTCTCTACTTTTATTCATAGATAGCATCCACCACCGCCTAGTCCGCCTTTTTTTGCGTTGCAATAATTTTGAACAACATAAAACGATCATGCCAGCGGCAATCCCAGCAATTCTCATATCATTATCCATTTTTCCAAGTCACGACACTGACTTCAGTTCACAAAAGTAGCGCCAACAAATGGTCCAATGTTGGAACAAAGGGTCACCCCATCGTGTAGGAGACGCACTTGCCAATTGTAATACTGTCGAAAACTCTGTCCAACGTTGGATCCAACGTTGGACGCATCGTGTGGGACCGGCTTTACCGGATTGTCCAAAAATACAGAATCCGAGGCAATATTGGAGTTTTTAAAAAGTCACCAGTGTAATACAGACATCATCTGTGAAAAAATGAAGACTAAATCCAAACAAGTTAGCTCTTTCAAACTTGGTGTGCCTAAGCAACAAGTTAACAAAGTAATGGATCCTGAGATATGGCCAGAAGGAGTGAAAATCAACCATTTTCGAAACCTACAACGCCAGCAGACCATCAAGGTTTCCACCCTACAGAGTGGAACTCGGTAAGCGAGGTTAATCACAAAGACACTGTTTCTGTTTTTCATGTTAATATTCAAAGTATATATAATAAATTATCTGAGTTTGAGATAGTTCTTAATGAAGAGTTATTTGACTGTGTTTGTATAAATGAGCACTGGTTAAAAGCTGACCAATTTTCTGTAATAACCCTAGAAGGGTATAAAGCTACATCTGGTTTTTGTAGATCTATTAGGAATCATGGAGATGTAGCCATCTATGTAAAATCTGAGATTGATTATTATGATCTAAATATTGCAAAATTTTATGATGAACTTAATATTGTGAAGTGGCAGGTGTTTTTCTCAAACATCTGTCTACCCAGCTTATTACAATTTATACCTAGGTCTCCTAATGGTGACGTTGATAGGTTTCTAGATGTCCTGACATGTGTTTTTGATAGTTTGAATCTGTCTCTGAATATTATTGTAACAGGAGACTCTCATGTCCATTTCACAACTAATGACATCAGGGTGGTTGAACTGGATTTTTTTTTCAATCCTATGGACTCCATCTAACAGTCAGTTTTGCAACAAGAAAGGAAGCTTGTCTTGATAATATATTTACAAATGTAGATATGTCAACAGGCTGTTCTAAGCCTTTTGATCTTCACCACCTATCAGATCACAGAGGGATAGTTTTTAATTTCAATAAAATTAGTACGGTCAAAACGTCTACTGCTAGAATAAACTATAGACCTATAACAAATGAAGGGCTTTTTCACTTATATAATACCGTTGAAGGGATAGAGTGGCAGTTTGTCAATGATAGTTCTATCACTCCTGAGGATCGCTTTGGTCGGTTTGTTGAGGTCATAACAGAGTCGGTGGAACTCTGTTTTCCTTTGAAATCAAGGTTGGCCGGTGGAGGCAGACATTCTGTGAAGGTTGAGTGGTACAGCGATGAGCTGAGGGAGTCGAGGGAAAGGCTTCGTACTTTGGATGCCATGAATAAGCAATATCCTGACTTGATGCCCAAGCATCTTATCAATAGTTATAAGAAAGTTTATAGAGCTAAACTATGCAGCACTAAAAAGAAAGCATATGATTCCTACATACAGAATTCTGACAGACCCCAAATTACAATGTGGAATATTATAAGAAATAACTCTTCTTCAAATAACAATACAAGTACTGAAGCATCAAATGCACAAACTTTTAACAACTTTTTTGTAAATATTGCTGACGAGAGTGTAAGTGATCTGCCAGCCACTGAAAAATCTTTTATTGACTATCTATCATACTTACCTCAGAATAATAGCTTTTCTTTTCATTTAATTACTTTCAATCAGATAAGGGAGAAAATCTCTAAACTGAAAAACAGCAAAAGTAAGGATTGTTTTGATATTACTACCAAAATTGTTAAGACAATAACATCATAGTCTATCCACTAACGAAGTTAATAAATCATTGCATCTCGGCTGGAGTCTTTCCCACTGCCCTCAAAGATGCTAAAGTAGTACCTATATTTAAAAATAAGGGATCTGCAGACGATGTTACCAATTATCGGCCTATATCACTTTTGCCAATTTTTTCTAAAATATTTGAATCGGTTTTGAAGGATCATATTAACTCTTATTTTGAGCAGAATGGCCTGTTTCTGGCAGGACAATATGGCTTCCGCAACAAAAAATCAACAACACTGGCAGTTAATAATCTATTGGATCTTGTTGTAGAGGGTCTTGAAAAGGGCTTGGATACGTATGCTTCCTTTTATGACCTCACAAAAGCTTTTGACTGTGTCTCACATTCAATTTTGCTTAAAAAACTGTTGCAATATAATTTTGACACCAAGAGTATATGCCTAATTGAATCATACCTTTCAAATCGTTACCAATATGTCTACTTTGACAATAGGAAGTCCCAAAAACAGCTAATTGGACATGGGGTTCCACAGGGATCGGTGCTGGGGCCTCTTTTGTTTTTAATTTACATCAATGATCTGTCAAAGTTTCAGGATAACTCCCACCTCATTCTTTTTGCTGATGATACAACCAACATAGTTAGGTATCATCCCACAGAACCATTAGCTGAGATTGTGGGTGAGACTCAGTCAAATCTTCATGACTGATTTGTCACAAATCAGTTCAGCCTTAACAGATCCAAGACCCAAAACTTGAACTTCACTCTTCGTCAATGTAATCCTGACCTGCCATGTGAACCACATGTCAAATTTCTTGGGGTAACACTTGATCCTGGCCTCACTTGGAGGGAACATGTTGTGCAGTTGAGCAAAAGGTTATCTAAAATAATTTATCTTATTAGGACACTTTCACATAGTGTATCTCTTCCGACTCTTATGGCAGCTTACCATGGCTATTTTACACCACATATGTCATATGCAATTCTGAATTGGGGACATAGCTCTCATGCAAAGGAAATCTTCAAATTGCGGAGAAGGTGTGTACGTGTCTTGACGGGGCTGGGGTATCGTGACTTTGCCTCCCTCGGAATACTTACCTTTCCATCATTGTACATCTATCACTGTCTTGCCTATATCAGGGAAAATATTTCTCAATTTTTGTCACATAGTGATCTACATAACCACTCGTAACCGTAATGGTGTGCTCCCTGAGTTTCATAGGTTGTCAAGAACACGAAGGGGCACTGATTATTATTGCATCAAGTTCTTTAATGTCCTTCCAAACCATGTGAGGGAACTAGATCCTAAACAATTTAAAATAAAAGTAAAAAGTTACCTAATTAAAAAGGTGTTTTACTCAATTGAGGACTATCTCCAAAATAACTTTTCTGACTTGATCGTACACTGTCAAATGTGATCTGTCATTGTTTTAATTGTTTATTGTCTCTTTTTAAAATGGGATAACCCCAATATTTTTTTTAAACTGTGTTGGCTAGATTGAAATTTTATTGAATATTAACATTTTAATTAGTGACAAGAATTGTTAAGTTTGTGTAGGTATTTTTATTGAATAGTTAATATTTTTCTGGTGTAAAATTAATTAACCTATGTTATTTGTACTTTGACCTGTATGAACATTTCTATGTATTGATACCAATACATATTTGATTTGATTTTAAACAATCGTAACAATCTGAAAACAAATACAGTTTCTCGACTTCCAAAAGAATAAATCTCAAGGTTATTATCTTTCATGCCTGCAAGGATGAATTCCCAGCAGACAATGACGACTTAGGTGAGCACATTATAAACTTAAATAACATAGACAGATCATTACCCAGTTTCTGCTGTAGAGTAGTTCGTAAAACCGATGTTAAGCAATCCACAAATATAATTTTAGAGGTTGTTACGGTATAAATTCATCAGTTTGACAATGATCAAAATTATTGTCCAAAATCGGGTACAAACTACAGGGTTCGCCGGTTTTCCCTAGAAAACAGATCTTAATGTGCTGGAGCAGATTTTGTTGCTCCGGTTACGCGCACTAACTCAGTCGGGAAGGCGTGGTTCGAAGACTTAAATGAAAAACCGACGGGGTACTTACCCTAAGCTTGCTTAAAAGAATTGCCAAAAGGACGCCACTTGCTTTTAAAAAGGGGTTGCTTACGTGAATAAAGCAAGAACTTCACGAAGCTATGAGGAGGTCCTCGCCTCGCTGTCCAAGCATCCACCGAGTCTTCAGGAAGAACACCAAGAGTGGCCATACCCAACGACTTACCTTGAGGCACACCCTTACTAAATAGTAACAAAAAACACTAACACTAGCCCAGAGCTTGGGGCTTGCTTATCAAAAGGCGTACTTTCAGCTTTACAATGCAAATTACACTCGGCCTTTGCCACACTGGATTAAATGATGACCCAGAAGGGGTCCAGAACTCAACAAATAATCAAATTGACTTTAATGGATTTATTAATTAGGGAATTATAAAGTTTACACAAATCTTTACATTAATAAAAATTACCCGGAGGCGAATTTAAACTTAATAAAAACGAAAAGACACATCCTATATGAACATGAAAGGGATCCCACGCAAAGTTACCCTATGGTCTAAATATATGGTTACACAACGGACAAAACGAAATAGCTTACAGGGGTGAGGCCCCTGATTGGTAATAAACAAAGCAAAACATGGGCTTACGTTTAAATAACGTGCGCAATCTTTACGAACTCTTGAAGAACACACACACAATTATAGTCGCACATTAATTAGGCACAATTGGAGTAATACATAGCTCCTACCTGATAGCTGTAAGTACGTCGTTAGTTTCGGCTATAACCTCGTCCTCGGGGAGCTTGGAAGGCGTTGCAGAAGTGCAGAAAGGGCTGGAACCGGACCTGGCAGTGGCTTAACGCCGACCGGCACTCAAAAGGATGCGGCCTCGCACTGGGATGAAATGGCACAACGAAATCGGAGTTTTCACAGATGCAACCAGAGCACTACGATGATGACACGCGGTGGGCCTCACTTCGATTACGATTTACTCAACGTTGGTAATTTAAAAATGCAGTATGCAAATGGTTTTTCCCCACAAAAGCACGGGAAACCGTTAATCACAAGCTTAGAGATGCCGTCTCAAATCGTGTCTGCAAATGATGCAAAATTCTTCCCCTGGGAAGAAAAAAACTGTAGGAGACGAATCGGCTTACTTTTACCAACGCTAGCTGAAATAATTGCCCACCGCGCGTGTCTTTCTTAATACTCCGCAGGAGTCAACAGTCGTTCCAAAGGTTTAAGCGGAACTCACTAACTTAACAAGAAAACACTCGCGCAAATCAGCGCAGCCCCCGGCTTCCGAAGGCCGGGGAAGTGCAAAACTTTACACACTGACTTCTGTAAGTGTCGGATACTGATTTAAATTTCAAATGGGGCTCTGCCTGAAGAATACGACGGAAAAGAGTTTAGAACTCCGAAATTAATACTTTTAAATGCATCATTCCCTAAGGAGTTATCAATTTTTATTTCCTTCACACAAAGCTTGGTCATCAAGGAACGTTCTAGAAAGAATTCCTGGCTAACCAGCGAATCCCAAAAGTATTAAGTTACAAGGTCAGCTTTTACGAACTTCGGGCGTTGAAGTCAATAACAGGAAATGTCCAAGGGTAGCATAATGCGCTATTGCCAAAACAAATGTAATCCCAAAGCCTAATTTCTTTGTGCGTGGAACAAGGAAGGGTTGTTCAGAATTGATTAGCTGCATACGGATTTGAAGAATTTGCAATTACAACGACGCCGAGCAGTCGCGAAACATGACGCAATTGGTATATGAAACGGAAACGTTCATCAAGAAAAGAATTACAATATCTATGTTTGTTTTGAATTTAAACAGAGAACGCTTACGGGACGAATTCTACGGACCGTGAACGCATCATTGTTTGGGCCAAATTATATTTAAAATGTAGCTTTAAGATCCAGGGTTGAACTTTAGGCAGGGCCGTCTTCAGAAATTTTACATAGAATAATTTCAGCTTAAATGCACCAATAACACCCAATCGTGGAATTGATAACAAGGATAGTTTAATGACGTCAAAATCACTTAACACCCCCCTTACTAGAGGTCAATTTCTTAAATTGATCCTTAAGACGACCGAGAGAGTTGCTAGAAGATTCGCTTAACTTAAGGTGCGGATTGAGATAACCGTCACTACTCAGGATCCCAACCACGCGATGACTGAGAGCGTCAAACAAAAGAGTGGGAAGAAAGAAGAGTTATAAAAGACCGGTTACGCCGGTGGAAAATACGAAAACTTCAATAATAAATGTCAAATCCGGGAAAAGTCATTAATGCGGGATTGTCAAAATCGGGAAACGTCTTACGCCTGCATAAGTTTCCGTCCAACCTGCCAATCGAACACAGGGAGTATTTGTAAGGACTACAAACACATAAAAAAAGAAAGAAGAAGACGTCCAAGATCTAACCCCAAAGGTAAATCTGAAGAGGGCACGCTGCGCGTCACGGGATCAGCGCATTGTGTGAGTCCCACAGCAGGAACAGCAACAGGGAAAGAAAGGACAAAAGGTTGTGACAGAAACTGTCAAAAATGGTCAATGATCGGGAGTAATATAAAAGAAAACTAAGTCCACCGAAATCCTCAATTGATGACGATGCCGAAAGCCAAATCGTCTATAAATTCGCAAAATGCGAGACCAAAAATGACTCCAACACCGAACACCAAAAGAAAATCCGGAAAAACAAAGTCTCCAACAAATGTCAAACATGAAATTCACTAACGAAACAACGTGCGAACAGCCTGGCCAGTACTGTCACACGAAGCTCAAAAGCTAACAACAAAATCGCTCCTCCCAAAATCCAAAGGGCAGGAATACGATGCATGGCCTAAAGCCATCAAACGTCTTCAACGAAAAAGTCTTTCCCAAAATCCAAAGGGCAAAGACACCTAAAGTGACAACCTAAAGTCATCAAAACAAAATTCGGTAGGTGACGACAGATCGTCCATAAATAAGTTACTTAAACACAACGACAACAGGCGACTAAATCGCAACATACTTCAACATGGTAAACTACTAAGTCAATAAATGAAAAACGTACGACAGAAAGTGTACAAGACACTACGACAAGTGTTGATGCACGCGATGAAATCAGCAATCGAAGTTGGGCGATACACGATAAAAATAAGAACGAAATAGAAGTCCATCAAAAAATACTACGCCAATCCAACTAAGATGGTTTGAGAGATATTACAAATTCGCATAAAGCGGATCTCACAAACACACCAGCACAAAACCACATCCTAACAACAAACCAATAAAGAATAAGGAAAACGAAATGATTTCCAACTCGTTAACGAACAACAACGCGGCACCACATCAAAGGATGACAACAAAAAAGTCAACATCGGTAATCTAAATGCGTCAATGTCGATAAACTCTACTAACTTCAACTTAAATTCGGAATAGAACAATAAAATTTCAAATTAGCTGAAGGCTAAACACAATCAACAATAAACGAATTCAAAAAAAGTTCGCTACCTTCCAAAAATTTCAGAGTTTTCACGAAAAAGACTAAAAAACACGGTTTACTTAATGATCCATACTAAAATAAACAATAGCACCAAAAAGAATGGCTCCAAAATGTGCCTTAGCACGTAAAAGAAAATGTTGAAATTTTGAACACGAAAAAACACAAAAATCCCGCGAAAAATTCCGGGAAAAACAATGTTTGGTATGTCAAAGGGATAGCAAGGAACTCATTTAATAAAAGAAAACATATAGGATACGCGTCCTGATATGAAAAAAACACGTTTCCAAATTTCAAAGTCCTAAAAAGTCAAGTTTTCATGAAAAATACTGGAAAAAACTATATGACGTTGATGCCAAACACTAAAATGAAGCTGTATGACAAGAAAAGAAACACAAAAACAATGCCCTAAAGGCGTTATCGACAAAAACAAAGCCACACGTTGGGATAGCCAGTTTAACTGTTACGGTATAAATTCATCAGTTTGACAATGATCAAAATTATTGTCCAAAATCGGGTACAAACTACAGGGTTCGCCGGTTTTCCCTAGAAAACAGATCTTAATGTGCTGGAGCAGATTTTGTTGCTCCGGTTACGCGCACTAACTCAGTCGGGAAGGCGTGGTTCGAAGACTTAAATGAAAAACCGACGGGGTACTTACCCTAAGCTTGCTTAAAAGAATTGCCAAAAGGACGCCACTTGCTTTTAAAAAGGGGTTGCTTACGTGAATAAAGCAAGAACTTCACGAAGCTATGAGGAGGTCCTCGCCTCGCTGTCCAAGCATCCACCGAGTCTTCAGGAAGAACACCAAGAGTGGCCATACCCAACGACTTACCTTGAGGCACACCCTTACTAAATAGTAACAAAAAACACTAACACTAGCCCAGAGCTTGGGGCTTGCTTATCAAAAGGCGTACTTTCAGCTTTACAATGCAAATTACACTCGGCCTTTGCCACACTGGATTAAATGATGACCCAGAAGGGGTCCAGAACTCAACAAATAATCAAATTGACTTTAATGGATTTATTAATTAGGGAATTATAAAGTTTACACAAATCTTTACATTAATAAAAATTACCCGGAGGCGAATTTAAACTTAATAAAAACGAAAAGACACATCCTATATGAACATGAAAGGGATCCCACGCAAAGTTACCCTATGGTCTAAATATATGGTTACACAACGGACAAAACGAAATAGCTTACAGGGGTGAGGCCCCTGATTGGTAATAAACAAAGCAAAACATGGGCTTACGTTTAAATAACGTGCGCAATCTTTACGAACTCTTGAAGAACACACACACAATTATAGTCGCACATTAATTAGGCACAATTGGAGTAATACATAGCTCCTACCTGATAGCTGTAAGTACGTCGTTAGTTTCGGCTATAACCTCGTCCTCGGGGAGCTTGGAAGGCGTTGCAGAAGTGCAGAAAGGGCTGGAACCGGACCTGGCAGTGGCTTAACGCCGACCGGCACTCAAAAGGATGCGGCCTCGCACTGGGATGAAATGGCACAACGAAATCGGAGTTTTCACAGATGCAACCAGAGCACTACGATGATGACACGCGGTGGGCCTCACTTCGATTACGATTTACTCAACGTTGGTAATTTAAAAATGCAGTATGCAAATGGTTTTTCCCCACAAAAGCACGGGAAACCGTTAATCACAAGCTTAGAGATGCCGTCTCAAATCGTGTCTGCAAATGATGCAAAATTCTTCCCCTGGGAAGAAAAAAACTGTAGGAGACGAATCGGCTTACTTTTACCAACGCTAGCTGAAATAATTGCCCACCGCGCGTGTCTTTCTTAATACTCCGCAGGAGTCAACAGTCGTTCCAAAGGTTTAAGCGGAACTCACTAACTTAACAAGAAAACACTCGCGCAAATCAGCGCAGCCCCCGGCTTCCGAAGGCCGGGGAAGTGCAAAACTTTACACACTGACTTCTGTAAGTGTCGGATACTGATTTAAATTTCAAATGGGGCTCTGCCTGAAGAATACGACGGAAAAGAGTTTAGAACTCCGAAATTAATACTTTTAAATGCATCATTCCCTAAGGAGTTATCAATTTTTATTTCCTTCACACAAAGCTTGGTCATCAAGGAACGTTCTAGAAAGAATTCCTGGCTAACCAGCGAATCCCAAAAGTATTAAGTTACAAGGTCAGCTTTTACGAACTTCGGGCGTTGAAGTCAATAACAGGAAATGTCCAAGGGTAGCATAATGCGCTATTGCCAAAACAAATGTAATCCCAAAGCCTAATTTCTTTGTGCGTGGAACAAGGAAGGGTTGCTCAGAATTGATTAGCTGCATACGGATTTGAAGAATTTGCAATTACAACGACGCCGAGCAGTCGCGAAACATGACGCAATTGGTATATGAAACGGAAACGTTCATCAAGAAAAGAATTACAATATCTATGTTTGTTTTGAATTTAAAAAGAGAACGCTTACGGGACGAATTCTACGGACCGTGAACGCATCATTGTTTGGGCCAAATTATATTTAAAATGTAGCTTTAAGATCCAGGGTTGAACTTTAGGCAGGGCCGTCTTCAGAAATTTTACATAGAATAATTTCAGCTTAAATGCACCAATAACACCCAATCGTGGAATTGATAACAAGGATAGTTTAATGACGTCAAAATCACTTAACAAGGTTGATCCAATTACACGAAATAGAATCATGGTATCTGCCGGATTATAAGTTGGATTAAGGCGCTGTAAAGTTGAAGACTCTTTTCATGTTAAACGATGCTACAAATGCCCTGCATTTGGCCATCTCTCAGAAGAATGTAAAAGTAATTTTCTTGTATATATGAAATGTGTTGATAGTCACATGACAAATTTGTGCGCAGCTGTATCTGTTAAATGTGCTAACTGTATTCGATTTAACAAAAAAAGCAAGCCTGACGATAGTCAGAAACGTGACATATTTCACATGGCCACCGATAAAAAGTGCCCATGTTTTATACAATCGCTGCATAACACAACAACCGACATTGTGCATACGGCAAACTCTAAGCAACAAGCCTGTTTTTACTATCAAAACGTTAGGGGTCTCCGTACGAAAACTGCAGAGTTTCTCAGAGCGACCTTGTAACATCCTAGCCCTCTGCTAATAAGGGCTAAAGAATTTAATAAATTACCTTCGGGTAGCTTTCTCAGTCGGAGTTAATTTGGTTCAGTCAGATATACACTTGGAAATGAGCAAATAAACACCAGGATAATTTTAGACAGTTTAATTATAATGTAATGTATTTACATACATCGGTATTATTCCTTAGAACAAGATAAAAGGTATTTTACAATAAATTCATTCTTCTTGGACCGTCTTGCTTCGGAAAGCCTGGCTTCTACGCAACACGTCGTACAGCGGTGTGTTCGGGACCCTGTTGCTTGTACCCTGGAAATTTCGAACGCGACGCCACTGGAGCTGTTGGATGAAGTGCGGATCTGGTTCCACTGCTGCCAACCGCTGCGTTCGAAACTCGGTCAGAAATGTCAAAATACACGTGCAACTGCGAACAGAAGTTAATTCGATGATGTTATGCTTTATGACTTACGACACCGCGATAGTGCTGCAAGTCCCGGTGATTCGGTGGTGTTGGTGTTTGTGTGGGATGCGACGGAATGGGAAGTTGACGACGATTATCCACTTGGGGCTCTTGGTGACAGCGGGAACGGTGAGTACAATCCTGTAGTCAAACAGATATTAAATGCAAACTTAAAGGGGCCTTGAAGGTCGGCTACGTGCCGGCCCTTAATAATATGAAATTTGATACGCTCGGGTCGGGCAAATTTTATGTTGGTCGGCTGATTTAATTATTATTACGAAATCGACATATGAAACGGCCTGGTTCTTAAACCCTCGTTTCGAATATGTCCTCCAGGAAATTTTGATACAATTATTTGCCAACGTCCTCCAGGAAATTTTAATACAATTATTTGCCAACGCAATTTGGGGCCAAAAGTCTACGCTGAGTTCAGGTTTTTAACAGGTATTAGTTTAATCAGTGAAACGGTTTCCCCACTCGTGGAGCATCGCCTCAGAAAACTGATTCTTCAGGAAATGGGCTTAATTAAATGCTACCTAGGAACACGGTCTCCAGGAGCGGAGGCATCGGTTCAACTGTAGCTACGGGAAAATACTAAAGGATATCGGGATCCGAAGTATAAACGGGAAAATTCTCTTTAAACGGTCGGACAGGATCAGGAAGGGAATGAAGGGAGGGAATGAATGCGAATGAATGTCAATGAATGAAGTGCCCATGAATGCCTCGCGAAGTGGCTTTTATGGGCTCCTCTTCGTGCTTCGTGCATCTAGCAACCGCTTCGGGCATTCTAAGTGGGGGAGCAGCGCAATACGTGGAGCGGGGATCTCTTGATGACGTATTGGCAGCGCGGGCGAAAAATTCAAACGCGTAACGTAGAAATCGCTAGGGGAAAACGCGCGAATTAATTTTAATTCCGAAGAACGCGTTTCTGCTGGGCGACACGTTACAACCTTAGCTGCCAATTATGAAGTTATAGTTGTAACGGAGAGCAGCTTGTCTTCTGACTTTGCTAATAGCGAGATTTTTGCTGATAACTATCAAGTATTTCGTCAGGATCGCAATTATGATGAATAGATGTGTAATAGAGGTGGTGGTACTTTAATAGTCATTTTGTCACCCCTCTCAACAAAAGAGATTCCTGGTAGCAATAACAGATCCTTCAAAGATCTGTGGGTTCAACTGACTATTGATAATTTGGAAATCATCATTGGTGGAATTTATATGCCTCCTAGATCTCCCATTTGTTCTTACGAAGCTTTTGTCAATACGGCAGAAGGTATTAAAAATACTTATCCTAATTCACAGTTTATAGTTATTGTAGGTGACTTTAACCTGCCACAGATTGAATGGTCTGCTGAAGATAATGTTATGATGCCTAGTGGTCATCTACCTCGAGAGGCTGAGCTGCTATTGGAAAATATGCCGCATCTACCGCTAGAAATTTCTTTCAGCACAAGAATTACGCCAGTACTGAATTACAAAGAAAACATTTCCATTTATATATTTGCCAAAGCTAATTTCACCGAGTTGAACACTTTTTACGAAATGGCTGACTGGTCTTTCCTGTAACACGGCACGGGTGTTCATGAGGCTATCAAACAGTTTTATAAGATTCTTTTTCAAGGCACTGAAAAGCATGTTCCAAAGAAGGTTTGCTCGGTTGATAAGTACCCCAAATGGTATAGTGCCCAACTTAAAAGGTTAATATAAAAAAAATTATATAAAAAATATAAGAGATCAGGTCTGCAGACTGATTACGAAAATTATTCTCAAATTCGCAGAGAAAGGAAGTATCACATAGATGTTTGTTACCTGCTGTTTATCTCAAACACTGAACACATGTTACCTTCCAACATAAAGTACTTCTGGTCGTACATCAATAGTCTCAAAAAGGACAGTGGGATTCCGAAGTTTATGGAATACAACAACAACTCACTATCATGTCCCCAAGACATAGCCGATTCTTTTGCGAATCACTATGAATCCTGTTACTCAGATCATTCAATGGTAAACATCGCTGACAGCAGTCTCAGTTTTAGTTCAGCTTTTATTTTGTCCTCTCCTGGTTTACTAACGATGAAGTTAAAGAAAAAATTGCATCGCTGGATGTTTACAAAAAGGCAGGGCCAGATGGTAGACCACCCTTGCTGGTGAAGAATTGTTGCACCTCATTATCAGGCCCTCTATGCCGGTTGTTTCAATTGGGATTTGATGGTGGCTCCTTCTCTGAAATATGGAAGCGCTCTCCTCTCTTCCCAATTTTTAAATCAGGGTCAAAAACTGGCAAAAAATTACAGAGGAATCTTTCTGCTATCAGCAATCCCGAAAGTGTTAGAATCTATTATCACTGACGAAATTTTCTCATGTTTTAAACACCTCATAGCAAAGGAACAACATGTATTCTTCAAGGGTCGTTCAACTGCTACCAATCTTGCCGTCTACCAAGATTTCCTAGTTAACAATGTAAAAATGGGTCGTGATGTTGTATATACCGACTTATCCAAGGGTTTTGACAGTGTCTGTCACACCTTAGTAATCAAAAAGCTGGAAGAAATAGGAATAGTGGGTAACTATCTGCAGTGGATCATATTTGTAGAACCGTGTTCAACGTGTTGTTATTGGCAGTGCTGTGTCACGTGCAATTAACGTCAGTTCGTGTGTTCCGCAGGGCTCACATATTGGTCCAGTTTTATTCGTGCTATTTATAAATGATGTTCTCTCTGTATTTACTAACTGCTCCTGTCTACTCTATGCCGATGACCTTAAATGTTACTATGCTATCCAGTCTTATAGGGATTGTCTAATTGTGCAGTCTGAATTGAACAAGTTAATACGTTACTGTAATGAAAACTTTTTAAATTTAAATACAACAAAATGTAAAGTAATGAGGTTCTACAGATGTCAAAATCCTATTACTTATGACTATCATATTGATAATACTGTTTTAAAGTGCGAGTCCACTATTTCAGATTTAGGGGTCATTTTTGATAAAAATTTAACTTTTACGTATGATGTTCACAATATTGTCATAAAAGGTTTCAGAATGCTGGGTTTTATCAAGAGAAACACTAAGCATGCAACTAATATGCAGGCCTTAAAAACGCTTTACAACTGTTTAGGGCCGGTTTCATAATCTACCACTAAATGATCCTTTAACTAAAGTTTCCTTTTACTTAAAACTCCCTTTAAACCTGGTTTTAAAGTAAGTCGGTTTCATAAACACTTCTCGAAGTCTTCGTAGCTAAAAGCTCTTTAGTGTCGCTGACTTATGTTGGCAATACTGATATGCTGTTTCGTCACTAAGTTCATCGCGTAATTCAAGTGTCAAGTCTGTCAGAAGCCTGTCATTTTGGATTTTGGTGTTGCATCTGCCGTCATCAGCACGTGGTTTTTGTCTGTATTTTTAAATACGAATAATATTGTAAATATAACTGTTAAAAAGTAGAGGTACAAGATATATAAATGTGTTAAAATTAAAATCGGGTTGTTAATTTTGTTTCTAGGAGTATCAGCTATGAATTCTGCCGTTACTGTCTCAAAAAGAGTTCGAGGTTCCAATTTCGGAAAAGAAGAACAATTGATTTTAATAGGGGAAATAAGGAAATATAAAACGATAATTGAAAATAAGGCAACTAATAGGATTAGTTGTAACGAAAAGGTTTCTTTCATGTTATACTGTCGTCTCTAAATTTCTTAACTAGTAGCTAACTTGTTAAGATTGACTTTCAGTGGCAATAGGCTGACGTGATAAATTGATGTTTACAAATGAACAAATACAATCTTTTTTCTAGCTTCAAGCATGGAAAAATGTGGAAATTGCATTTAACGCCCAAGTGTCTGTAAAGAGAAGCTTACAACAATTACAGGCAAAGTACGAAAACCTGAAAACCGAAGTCCGTAAAGTTATGGGAACAAAAAGATTGGGCATGTATGGAACTGGTGGTGGGCCATGCAAGGATGTCAAAGATGACCCTGTGCTTTTGGCTATCCTTGAAATAATCAATCAGAAAACGGTGGTTGGGCTTCCTTCAGAATTTGATAGTGATGTTGTGGTGGAAGTAAACGAAGTAGCTAATTATGTGCGTTTATTGAAAATATATACTCGTACTAGTGGTTTCTATATATTTCTTACGTTTAGTGAATTTTAACATTGCGAGTGCATTTTTGTGAAATTAGGGTATTCTGAATTTATATACGCTAGGTATACAACATTTAAACAGGCCCATTCTGTTGTAGGATGAAAAGGGTATCTCAGACACAGGCAAGGAGCCATCATCAGCAACTGAGGTGCATGCAACATCAGAAACTGAGCGAAGCCATGTACGATACTTTACAAGTCTGTACTAAAATAATGACTACAACTCTTTTATTTCAGTCCACAAATAACATGCTTAGTGATATGTTGTTAGAACCTGTAAGCTTGTTTTTAGTAGAAACATGAATTTGCATTTATTGCTTACATTTACAGATGGTTATTGACAATTTATCAATAAGCAGGAATAATGTATCCACAACTTCAGCTTCCACGACAATAATAACAAAGCCAACAGCTGACGAAATTTTAGGCTCAGACAATGTATGTATTTGAATTTGCAACATGAAGTAAATATTACAAAGTATTGAATTTTAGTGGAGTAGTTACACACCTCGTCAGCTGAAAAAGCCCAAAAACCGGAAATTGCGTCCAACAGTGTGTAACCCTCTGATGGAAGCTAAGGAGCAATATTATAGAGCCAAAAGACTCTTGCTGGAGAAGAAGCTGGAAAGTCTGAAGCGAAAGGAAGAACGGGATGAGGAAGAACATAGAAAAAAGATGATACTCTTAGATTTAGAAATAGAAAAGAAGAGAAATGATGTACATTTAGTTAATCTTTAGTATTTTAAATACACAAATATTTACAACCTTGCAAAATGCTCAGTTATTATAAGTTGTCTAAATTGACGACCTGTTGGATCTCCATTAATTTCATAGTTGTTTTCGTTTTCGTTATTTAAACCCCCATCATTGACTATCCAATCTGGAGGGATATCCTCTCGCATATTTAAGGCTATGTTGTGTAATACAGCTGTAGCTACAATAACAGTCATGGCAGTGTTGACATTCAGTCGAATCCCTTGGGACAAAATAGGAAAAGGTCGTTTCCACACACCATACTGCCTCTCAACGACATTCCTTGTGCGAATAATGGATTCATTATATAAATTTTCTGCAGCATTATTTGCCTGTTCCACTTTAACCATTAAATATTTCTCAATACGGTACCCACTGTCTCCAACCAAGAGGTATCTACCATAGCGACCCTCCTCAAATTGTCGCTTTACCAAACTGTTGTTGAAAATAGTCTGGTCATGAACTGATCCAGGCCAACGTGCGACGATATTTCTGATTCTCAAATTGGCGTCTGAAATAGTTTGTACGTTCAAAGCAAAAAAACCTTTTCGTGAACTAAATACTTCAGCGTCCTCACCACGGGGCCCATTTCACGAAAGTTACAAGTTACGTATTCACCAGTAAATATTAACTAGTCTGTGAAAAATAGAAAGTACTAGTGTTTCACAAAAACAAGTTACAAGACTTATAATAACCTGTGAATTTTCACAAATCCACAAGTGACGTTTTTACAGTTTCACTCTTGTGATTTAAGCATTTTCACAAGTTACAAGTTTACAATGGTGAAAATAAGCAAATATTTTCACCCAGCTCACGAGACGTGTAACTTTTATGTGGTTTTAGTTTATTTATATTTTAGTGTTAATTTGCGCCGTTAATTATTAAAAATTGCTTCGTGGGACTCTTCCGCTGACGATAATTACCCGTAGAGTCACACCGCTACCGAAGTCCTGGAACATTTATGGTAAGGACAATTTTGGATTTTGTCAGCATTTACGAATTCAATGAGATATTTTAAATGTCATCATCATCAATGATGGAATCTCTCCTTAGAGCCATGCAGACACCGACTTCAGTGTCTGCTTTCACAAGTATTACTTGTGGAAGTAAAATTGTAGGGTTCTGATTCCTTCTCAAGTAGTCCGTGTGCCCCCGCTGATTGTTTTTTTGTCTGAAGAGTGTTGATTATGGCAAGTGTTGGGGGCGTTTGTTCTTAGATCTACCTCATTTTCTTTGTTCTGTTGGTCCACGTGTCCACTAATGAGGGCATCTTTTCCCGGTAACCCTGTGAAGAGTGTACACACTCTCATAGTCACTTCGCAACTTCTGGGTAAAGTGAACGCAAGATTCAGTAACATTACCGTAATGGTTTTATACTTTTTCCAATTTTTATTTTAGTAGAAAAAATTCAGCGATTGTGTTTTTAAGAGAATTTTTTTTTGTAAAAATAATTAGTCTTTATCAAGAAAGAGCACAGTTTAAAATGTAACTTAAAATAAAACGTTTCGCTAAATATATTAGCTTCATCAAAACTTGAAAAATTATTACATAGGACATATTCAGACGCGATCATATCTGGTTTTATTTTGTGGATTTTCTTGAATAATGGGTCTATATCTGTTTTATTTGAGCAATTCTTCAGCTTGTGAATAAGTAAAATTTCATAGTTTTATAAATTTTTAATATTTTTTTTATTTATTTTGTGTTAAGCGTCCGTACTGCCGAACCTTATCTTTGTGGATTTATTATATTTATGTGATATCCTTTGTGTTCTTTTGTTAATCGTTATTATGATAACCAGAACCTATTTGACCTTAAACTGCCGATGGACACCACAAAGGTGTTATACTACTTGGTTGAATCATATGTGAAATTATATACCGTGCGTCCACGAGACTACGCACCATGGCGCCGGAGTGATACTAGTTTATTTTAAAGATCTACTCTTCCAGTGTAATTGATAGTCAAACGGTTGCTAAGCATTGACCATTAAAATTGAATTTGTAAGTAACAAATAAAGTTCCTTCAAAAATGATCGAACGTTTTTGAATGGTCCTGGTTATACAATGTATGAATAGTATGTTGGTGGCACTGTAAGTCTATGTCAAGTTCGAGGTAATCAGGTTAGATTTTGCGTCAGTCTGTGTCAAAATTGACGCAAAACCTAACTTTCTAACCTCGAATTTGACACCATACTTCAAGTTGAATACCACTTAATCGTTTATTGTCATAGAAAAATAAATACAATAGGGTTTGTTGTTAAGCTGTTTTCTTAAAAGCAAGAGCTGATCTTTGGGAGAAATTAATGTTGTTCTGATTCCATGGTGCGAAACTCTATGGACACACGGTATATGTATATTCTTAATAAAGTTTGGTTTAAGAAGGCGTGGTTGCCCATTTTCTAGTTCATTTTAGGTTTTTTAATAAGAGTTTTTGAATACCATATAATATAAAAACAGCTGTACCTATACTTAAATTAATATTAAGTAAAGTGAACACTTACTGAAGCTTAATCAGTAATATATATACTGCTCAACAAATGAACTGGACCACCCATAAAAATCGTATTTATTACATTACTTTACAAAAAATATATATCAAAGTTTTTGTTTTATAGTATACTCATACTAAGCATATTTAATTTCACTATTTTCAAATATTAACCGACCCATTAACAAAATCGTATTAATAAAATAAAAAAATTATAAAAAGCTATATTTAACAAAAATAAGAGGCAGAACAAAAAAGGAAATTAATTGTTTTTTGAGTCTCCTCGGAACGTTTAAAAATTTTTCACAACAATTTGGCATACTTTGTATGCAATGTGCTATCAACATTTGGGACAAACTCAAAGATCTTTTATTAATGGACTTAGTTTTATTTAACCTAAATTATGAAAAGAAATGCTTTTTATAGTGACACAATCCTGAAAGTTTACCAAAAATGTCATGACTGTCTTTTTGGAAAATATTTTTAAAAATTGCACTAATATATGCAAATGGTCCAGTTCATTTGTTGAGCAGTATAAATGACGTTTCCATACAACTTCGCTATGAATATGGTCCTCACGCAATTTGCAAGATTTAAAAATAAAACCGTAGGTAATGACCAAATCTAAATTCAATCAGCTACACCATTGCACACAAAAAACACGCGTGAACGTGTTTAAAATCCCAAAATAAGTTAAAACTGTTAGGTATACATGTGGTTGATAACGCTTGCTTAAGGAGAACTTCTTATTGTTAGTTACAGCTCATAAGGAATATTTCGCATGATTGTTTACAAAAAAAAAATCAAGGTGCACTCGGCATACAATCCTCTCGCCTCCAAATACCTACTTATGTACGCTCCTCCGTACATTAAATGCATATCTGCCAATTCCCAAAGCAAATATATCGAACAAGGCAAAATCAAAATTATAGAGAGTAACAGAATTCCAGAAAATAATAACAAGAACGACAACGTACGGTAAGGATTGAGAGGAACATAATTGAAAGAGTAATTTAGACACAAACTACTTCTATTTTTTGCTACTAAGCCGTCATACTTAAACTTTAAATGATTATAACGCCTAAGGAAAATGTGCTTGGTCGTATGTGTATATAACATTTATTATTTATTTTGGGATGGGAATACATTCACAAATTTTTATCCAACCGTTTGGTACCATCCTGTATAAATCACAGAAATACAGTTAAAATAAGTAATTACACCTTGGTGTATTCTTTAAGATTTTGCAAATAAGTGTCCTTCGTGTACGTGTACGCCTTGTTAGCCGGCGCAATACCTGACGTCAGAGCTTTTTTCGTCGATTGCCTTTGCGTCTTGTATAACTTTTAAAAATTGTAACTTGTAACTTAAAACACATAGAATTTTTAACTCGGAGATAAATTCGCCTATTTGGCGTATAACTGACCGAACAAAACAGACATAAAACTTAATTCACCTGTAACGTATAACTTTTTTGATAGTTGTAACTATTTTTTACAAGCGTTAAAATTGTTGTAACTATTTTTTACAAGCGTTAAAATTGTTTGTGAAACAACTGTACTTGTAAACTTGTAGCTACAAGTACCTGTAATTGTGAAATTGTGACTTTGTAACTTGTAACTTTCGTGAAACGAGCCCCTGGTGATTGAATTTCCACAAGAGTACAATCAATAGCACCAATAGTCCGTGGAAATCTTGCAATTCTATAAAACTCTAAAGCTACTTCTTCCATTTCTTCTCCATCGCACATCTTGATGTATCTATTGCTTAATCTAGCAATTGCCTCACACACCCTTTTAACAATCCGACTGGAAGATGCTTTGGATACCCCAACAAAATCCCCTGCTACAAGTAGCATGCTTCCAGTGGCAAGAAATCTTAAGGTCAGCAACAACTGCATAATAGGTTGAATACAACCACCTCTAAAAATTAAACATTGCTTGAAGCGGTATCCACAAAACAATATAACTCATCTTTACTAACCGATTTGTAGGTAGCCGTATTTCATTTTCTATTGCATTCAACAGAAATGAAAATGTTGTTTTTGTTAACCGAAATCTATCAAAAAATTCTGTATCGTCATATTGCTCGAAGTAATTTTGTCTCTTGCGATATGTTTTTTGTCTTCTCACAACAATTCCCTCATCAACAGATGAACTACTGCTTGAACTAGAAGATGTATAACGTCTCTCCATTACTAAGAAAATATTGCTTCACATAACACTTTCTAAACTCAAACCACGGCCTGCTGAATTGTGTGACAAATGTCACTTTGACGTTTTTGTTTTAAAATTAAAAGTGCCTTTAAGCATTTAAAGTGTCACCATCCCTGCTTTAAATTAAAGGACAGTTTAAATGGGCATTTAGTGTAAATGGTGTTTATGAAACAAACAGCACTACGTAAAGGAGGTTTTAAAATTAAAGACTCCTTTAAATTGAGTGTTCTCGAATATAATAGTGTTATATGGGCACCCAGTTACTCCAATCATGTTAATAAGATTGAAAGGGTACAATATAAATATGTTAAATATCTATTATTTAAGCTCAAATTTCCTGTTGAAAATTTTCCTCATCCAATAAGATTGTTATTGGTAGGGTAGGTTAGTCTGGATGTTAGACGAAAACATGCATTATTATATTTTTTGTACAAATTAGTAAATGGAATCTTTGACTATGAGGAGTTACTAGCCCGAATGTCGTTACGTGTTTGTCCGAGGTATAATCGAAGAACATTGCTTTTTCACGAAAGATTCCACCGTACCAATTACGGGCTCAATTCTATTTCTGATCGGGCTGCTTACAACTACAACAATAATTTCAGCGACTTTGGACATCTTTGCAGTTAGTTACAGTGTCTAGAAGAGCCGGCTGACTTCAGTTTTGAAATAAGTTTATCTTATTTATCTATATTTCTTTATTGTTATCTTGTCTTGTCTAATTTATGTAATTGTTAGTGTTATATTTTTGGTCGGTGCCATTTGGGATCTTTGATCCTGTGGTGTACTTTTATGTGTAAATAAATAAATAAAAATGGAGCAAAATATACTCACTTTACGGTACTCCACATACATCCCATCAAATACAACCTCTAGATGTATCGTTTATGTTGCCTTTAAGTAGCTATTATACGCAAGAAGTTAAAGGATGGCTTTGCAACAATCCAGGAAAAGCGTTAACTATTCATAATGTATAAACTTTATTTGGACAGGCTTATACCTTAGGGCTGCTACTGCTCAGATTGCAGTTAGGGGATTTAAAAATACTGAAATATTTTTAATAAATTCACATATTTTCTGACGACGCCTTTGAACCTTCACACTACTAAACGGCCTCGGTCTACATTGACAGTTCCTGTACTATCTGAAACCATTGGTAATAAAGCAGCATCTTCTACTGCTATTGACAAAGGTGACGACATAGAACTAGCAAATGGTGAATCGTTTACTATTTCTGAAATAACGCCTTCCACTCCACCAAGGTCCATAGCAAAACAACTCATATTACCACAGGATATTATGCCTATACCAAAAGGAAAGTTAATAGCTATACTTACCTGGGCACAAACATTAATGACCAGTGGGTTCACGCAGTTGAGATCAAGCAGCGCATTGAGAAAGCCAGAACTGCATTCACCAAGATGAAGAACGTCTTCAAAAGCCGTGACTTATCACTAAAAATTAAGACTCGCCTACTACGATGCTACGTGTTTTCAGTCTTTTACGGGGTGGAATCCTGGACATTAATTGAGGCATCTATGAAAAGACTCGAGGCCTTCGAAATGTGGTGCTACCGGCGAATATTGAGAATCTCCTGGGTGGACCATATTACCAACGTAGAGGTATTACGCAGAATGGACAAAAAGTGCGAAATACTTTTTAATGTAAAAAGGCGCAAGCTCGAATATCTGGGCCACTTTATGAGGAACCAGCAACGTTATGGCCTACTTCAACTTATACTACAGGGCAAAGTATATGGAAAAAGAGGCCCAGGAAGAAGGAGGATTTCATGGTTGCAGAACTTAAAAAAATGGTTCTCCCTCACCACAACAGGACTTTTCTGTGCAACAGCCAATAAAGTTAAGATAGCCATACTGGTCGCCAACATTCAGAACGAATAGGCACCAATAGAAGAAGGCCACAAGAAAGACTAATAAAGAAAACGGAAGGAAAACCTAGGAATAAAGGTAAAACGATGATCTTCACCAGCACTCCCACCTATGATGAGCTGAAGAATGTAACATCCACTCCAAAGGCCACTCAAAGTGTTAAGAGAAAATTAAAAGTAAACATAAATAAGAGCCAAGCTGCAAAGAAAAAGACATTAGATTCTGATTCGTTAGAATCTTATGATGACGAAAACATCGTTTTTGTAGCAGAAAGCAACGAAGAAGATCGCAGTCATGAATTAACTGTTCCGATGGTATTATACAAGAAAACGATTTTATTCTGGTAGAGTTGGAAGACCAGAAAAAAAAACAAAGAAAGATTTTGTCGAGCAAGTTAAAACGATTGAATGTGAAAATGTTCATTTCTTGTTAAATTCATGAGGTAATACAGGCAACATACTGATATTTTTGTATTTTCTGATGTTGACGATGAAACCATCATTTACAAAAAAGAAATTAAGAGGCAAATTAATTAATTTTATGAAATTAAGACATGACAAAATTAGATTTCTAAACTGAAAGTCTATACCTAAGCTAAGAGTCATTATATGTAATATTTAACGGTTTTATAGCTAATAGTATGTAGTTTCATTTTTGTAAAATATTATTTTTTCTAAGCTAACGTCATTTTATTTTACCCCTTTTTATTTTTCGCTTTACCCCGCTACAGGGGCAAAGTGAAAATGTTGTCATTGTTTATTAATTATTTTTTTATAATTGCTGCAATTGTATAATTGATTTAAATATACAAAATATGAACAGATATAGAGTGTAGCTATTTTATGGTGCAAAATTTTTATTGTTTAGCAATTTTTTGTAATCATTCAATTAAATGTTAACCATAATTTACACATTCTTAAGGCACTTTTTTAATAGGAATCTAGTGGTGTATTCAGATTTTTGAAAACTGTTTTCGTAGTTGAGTTACAGCGATCAACTTCAGTTTTTCTTATGGGGCTCATGGTTGGCCATGACACCATTAAAATGAGATTTTTTAAGCTTTTCAAAAATGCATAACTTGTTATACATAACACGAAAACTAACGGCAAAAATAAAAATCATCTTTTTAAGTTTGCCACTTTGCGAAGGCTTACACAAAAAACAATCTAAGCAACTGTCATTGCAATTGTTTATTTATAAATGACATTAAGTTTATTTCGTTTGTACTTCACTTACTGAATCAAGTACAATGCCATCGTCTAGCCCAACATCTTCTGGTTCACCTAACATTACATTCTGTATTGGGAAAAGAACACTAATGGAGAAACTTTTAAAATATGGCAGGGTATATAAAAAACTCTTATCCAGACATAACGCTTTAAAATACAAACTTCGTAAATGCAAAGGGCAAACTGGGAAACAAGTGCCCTGCAGAAAAATGTTTAAAAGCAGTTTTCAATTCCAACCAAATCATGGCTTTAAAAAATCTAACCACCACATGTGGTGGCTGACCGATACTGTCAAAAAAGCCCTAAAAATTCACTTGTGGGACTAGCGGCTGCGAAGAAAGCTATTCTTCCATTTCCCAGAACATGACGAAGAAAATACAAAATATTAATTTCCAAACATGAGTCTTGTATGACGTTTTCGATTTAAAAAAAATTAAAGGTGGGGCATTTCGAAGATGAAAGAGAAAAAATTGTGCCTTAGTACTTGATGAGATGGTACTAACAGCTGGACTAATATATGACAATAGTACTGGGTCTTATGTAGGAAATATTACTATGCCTGAGGCTACAGGGGTTGCCACATATGCTCTCGTATTTATGGTGGGAGATATTTCTAGTCGCTGGAAGCAACCGGTTACATACCATTTTACTGGTGATTCAATTTCAGGGGCACAGTTGAAGGAGACTATTTTTGAGATTATAAAAAGAGCTGGAGAAATTGGCTTAAATGTCATAATCATTGATATGAACTCAGGCGCTAATTACACAAGAGCCGCTACTGCCCGGACAAAGGCATCCGCACGCCAAAACGAGGACGATTTAAAAAACCCCGGCCGCAGCCCACAAATATTCCGGAATGCATGTCAAATCTCGGGCGAAAGTTCAATACCACCCGCTCAAATTTTAACGGACTGAAAGGCAGGTAGAAAATGCGCGTTCAGAAACGCACAAAGAAAATCAACTTAAATCATTCAGGCAACGGATTAGCCAGGTAGAATATAAGGCGGAAGTGCCGACTCGCGGCGCTGGACCGGATTACTAGGGATTAAGTCAGCACAAGTGGGCCGCGCCTTAATTAAAAATTAAATCGCGCATAAAACACAACTCGGTTAATCTTGTCACACATATGGACGTGTGTGGTGTCTCCGGAAGCGCCTTTTTATAAGGAAAACGATGGAACGACTTAAAAAGGCCGCAACGAGTAATTAACAGCGCTACGAAGCAAAATAATTAAAATAACCAATTATCTCCCACTCGGCGGAAAATTACAAATCTGGGAGAACTGCAGAGGGGTGGATTGCGTTTATAAGAAGAGAGCACAGCACTCTTCGACATTACTCGATTGATTTCTAATCTCGAGTCTTCTACCACTCCTAATAGATCCCTCATCTTAGAAGTGCATCAGAAATAGGAACCCTGCTTCCTTTTCTATTAATGCCATCGTCAACGCTTGGAATCGTTGCAAGCCCCGAGCCCGTTGCCACCGCCTTCTCCAGCCGCTGTTACGCCAGGAGCGTCGCCGTCAGCACCGCCACCTCTAGGTTGCTTCTCCAGCCGCTGTTACGCCAGGAGCGTCGCCATAAGCACCGCCACCTCCAGGTTGCTTCTCCAGCCGCTGTTACTCCAGGAGCGTCACCGTCAGCACCGCCTCCTCCAGGTCGCTCCTCCAGCCGCTACGAAGTGTCCATGTCCTCGCTCTAGCCACTAGCGACCCCAAAAAGGTCACCGCCGCCAACACCCAACCCCCGACGTTCCGTGATCCTGAGGTCGATACCATGTCGCCAAGCCTTAATACAGCGTTTGTTCGGGCCCTCACCACCTAGTTCCCCCGAGTCCGCATTACTCCAAGAGGCTCGTCGGTGTCTACACTCGCGATTCACCCCGGAAGCAGGACCGCCCCAGGCCGCCGCTCCCGAAGACACGCTGTCCCCCGACTGCCCCCGCACGCCCGACCCCGAGAACACTCCTAGAGGACACGAGGCCTCCGAAGTCGACACTCCAGAGGACCGCCCGTGGCTCCGCATCCCACAGGTCCGCCTCACGTATCGCCCCCGCAGACTAGGGGTGGAGTTGTTCCTCAGCCCTGCGGAAACCGCAGAGTTCGAGCAATTGTGGGAGGACATCCGCCGAGAGGTCTCCTCTCGCCCCACGCTGCACGAGATACGGCTGCCCCCACGGCGCCGCCCCCCGCACCACCGAAGGAACGAACCCTCGGAGGAACGCGCGATTGCGTGTACGCTCCCCCTTGCCCATCGTACCCGCGCCACGTCGCATTCCAGGAGCTCGACGCTCTTCCCGTCGCCGCCGTCCCCAGTAGAACGTCAGCGCGCGTCCGCGATATTGTAAAGCACGTTGCGGCAGTGTGGTGTGACCGCGTTCGAACCGTAGGCGAAAGCCCCGAGACCGAATGTGCGCGTAAGCCGGCGCTCGTATACCTCAGACTATTTTAGGATGGAACAGTGTACATATTAAATATTAAATGTTAGATTAGTAGATATTCTTGATTGCTTGTTGTCTGTCAGTAAACGAAATAAACGCTAAAACCCCACGGGTTGCAAACAAAGTCTTTGTGTTTGTTTTGCATTTCTTGTTCGATGTTTAATGATTTTGCGTAAGTCATGGCCTACTTGAACTAAATGTTTTTTATTTTTAAAAAATAATGACTTCTAAATTTTTTTGTGCATCTGTCAAAGTATTTTACGCTGATTTAAAATATCTACAAATATACGGGGTGTTCCATTAAAAAAACCAAAGTAGTGTCGCAAAAATAGGAAGCCATGACTTCAACTGATTTATGATAGTTTGTAAGTTAATTTTGCCAGCCGTTGAAGAGGTTTTAAAAACTGTTTTACATATACCTGCATCTGATATTATTAAAAGAATTCCTTTAAGCAACAACACAGTTGAAAGACGTATTGATGAAATGAGTTATGATATTGAAAGCTTCTTGTGTAATTATTTGCAAACGACCCATTTCTCTATACAGCTGGAAGAGTCAACTTTACCTGGTAATGAAGCATTGTTATTGGCATATGATCGTTTTATTATGGATCAAGAAATCTACGAGGAACTGCTCTTCACATGAAGTTTGATAACAGACACTAAAGGCGAATCAATATTTCATGTTTTCAAGGATTACTTCATGAAAAAAGCAATCCCTTTATCAAATATAATATCAGTAGCTACAGATGGGGCACCTGCCATGGTTGGACGCTATCGTGGATTTATAAGCTATTTAAAACAAAATGTACCCAGGGTGTTAGCAATACATTGCGTCATCCATCGACAACATTTAGTTGCTAAAAATTTGAATGTTAGATTGCAAGAATCTCTTCAAATAGTCGTTAATGCAGTAAACCGAATCTGAAGCAATGCGTTGAATACGCGGTTATTTGCGCAGTTATGTGAAGAAAATGACGAGAACTTTCATCAATTACTCTTTCACACTGAAGTACGCTGGCTGACAAAAGGCTTATGTTTGACAAGATTTTTTGCACTTTTTGAGACTATTTTAGAGTTTCTGGATGCTAAAGATAGAATTTTAAAAGAAAATTTATTGAAGTGCAAAACAGACATTACCTATTTAACAGATTTGTTTACTAAATTTAATATGGTTAATTTGCAGTTACAAGGTGACAGTCTAAATTTGATTAAACAAAGTCAATCATTTCAGCTAATGAAGCAAAACATTGGAAGGCACGAATTTTCCCAGTTCCCCAATTTGTCACAGACAAACTGCCAGGAAGACGACGTTTCAAGCTACGTTCAACATTTAAATGCCGTCTATTCAGATTTTGAAACTAGGTTTGAGGATGTTTTGACTATGGTAATACCACAGTGGATAATCAACCCCTATGGTGACTTTGAAGAAACGGATGTAATATTACAAGAGGAACTGATCGGAATAAGCACTAACGTAGAACTTAAAGTACAGTTTAGAAACGGATATCAGCAATTCTGGCTTCAAAAAGACATACCTGTTACTTATCCCGTATTGTGGAATATCGCAAGAAAGTTTTTAATTGCTTTTCCATCTTCATATCTAGTGCAGCGCAGTTGTCAATCTCCTACCAAAAAAAAAGAAACAAACTGGATATCATTAAGTGAGGAGATTTGAGATTAAGGGCCAAATTCAGAGACGTTGCTAAACTCTCGCTCAATCTCAACTCCTCATACACTACATATTCTCTCACTTGAGAGCGAGCCGCACTACAGCTCAATTTTCGTATTCAGAAACGCTTCAAAATAAGTGACTCGGGTGAGACAGCATTTAAGGAGGAACGTCATAACTTGGGAGCGTCACTGATGACGTTGACAATACCGCATGCGCAAAGCGCCATTAAATGTGGCCATGTGGTTTTGCTTTGACGTTTGACTTCAAGATCGCCATTACACACAGATCAGCTATTGTTTGTTCTAGTAGTGTGCGTTTTTGTTGCTGTCTTTTTTCGTGATTTTTGTGTTGTCGTTTTATTTATTGAAGATGTGTGATACACCTAATAAGAAATACATGACGGGGGACGAGAAAGTATATTTAACGGAGTTGGTAGATAAATACAGAAACGTGGTAGAATGTAAGAAAACGGACTGCGTTAGTGCATCGCAGAAGAAGGCGTGGGCACAAATTACTAAAGATTTCAACTCAATTGCATAAAATGCTTGCGTAAGTAGATATTTACATATTATTATGCCTTGAATTTCAATAGCACATTTGCAAAATCTTTTCTATTAATTTATTGCTTTTGCAGCGAACCACCCAGCAACTACATAAAGCGATCACACTGGTAGAAGTTGGGGATAACTCCACTTATGTTCTAGACGACTACAATGTGATTCACCAGTCAGTGGAATATGAAGGTATTTTTTAGTTTTACAAATGTTAATTATAGTACCTAGGTATTTATTTAATTCACTCATAGCTAGTTGAACATATGAAGTTAATTCTTGGTGCTTATTATCATATACATGTAATGTCTGTTGTTATTACAGATCTCGGGACATCAGTTAATGTAGCTTCTGCCGATGCCGGCACCAACATAACGCCACACCAGTTGGAAGCGTATAACGAAGATGGAGAAGTTACTGTGGAAGAGAAAGGTATGTTTAAATACACAAAAAGATAGCGAAAATAATTTTTTACAAATTTATATTTTTTGTTTAAGGAGGGGGACAGAAAAGTCTCTTAAAAAAGGGCCCTCTATACTTCAAGAGGTACTGCGGTGGAGAGGGAGTTGGAGATAAGACTCCAGCGTAACGCGAGGCTACAAGAGCAGGACGAGGAAATTCACACTCTTCGACTTGAAGAGAATCGCCTTCGCGTTGAAGCTCAACAGCTTGTGGTTGCTGAGCAGTCTATGCGCAATAGGATCACAGAATTGGAACTAAACCGGGCTGAAGAGAAAGCAAAAAAAACATAATTATTTTTTACCCCTGTATGTGCAATAAATTAAACATTTATATCTAATAACATTTTTTATTTTATTCACCGTGAATGTTTAATACATTTTTCCTATGTATATTTAATAAACTTGGTTTTTTAAATATTATTCAGTTTGATAAATCTAAAGGCGGCAGCTTTAACTGAACGTTGTAATGTAATGTAATGTAACACGAACATTCGCTAGTCAGTGCCGATGAGTGAGCGCCGAACGGAGCCGCTCGGGTCGAGCAAAAGTGCTCCACTTGGATGTCGGTTTTTTGACGAATCTCTTTGATTGTTACATTATAAGTCAGTACAGGTCGCAACTTGTTCGTTCTGATCACAATCATCTCAATCCATTCAGTAGTTGATGTAGTGCCAAACTGCAAAGGTCTATTTGTGCATCGTGAGTTTTATTATAAACAATGGAGTGGTCTCAAGATAAAATAATGTTTTTTTATTGATCTTTATCGAAATAAACCAGTGTTGTGGGATCCTCAGGATCCACAACACTACAACAAATTTAAAAAACATGACGCATGGCAGCAACTAGCTGACGAATTGGAAACGACAGTAGAAGAGTGCAAACGCAAAATAACAAGTTTGCTGGCTTCTCTGAGAAGAGAGAAAGCAAAAGTTTCTAAAAGCAAAGGCATAGGAACAGGTAAGACTTTTTTTACTTCAAAATATATTCAATAAATGTTTATTAATTGTGAATTTTATAATTGTTATTGACATATTACTGCAAATAAGTAACAAATGTGTGTTTGAGTTACAGGTGCCGAAGAAGCTTATAAAAGTACATGGTTTGCATTTAACGCCTCGGCATTCGCGCTGGACCGGAACAAGCCACGATCAACTATGGACACTGTAAGTAACTTAAGGTGGTAGGATTCACTTGAAAATTCGTAACAAATCACTTATGCAACTTATCATACACATCTAGCTCAAATAAATTTTACTACCGAGGGGCTACGCGTAGAGATTCTTGACAGGGGATAGATGATCTATTCAGGCGACTTCAATGCGTCATAGATGGGTCCCTGATAAGCTAAGTCTTATACCTGGCTAGGCTGTAAATGACAATTTTATAATAAGATGCACGTCTTCCAGCACCTTGTATTATTTATGTGGAGGATAACAATAAGGATTGTTTTAATTGACAAAGATTTCAACAAAATTATCCACGGTTTTAGAGAAAATTAATTTACTATTTAAAAAAAAATTATAGCACAAGCGCATTTATTAGTATACATTTAAAAACAAATAAATGCTTGTCAAATAAGATACAGGATAAGCCGGGAGGAGAAGAAAATATTTTGAGGATGTTGTCGAAGTTAAAATTAGATTTGTGTCATTTTACTGAAAGCTGGCAAATGATATCAAATTAAGAATTGGCAGATATTTTTTAGCAATATAAAATCTTATTTAAGAAATGTTTTAAATTTTTAGGGATGGCGTTACGGGATTGAAATTAGCAACCCCTATAAATGTTTTTATTGGATTTTTTTCGGCGGACAAGAATTTGAATACCAAAACATATATAGTGCAAAGCTTCATTTATTTAAACACTTTTTTAGTTCTTTCAATATGGTTGATCAACAAATATTCTGTAAAATAATAAGAGTTGCTAATGTATGACGCTAGAGTCTTTCAAAATGTACGGCGAAGATATAACAAACATTTTTTACTTCCTTTTACGATAAAGGATTCACCCCAAAAATTCGAAATTGAGTTTTCAATAGATCTTCACGTTTTCGAGTCCTCTGAACCCAAAAAACATGTTTTTGTTCATTTGTCTGTCTGTCTGTCTGTCTGTGTGACTGTGTGTGTCAGTCTGTCTGCGAACAGAATATCTCAAAAACGAAAAGATTTATGACACGTGAAAGTTTCTTGTACTATGTAGATGAGACAGCAAGCTTTTGAAGAAAATCGCATAACCGGAAGTTGGTGTTTACTCTTGTGATTTTTCAGTTTTTTTTTGATTTTTTCAAAAACTGCTCTAACGATTTTTGTCAAACTTTACATTTTGATTACATTTTTAATGTGTATTGATGTGAGGTAGGTGATTTTCCAGTTGAATACTTCTAAAATGGGTTTCTTTTGTTTGTTTTTTCAATTTTTTTATTAACTCCTATTTTAAATAGAACACCCGGTATATTATTACATTTTTGAATTCAGCTTAAAAATTTAGAGAAAATTTGTCTCTTCAACTAACGCTCTATTTTGTAACGTTTTTGTAAAATATGCAATTTATGAAAACTTTGACAAATGGTTAAAAATTAAAAATCAAATTTTTTGCTAATTATAGGATCACTGCAAAAGGAAGTTGTGTGAGTGTATCACACCAGACTTTTAATTATTGCGAAAAACTGATTCTCAATTAATGGAATAAAAACGTAGGACGTTTATCGGTTGAGAATATTCTTCCATTTATTATTTCATTAAAGAAATCATTATTAATCAAAGAATTCCCTCGTAATGATAACATAATTATTTTAGAAAAAGTATACAAATGAATAAATTCACTAGAACACTCGTAAACGGCTGATGCCTGAGAACTGATTTGTTCTTCTTGTTGCTATAGACGAAGAAATGATGTCATTGTGGTAATATAAAGTTGATTACCTGTTTAAAATGGGAATAGGGGTAAACAGGTAATTAATCACGAATTAAGATAATGATACCAGTGCAGTATACACTGATAAAATCCAATTAAGTAGTTATCATTATATTTGACGTTTATCAGTGAAAGTTTACTTTAAATGTCTAGGCGATTTCGTTCAATAATTAGCCATTTTATTGTTATTTTTATTCTTTGATTGACAATACCAAGAACATATTCTGTGACCAAAAAACACGAAAACGTGGCTTTTGTATCAAGGAAATTTGCGTAGAAAATTTGTTATCTAACTAAATAGAAATCAGTATGAAATACAAGGTATATGTACTTTTACTCATAAACCAGAAAAGACAAGAATTGCGACCCTAACATTATTTTAATCCGCATTCCTGGTTACCGTTGAAGTATGCATTGTCCGTCCTTTCTTATCTGTATCTATTCTTGTCTTTAGTACTCGGCAAGGAAGAATTAAACATTTGAATTCATGATTTTTTAGTTGTTATTTGATTAATCACCGCTTACTAAACATAATTTCAGTTGGCGATATCTACCGCTGGAAGTGACGAAATTTAAAGAGTCTAGAAGAAGAAATATATAAGATGCAGCAACTTTTATTCTTAATAATAGATAGTCCAATTTTAAAAAATTAATTACACGTTAACGAAAAAATTTAAAAATAATTCTATTGCTTTATGTCCTGCACCCCATTATAAAGTTTTTGTGTATTTAATAGTATATTATACATCAAGGTAGCGAAGCGCAGTATTATAACCTGAGCGTATATTAGATACTGAGCGCGCAGCGCGAAGTATCTAAAGCGCGAAGGTTATAAGACGATTCGCTACCGTGGTGTATATACTATTTTTTGCACTACCAAACAGCTTAATACCTAAAATCCCAACAAATTTCGAAAATATTTTAACTGTCAACCTGACAATACAGCTCTTTAAAACGTCAAAATTAAAATAGTCATATTTGGTAACTTGGCAATTTATTAGTTACCACGGTGAAAATTGTTTATTTTACTTTCTCTCCCTTGGTGGAGAAAATCAACTTCACGACTTAAAAATAGGCCAATAACGATGCGTTCTGAGACTAGTAGTGCAAAAAGATATTTTCAAAATAGTAACAAATAACGACAAAATCACAAATTAACCTATTTTTTTTATTTGAAGAGATAAATTATTTTTTTTTGTTATAATTCTGTTAATAATGTCAAAACTGAGGACTGTCCACCATCGATACGCTGTTCATCTATAGAAGGTAGATATATAAATCGATCTTTAGCCGAATAATTTCTATGGCTCCTACAGCCTTAAGCATAATGTTCTTGCCAAGTTAGCGACCCTTCTTCTATACAAAATTGCGCAATTTCATCTCGAATTTCTTTCACTGCAAGGCCAGTTCTTTTGGTTGATTTGCCAGAGGTAAAAGCGACGTCGGTGGTTCGGTTTCTTGTCTCCAAAGCCCTGGTCTGAAGTTTCCTTCAATTTCTTCATCGAAACTTCCTGGAGGAGTGTATAAGTTTGCAGATTCCTGGTTTCTTCTTAAAAAATTGTGCAGGTGTGTTATTGCAGTGGCTACAGAAGTAGCATTATCAGCTTCCAATAACATAGGCTTTCTTAAGACTCGAAAAACTGACGACATTATGCCAAAAGAGTTTTCAACCACTCTTCTAGCTCTACATAGTCTGTAGTTAAATATTCTCTCTCTAGTTCTTCTGTTGTGGAGTCCTGAATAAACTTTCATTATGTTTGCAGAAAGAGGAAATGCTTCATCAGCCACAATGGGGTGTTAGTGATCTACCTGTTGATAATGGAGCTGGCTCCGGTAGTTTTATAACTTTTGTGACGTGCAATATTCTGAATTATTAAGGCATGTCGGCACTAGATGGCTTTCTTTGGTTCCAGCTATAGACAGGCTCTATAAAAACTTTAAACCAGTTAAAAGTTATTTTATGTCAATAAATTCTTGCCCAGCAATAATTCATGATTTTTTCAGTAACGAGTTAGCTGAAGCATATCTTGGGTTATTTTCAAATATTGGAACCCAGATTCAAAACATCATTCTGAAACTCGAAAGTAATGGGCCTGTTATCATAGAAATGTATGACTTAATGTTAGAATTGCGAAATTCCCTACGTTCAAAATCTTCAGAAAAATATTATGGCATGATTGCGCATCAGCAAATACAAAAATGCGACAACCAAAGTGAAATTGATTTATTCAAAAAAAGAGCTGATGCATTTCTAGAGAAAATTATTGAATACATTGAAAAGCGTTTTAAGTTTGTAAATAATAGATTTGAAGTACTCAAGGTTTTTAAATTAGAAAAATTACCAACGTTTGCGGAGTTAGCAAATGTAGTATGTACATTTTATATTAATGATATAAATACCGACTTATTGTTCGAAGAATTTGTTCTTCTCAAATCTACATTTCCATCATTAAAAAACTTGTCATATGAGCAAAAATGGATGACATTTTTAAACGGGTCTAGTTGCCCTAACATGGAAAAAATTATTCATTTTATTTTTGCGCTTCCTCACTCAAATGCGATGAGCGAGAGAATGTTTAGCCTTATGTTTGGAGCTTGGCGCGATAACAGAAGCCGTTTATCGCTTAAGTCTGTGGAGGCAGAAATAATGGTTAAACATAATTATAACAAAACCTGCAACGATTTCTATAAGTATGCCCTTCAAAATAACAGATTACTAGTAGCAGCTGGTAGCAGTGAAAAGTACAGTCAGTAGTAGGTAGTAGTAGGTACCTACATATTATGGATTATTATAAACTTTACCAAAGTTTGACCAAAACTCGTTTATGCAATATTTTTTATAGAATTTATATTATGTTTTAATTTAATAATGAGTTACCTTCCTATGTACCTAAATTTATAATAAAAGATTTTGTAGACAATTTTTTTATAAATTTTTTTTAATAAATTTATAATAAATTTTGAGGGACATATTCGTTTTTTAATGTGTATTTAAGAATGTGGCCACTGAATACCCCTTTCTTTAAAATAATATCTGGCAAGCCTACTGATAGGACACTACGTGCACGCTTAGAAAAACGAAAATTCATCAAAGGTAGCAGTATGGGAGGGGCATCCTTTTTGGGCGAAGATGCAGAAAGAAAGCTGTGTAGCCATATTCAAAAACTACAAGCCTCTGGTTTTGCGGCTACGTCCATAAATTTGAGGGTGATAGCTTATAATCTAGCACAATCTATGGATCTACAAAATCGATTCAATAAAGATAAAAAGATGGCTGGTGCTGATTGGCTCAAGTTATTTTTAAAAAGAAATCCCACTTTAAGCATTCGAAAGGCCAAAGGTGTGTCCATGTCCCGAGCCGAAGGTATGAACAAAGAAGAGGTGCAAAAATATTTTGAGCTTTTGACGAAAATACTCACAGAGAATGACCTTCTTGATAAAACTCTAAACATTTTCAATATGGACGAATCAGGGCTTCAATTAAACAATGTACCTGGTAAAGTTGTAGCTGTGAAAGGCAGTAAAGACGTCCATGTAGTTACATCACAAGAACGAGGTGAGACCATAACAGTAGTGGCATGTTGCAACGCAGAGGGAAATCTTATGCCGCCGTACTGCATCTTCAAGGGTGTCAACTTGCAACAAATTTGGCAAGAGAACATGCCACCAGGATCGGTGATCAAAATGAGACGGGAGTCAGCTCACATTTGCGAAGATCTATTTATGGACTGGTTTCTAACCCATTTTTTACCAAGAAAGCCTGCTGGAAAATGCCTCTTAATCTTAGATGGCCATGGATCGCATATGAACTCTTACGAGATGTCGAAGACTGCGGTTCAAAATGACGCTATATTGCTGTGTTTGCCCAGTCACAACACGCACTTTCTTCAACCGTTAGACCGTGCGTTTTTTAAGCCTCTCAAAACATATTTTAAAAATGCATGTCATGAATTCATTAGAGCCAATCCCCAAAAGAAGATTGAGCGTAGACATTTTGGTGCCCTGCTTGCTACAGCGTGGACTCGCGCAGCGACTAGCCAGACTGGAGCTTCAGGGTTTTCCGCAACTGGAATTTTTCCTTTGAAACCCTCAGCAGTTCCTGAACATGCCTTTCTAACATCAAATAACCTTAACCAAAATCCAGAAAGCGTGGCAGAAGAACAAGATAAAATAGCAGAGATTTTCCGAGAATCAGTGGAACAAGGATCCGCACCTTCACCAACTCGTTTTGAACCTGGACCTTCGACAAGCGCTTCTTCGTTTGGTGTGGATGATTGGACATCTAGTAAAATTCTGGATGACATTTCGCCAGTTCCAGTCCTCAGAACCAACAAGCAAACCAAACGAAGAAAACAGTCTGCACAAGACTTGACTGATTCATCATTTATTGCAGATAAGAAAGAAAAAAGATTGAAGAGGGAAAAAGTAGAAAACCGTAAGAAGAATAAAATGTCAGAAAAAACAATTAGAAAAATATCACAGAAGACAGACAAAAACATACCCAAGAAGTTGATGACAAACAACCTTGCTAGAATAAACTCTGCAAAACGACGTTTGGTACCTCCTCTGAAGAAGATGGTGCGTTTTCTACAAACGATTCCACAGACGACGAAACTTTTGACGAAAATGAATGCGTAGGATGTTTGGAGCGCTACGAGAATACCAAATCGACAACGGAATGGATTCAGTGCGGGGAGTGCCGCAGGTGGCTTCATAACACGTGCACATCCTTTAAAAGCTACTGAAAGCCCTGTAGGAAGAAAACAATTGCCGAAAAGTAACCATGTTATGTTGAGCCCCTATTAGCAATCTCTCCCACACCCAATGCGTCGTCTCACCCATGGGATGCGGGAGAGATTGCCAAAATCAGAATTTTATTTTATTTTTGAAAAATTTTTGAGTTTTTTTTTATGTTGATGTTATGCAATAAAAGTTTAATACCTAAAGCATTATTTATGATGATTTAGGATCACGTTCGCTTCAAAACAGTAGATTTCCGACGCATTTTCCAAAAGATGCGTCATCTCTGCCTGTTTTACCCTAAACATCTTAAAACATAAAAATCATTCATTGGAATTACTTATTATACAGGGTGTTTACGGTCTTGTGATTTTATTTTCAAGGGATGATTAAACATTTTAAAAGAATGTCAGTAACATTAAAATGTCTTAATAAAAGTTTTATAATAAGAGAGATATTATATGATTGAAATTTTTTTAGATGTTTTTTTTAAATTTTTAAGGGGTGGTTAAACACTTTAAAAGAATGTTATTAATGCTAAAATGATTGTCCATAACACTAAAACGATTAACGCAAAAACAATTGATCACACAATTAACGCTAAAATAATTAACGTTAAAACGATTATTCAAAAAATTGTGCAAAGTAAACATAAATTCAAACGATTATTACACACAACTGTCACATGACTGATCATCCAATGAGAATCATGCATTTTTTTGAAATCGACCAATCCTGAACTGATTAGCTGATAAGCGCCCGTGGGTTGCTTACCAAGCGATAAGCTGTCACTGAATTTTTTACTAAGTAAGTTGATGCCAATAACTTTTCGCATCTGTCAAGCTATTTCAGTAGTTGTCACTGCACTGTTTGTTTGGCATAAATGCTTCCAAATAAATCCTAATAAAGAACGTAAAAATGGTTTATCGCAGAACAGTGAATACCTTGACATGTTGTTAATTTATGGGGAAGTACACCACAAGTTTGCTGTTGCAAGCCGATTATATGCTGAGCGGTTTGCTAACAGCCTAACTCCGATTCCACAAAAATTCACTTCTCTAGTACTCCGTGCACGAGAAACTGGGCAGTTGAAAATCCACATGCTGTTCGTCGTAATCATTTCCAGCACAGATTTGCGATAAACGTTTGGGTCGGATTGGTCAACCTACAACTTACTGGCCCTTTTGTGTTGCCAAACCGATTGACTGGAAATGATTATCTCTTTTTTTTGCCAAATAATTTTTTAGAACTGCTAGAAGAATTGCCTTTGAATGTACGCCAACAAATGTGGTTTCTTCAAGGTGGCGCACCGCCGCATTTTAATCGTTTAGTTCGCCAATATCTGGATAATGTATTCGAAAATAAATGGATTGGCCGAGATGGTCCTGTTCCATGGCCTCCTCGGTAACCCGACCTTAACCCCTAGACTTTTATTTATGGGGTCTTATGAAGACCATGGTATACACCAACAAAATAATTGGTTTAGATGATCTTCGTAACCGCGTTGAAGCAGCTGCGACAACAATTCGACGGAAAGATCTAAGCCTTGTAAGTTATGCCAACTCACGCAGACATGGCGATAACTTCGAACACCTAATGTAAGGTGGTTTTCTTAAAAAAATAAGAATTAAAATAAACTGTGTATTTGTTTAATTTAATTAAGTATGTTTAATCACCCTTTAAAAATAAGTAAATAAAATCTAAAAGAAAATTTTAAATAGTCATATCTCTCTTATTATACAACTTTTGTTAAGGCATTTTGGCGTTAATGACCTTCTTTTAAGGTGTTTAATCATCCCTTAAAAATAAAATCACAAGACCGTAAACACCCTGTATATATGAAAGTATGTACATGCTAATTATTATTCACCGCATTGGCAAAGTGACGTTGAATAAATGCTGCTCTAATTGCATTTCCTCTTATTTGTTGAGCTGGTGCAGGTGGGTTTTCTACAATCCTCTCTACAAAATATGGATCGATAATTAACTCTACATGCTCAAACACGGCAATGTTATGAAGCACTGCAGTAGCAGCAATAATGATCATCGTTTTTTGTAAGCTGCAGTTCAGAGCAGTACTGAGGCATCTGAATCGACCTTTCCATACCCCAAAGGTTCGTTCGACAGCATTACGAGTTCTAACCTGAGCATAATTATATCGTTGCTGTGCCGGTGTATTAGGAGATTGAACAGGAGTAAATAAATATGGCAATTGGGCATAAGCACTATCACCTAATAAAATGCCCGATATGCGATTTTGGTCAAACTTTAATTTCACTGCATTATTGTTAAAAATTCTGCGGTCATGAGCAGATCCTGCCCAACGTATTACAATGTCCAGAATTTCAAGACGAGGACCTGCTACTGCTTGGACATTCAGCGACAATCACCGTTTCCTGTTACGAAAATACTCGGCAGTATCTCCACCGGGGATTTTATTTCAATATGCGCTCCATCTATACATCCAGTAACTCCTGGAAATCCTGCCATATCAAAAAAGAGGTTGCGATTTGCAGCAAAATTCTTCTGCTGTTCATGGAAATTTTACGTATCGTACCAGATTTCTTGCTGAAATTTGTGCAACTTCTGCAACTATTCGGCAAACCGATGCCTGGCTGATACGATGAAGGTCTCCGCATGTTCTCTGTAAATGAAAAACCCGAAACGTTAAGATTATTACAGTTGTTGATAAAAATTTAATAGTGGTGTACCTGATAACTGCCTGTGGCAAAAAAACGTAACGCAGCACACAGTTTTATCAATGGTCGCAACGTCTTTGAATTTGGCCCTAAACCTAACTAAATTGATACCAAATGTTGAAAATTATTATTAAAGCATCAAGTTCATCCCTCCCACTAAAAGCATTTATTTTTTGCTTAGTTATTTTATGTAACAGATACTAAATCTTAATTTGGTTCGTTTTAATTTGAATTTAATTAATAAATGTGTAAAAGTGACTTTTTAAGTTTTTCACACTACACTTCACTACAGTTAAAAATTCAAATCTTTCAAAGTGAGTGGAACTATACTAAAGTGACCACACGTCCCGATTTTGGCGGGACAGTCCCGCTTTTTGGTGGACTGTCCCGCGTCCCGCCGATTTTTAAAAATGTCCCGCTTTTTAGAAAATATCTGCATTTCTTATTGTAAATGTACTGTAAAAATATATTACCTATTCTTTATTAAGTATTATGGTGAATATAAAGAAATAAAAAATACATATTTGTAATGTTTTTTCACCATATTCGTTTTCACAATTGCAGAAAGAATTAGAAAAATGCGCATTTATATCCATATATTCTGATGCTTCCAACCACAAAGATTTAAAATTATTTCCCACAATTGTTAGATTTTTTGATCCAGAAACAGGAATTAAAATTAGAATATTAGATTTTGTTTCATTTCCGGGTGAACTTCACAAATAATTTTTGATTCAATAAGTACTATTTTAAAAAAGAATAATTTGAACAATAAAATTATTGCCTATTGTGCGGATAACACTAACGCAAATTTTGGTGGAAAAGCTAGAAGAGGCATCAATAACGTTTTTACGAAACTTAACGAACATTTGAACCAAAAAATTATAGGAGTAGGTTGTGCAGCGCACATTCTACATAATACTATTCAAACAGCATAAACAAAAAGAATAAACTAACTAATCAAGGCCTTTAGTTAATTACTTCATTAAATTGATCAAATGAAAAGAGGTGCTAGATTTGAAGAGAACATCGGATACTGTAGAGCTAAGAACTCCTGAAAATAAGAAGGTATTAGTCATGAATTCAGATGACAGAAGGGATGTTCGTATTTTGCCGATACAAGTAAGATCTAGTAATAAGTACAAGTCAATAATATTCTTGTCAACACTATCTTATTTCTGCCGTGCTCCTGGCAGAAAATGAAAATGATTTGCAACGACTATTGTTCAGGTTTAAAACAGCAGCGGAAGAATTTAACATGAGAGTATCAACAGAAAAACAAAATCATTGACTATCTCGAAAGAACCTCTTCGATGTAAATTAGCCGTTGATAATAATATAATTGAACAAGTTATGACCTTTAACTACCTAGGTACACACACATCTAGCATGAGAAACCTAAACGAGGAAGTTCGCAATCAAGAAATGAAAGCGGCTGCGACATCAGGCTACATACGAGACGTGATATGGACAAATAAGCACATGTCGGTTGAAAGTAAAGTACAGATCTATATAACCTGCGTCAGACCCATCTTAACTTATGTCGCCGAAACCAGAGCTGAAACCGCCAAGACTAAACGCATTATGCGAACAACAGAAATGAAAACCCTAAGGCAGATAGCAGGCGTTACCCTACGAGACAGAGTAAGGAGCGAAAACATCAGAGAAGCATGCAAAGTTCAAGATGTTGTGAGATGGGTGAGAACACGACGGCGGAATTGGAATAGTCATGTAAATAGGATGCACGACAACGGACTGGCAAAAATCGCAAGGGAGAAAAAGCCGAATACAAAGAGACCCCAAGGACGACCCCCAAAACGATGGCACGAAAGCTGGACATCAGCATCCCAGGACTAACAAAAGAGGCAAAATTGGAAATAACAGGACTAAGTCCTAAATTATGAAGAAGAAGAAATAGCATCTGACTTATTTCCAGTTGATGTTGAAAATATTATTGCAAAAATGTATTCGTATTTTTATATATACCGGGTGTCCGTTCTCAAAGTCGAACATAGGCGATTAACATTGTATTGGACGTTTTTGCCGATTCCTGCTCGCCAATTCAACTTACAGGGAAAGTAATGGTATCAATGGAAAGATAAAATTATTACGCATCAAATAATACCAATAGTAATATTCAAGATGCGATTTTTATTCTAAAATACTAATTTAAAACTTGGGAATTTTTAAATATGCCATGCCTTGCTTTTCAAGTTCGATAGCATTTGTCAAAAAAAATGCTAATTAGTTGGCGAAATCAGGTATTTTCTGTCAACGTCTGTTAAAATTATCTACAGAAAAATGAATTATTTCAATGAAGAATGAGGGAATGCACTAATGTTAATTGCCTATGTTCGACTTTGAGAATGGACACCCGGTATACTGCGCGTGTGGAAAGTTTGAAGGATTTTTGTCAAAGCGCAGAAATCGAATAGAAAAGAATTCTTGGTTACAGCAAAACACGATGGCTGGCTCTTTTACCAGCTGTAGAAAATATTTTAAAAATATACGAACCATTAAAATCATACTTTTTATCACAAGATAAATGTCCAAGAATATTACAGCACTTTTTTTGAAAATGACACATCACAAATTTGGCTTCAGTTCATCCACAACCACGCTACATTCTTTTACAGTGCTGTGAAAATTATTAAAGGGAACAAAATTTCAATTACGGAAGTGTCAAATGAAATCAATAATTTAAAAACAAAATTACGAGAAAGAATTGATAACGATTACATGCCTTTAATTATTCGAAAAGACATCACTAGGTTGGAAGAACAAGGTGCCATTAAACGACCTGATTTTCTGAAACATGTCAATTTTTTTTATAATAACTGCTTGGAATATCTTGAAGAATGGACAGTTCAATTCGAAGATATTAAATATTTTCATTGGGTGACATTAAAAAAGGAGATTTTATGGGAATATGTGGAAAAATCTTTTGAATATATTAGTAATCATTTTCCGAAAAATAATATTTGCGAAAATGATCTTTTTGATGAGGTATCATTGGTAAAAAGATATGTTGCAGATGAAAAAATTAAATGTTGGTTGTCTGCAAATATGGAAACAGACAAAAAATGGACGGAGTTATTCCTTCATTTTAAACAGAATATTATTCCTTATCAAGTTATTCCTTCATTTTAAACAGAATATTATTCCTTATCAAAATATTTTGAAAATTGTAGAATTCGCGCTCTCCCTTCTAGGAACAAATGCAGCAACAGAACGTGTTTTTTCTAGTATCAATAAAGTATGGACAACTGCAAAAACGCAGTTGAACATTAAAACTTTAAAATCTATATTAAGTGTAAAATATAATTTGACCAATTTATGTGAAATATTTCACATTTTAATAAATGATCCGAATCTATTGCAAAGTATTCACTCGGATCAAAAATATGAGCGTGAAAGAAAATCATAATTTTTTTAAATAAAAAATTTTATTTGATTAAAAATCATGATGTTCAAATTATTATTTTTTACAAATCTTATATTATAAAAGCCGATGCCGGCCGTCCAGACCGTAAGCACACGCAGCATGAACGGCCTGCATACTAGCAAGTGGCGCGCACGCACAAATCGCGAGACCGCATTTGTATTGTTAACGCTGGCAAGGCCGGACGTCGGCTGGCCACCCGCCTAAGCAAGCATTTTTATTGTTAACCGTTTATTTACGCTGGCAGGGCCAGACGTAGGCTGGCCACGCGTTCTAGTATTTTTATAGTTACCAATAATTAATAATAAATACATTTTTCTACAAGTATATGAATGTATACAATAAAATATATATAACTAAATTGTAATTCTCATTTCATCCCATTTGTCCCGCTTTGTCTCAATGAAAATGTGGTCACTTTAAACGATACCAGCTGTCAAAAATACATTTGAAGTTGATGAATTTGCAAAAAATCAATATCAGGTAAGCAGGGGTCTACCCAAAACCGAAAAACATGGCAAGTGGTCCACGAGACAAAAAAGTTTACGAACCTCTGATCTAGACCATTCAGTTGCAACAACTGCAGATGAGTTGGGGATAACGTTGTATTGCTTGCCAAGCAATACAAGCAAGCAATACAACGCGTGAACTGCAGCCCATGGACAAGGCAGTTTTTCGTTCATTTGAACATTATTGGGACGACAAGCTTATAAAATTTTCAACGAGGCATAGAGAATGATCCTTAACTAAAATTGGCCTAATGGCCGTTGGCTAAGTACAAAATAAAATAAATATAAAAAATAAAATAAAAAGCGCTTCGGAGTATCCTCTCAGTTGTATGGACAAATGCATGACTCCAAGTAACATTAAATCCGGCTTTTCAGCTTGTGGCATTTATCCCTTCAATCCTGATATAATTCCAGAAGTTACTATTACACCAAGTGCTGTTTATTTATTTTTATTTATTTATTTCCCAAATGTATGTACAATATATTACGAAAAAACAAAAGAAAAAATCAAATAATATGTACAAAACAAAGAAACCTTAATGGCTGTATGGGAAAGGCCCATTTGCAACAAATGAACAGTATTCCTACCGAGCAACGGACTGGGATGCATCACTTGTAAAAAATTCATTTAAACTATAATAACTATTTTGATGAAGCCAAAACTTAAGATGTTTTTTAAATACTTCGAACGTATTTGTTTCCTTTATATGTGTAGGCAATTTATTAAAAAAAATTATGTCCATGTATAGGACACCATTTTGTATTAAGGACATACTAACTTTAGGCAAACGAAGTTTGTCGTTACATCGTGTATTATAATTATGAAAATCATTGTTACATGTTAATTTTGGAAATTTCTTAAATATTAATTGTGCTAATTTATAAATATAAAGATATGTGAGAGTAAAAGTTTTTTTATTAATAAAAACATTTCTACATGATTCTAAATAGCCTAAGGAATATACTGCACGCATTGCTAGTTTTTGTGTCTTAAAAATGATATCAACGTGGCAACTGTTACCCCAAATTTCAATTCTGTAACTCATAATGCTTTCAAAATACGCATAATAAACAACTTTTGCCATATCCTTACCTAATATCATACTAATTTTTCTAATTACAAATACAGCTGAGCTGAGTCTTTTATTTAAACTATTGATTTGTGGTAGCCAGTCAAAATTATTAGATATTTGAATGCCAAGAAATTTTATCACATTTGCAGATTTAATAGTTCTGCGAGACTTAATTATATCTACATCCTTGAGAGAAGAACGATTTGATCTAAATAGTAAATTAAAGGTTTTGTTTTGATTTGATTAGATGAAAACCACTTTATAATTTCTTCTATTACTAATTTTGCAACTGGTAGTAATTCTTCAATGCAAGAGTGATTTATTACAATGCTAGTATCATCAGCACATAATATAAAATGACCCATAGATACACTGGCTACTAAATCATTTATATAAATCAAGAATAGGATTGGACCTAGTATACTACCTTGAGAAACGCCCATGGTTAGGGTTTTTTCTTCTGAAAAATGTGTAGTTACTACACCTTGTTTATTAGAATTTTGTACTTGAACTATTTGTTTTCTATTGGTTAAATATGATTTAAAAAGATCGAGTGCAACTCCTCTAATACCACAAAATGGATCCACGAAATGGATCTGTTAACTGGCCACCTCTTTTGTGCGATATGACGCCGTTAGATAATTTTCTTTGAGAATATGTAAAGTCGCATGTCTAAGTCGATAAACCGGAAACAATTGAGCACTTGAAAGCCAACATTCGACGCGTTATTGCCGAAATACAGCCTGATTGACTGCGAAAAGAGTGTGTGAAAATTGGACCTCCAGATTACGTCATGTACACGCCAGCCGCGGCGCTCACATGCCCGAAATCATATTCAAACATAAATGCCATAAAATTATCTTTCAAATAAAGAAAATTTCATGGATATTAAAAAAAAAATCTGTGTTTTATTTCAATTTAAAGTTCTCCCACTCCGAAAAAAACACCCTTTATAACAATTTTTGTGTTGTATCGCTCAAGAACATCCAAAAGATTGATGAAGGAAGGCTTCAATAAAAAGGGGTATGTCCCCATCCGGTGCTCGGTAAAAACCAACAATTATGAGTTTATGTCCTACAACTACAGAGTACTCAAAATGTTTTTCAATTTGCGGAGGTAAATTGGGACTAACGAGTTCAATGAAATTACGACCATTCGTAACAGCAATAAGTGTGCCACCGTTTCCCATTTTCTCTCTAGAATAATTTGAAATAATATTATGGTTTGAAAAAAAAATTGATCTAACTTCTGTGTTCACTAACCAAGTTTTCGTTAAACAGATAACGTCAATGTCCCAATTTACCTGAGCTTGTTCCTTCAAGAACATTTCTGTTATGTTTACCTTATTGCGAACTGATTTTCTGACAAAAATAACAATATTGTCTAAGTTTAGTTTATTGTTTGATACATGTTTATGCGTGATCTTATGATTTATATCCTATTTCTGAGAAGGAGTCTGTTTGCGAGGGCGTAATTGGACTCCAGATGCTGTTGTGACTTCCTCCAAGCTAGTTGCAGATCTGGATGTGCTTTCCTCTGTTATAAAAACGTTGCCTAGGTTTATACGCATGAAGCTGAGCTCATGTTTTCATCCTGGCACTGGCTATCAACTTTTAACACTGCGAAATTATTTACAAGTGTTCCAGTATGTTTGATTTTATTGTTCAGACTATTCGATCTAGTTTCAGTAGTATTTGGAACTACTACGTTTTTTGATTGAATGTCTTGTACGGTAAACACTTTCCGTCTATTACCAATTTATTAAATGACAGATACGCTCTGCTACCTTCTTTTCTTGTCTAAACCATCGCTGGTTTTAAAATTTTACGTTCCTCCAATACCTTTTCAGAAAAATTTTCGGAGACTGCAACACCAGAGACTTTCAGCTTAAAAGCATGTCTTTAACTTTAAAATTTGTAAATTTCACAACTGGACGGTTTATATTTTGTTATTTGGATATCCTAGTCGATGAGCCCTCTCGATATCATATTCTTTTACCTCAATGTTGTAACTATTTTTAATTTGTAGAATAACTTTATTTTCAGTTTTTTGCCAGGTGTCACCTTTATTTTCGGTAATAACATAAAAAACCAAATTATTCCTACGATTCTGGTTCTCGAAGTAATCCACTTTAGCTGCAAGTTTATCTACAATAATTAACTTCAAATTGGTACTTATTCTCTTCTTTAATGATTGCAAATTCAGATCTAAGTTTTCGAAACTTATTCTCACATGTTGCTAAAATTTAATCAATTTTCCGTTTGAGTTGAGCCGTTTCTATCCTCGCCTTGCATAACCTTGTAGTGCAATATCGAATTTAAGTATTAACTAGGCACTGCACACTTTAATGTCAAATTTTTAGGTAACAGTTTACTCAATCGTAAATATAAAACACGACAACTGTAGATCATACCAATAATTACCTCTGCACAAAACTTGGCCTAGTTGTATAAAGGCCCAGTTGTATAAAGCGATGTTAAGTTACGTGTTAGTTAGCAAAGTGCTAACTTTGACACTGATTTAACATCAGGTTATCCTTACAGCAGTTTTATAAACCATTGCCAGGCTGTTGTCAGGTGACACGAGTTTAACACGAAGTTAGCACGAGCACGTACGGGTTTTTTTCGTTTACAGATTTGTGGTTGGCACTGCCGTCTGACAAATTTTAATTTGACAGCGATTATTTGTTTACTTCTTCGAACATAACAACATACAGTGTGTCCCAGATCGAGTGGGATTGCATGGGTAACTTTCTTATCTTTGAAGTTGGAGATTTGGTTAAATGGGCAATGTTTTTCAGTTTCATATGCTGATTTAAAATCCGTTTTAAAAAGTTCAAAATGTCGAACCAGTCAAAAGTTATTTAAAAAAAAACTAAAAACTGTCATTTTCTTGTATGTCAAATATCTTTATAAATATAAGAGATACGAAAAAAAGTTTTATATAAAAGTCGCTATTTTCGATAAGACAAATTTAAAATTGGTGTCGAACAAAAATTCAAGATGGCTGCTTTTGAGGTACTCGTATCAACTTCCTTAAGTTAAATAGGCGCCATATTGGATTTTTAGGTTACTGAATAGAGTTTCTAATTCTCTTTTCAACGATGTAGAGATAACGTATGATTGAATAAAAAATACCAGTAAAATTAATTGTTTTTACATTTTAATCAAGTAGGCTTGAACCACGAAAACATCGTGACATTACTTTTTAAATGTATAATCAAGTAGGTAAGTAGTTATGATGAAAAACAATAACAAAGTTTATCACAATCTGTCAAAAAAGCAGGTGCTTAAGCTAAAGTATTATCTAAAGTTATACGTATTACAAACTTTACAATTATGGCGAATATTCCAATTACTGAAAGCTACGATATGTTTTGCACATTTATCAAGTGTTATAAAAATTCCCATCTTGCTGTCCAAACTTATTTAACTAATTTTCCGGAAAGAAGACAACCAAATATCAAAACGTTTTAAAAGACTGGACAAGAATATGCAGCGGTATGGAAGTTTGAAAAAGCCCGTTAAAACTAGGGAAAACAATTTATTAGTAGAAGATCATAATTACAACAGTGAGTTAATAACAATGGCTGTGTGTCGCGGCTAATCCCAGGCATTTCAACTCGAGAAATAGAAGCACAGGTTGGTGTATCTAAATCAAAAACATCGCGAATTTTAAGAAGGCACAAGTTTCACCCCTACAATTTGCGTATTGCCCAAACTTTACGACCAGAAGATTATAATCGCAGAGTAGCATTTTGTAGGTGGTTTATCCGCGAGAGTACTAGAAATAATAGTTTTACGAGTCGAGTATTATGGACAGATGAGTCTTACTTTTCTAACTGCGGAGTATTTAATCGACACAATGAACACTACTGGTCACAGGAAAATCCACATGTTTAGTTCCACGTCGAAATCAAGTTCGATTCGGATTTAATGTATTTTGCGGCATAATGGGAAGTCATTTAATTGGACCTGTTATCTTCAATGGAACTTTAACTGCTCAACGTTATTTAGAAATTCTCCAAATATCCTTAGAAGAGTTCATAGATGATCTACTTTGGCAGACAGGAATGGGTTATGGTACCAACAAGATGGCTGCCCAGCCCACAATTCAAGAAACGTGGTAGATTATTTAATTCACCGATTTGACAATAAGGTTATTGCCACCAATACTAATGTTCGATGGCCAGCCAGATCCGCTGATCTAATGCCTCTTGACTTTTTTCTGTGGGGTACGTTAAAGAATAAAGTATATGGAAGTAATTACAGCTACAATAATGTTCAGGAACTGCGCGAAGCAGTGCAAGAAGCGTGTGCTAGTATTAATCGAAATACGTTGCGTAAAGTAACCGGAAGTGTCGGCAAACGGTGTCAACTATGTTTAACTAACAATGGTGAGCATTTTAAACACTTCATGTGATTATTAGGATTAAGTTTTCTTTTTTTAAATGAATTTTGTTTGTTTGTTTGGATCCATGTAAGCCTACTTGATTAAAATGTAAAAACAATTAATTTTACTAGTATTTTTTATTCAATCATACGTTATCTTACATCATTGAAAAGAGAATTAGATTCAGTAACCTAAAAATCTAATATGGCGCCCATTTAACTTAAGGAAGTTGATACGAGTACCTCAAAAGCAGCCATCTTGAATTTTTGTTCGAACCCAATTTTAAATTGGTCTCATCGAAAACAGCGACTTTTATATAAAACTTTTTTTCGTATCTCTTATATTTACAAAGATATTTGACATACAAGAAAATTACAGTTTTTAGTTTTTTTTTAATAACTTTTGACTGGTTCGTCATTTTGAACTTTTTCAAAAATATTTTAAATCAGCATATAAAACTGCAAAACATTGCCCATTTCACCAAATCTCCAACTTCAATAATAAGAAAGTTACCCATGCAATCCCACTCGATCTGGGACACACTGTATATGTTTGAAGGTTTACTGTTTACTTGCATTTCGTGTGTGATAAGACATGGAGAGTTCTATTAATAAGCGGAGCGCTAATTTTACATTTACAGAAAAACAAACGTTACTGAACATCGTAGAAAAGTAAGTACCTAGTTTTAAATCGGTAAATCGCATACCTTCTTAAATATGTATAAATTTCTAATTTCCTAAACGTTGCTGCAAAGCTTTGCAAGCTTAATCCTTCTCTTAATCCTATTGATCCCGTCCTTATCTTTGCCTGTGTAGATATAAATCAGTAATTGAGAATAAGGGAACATCTGCCACACTCTTACACGAAAAGAACGAAGCCTGGAAGTTGGTTACTGAAGAATATAATTCTGAAACGGAGACCCTCAGAAATGCCAAACAATTGCGCTTCTTATATGTTAATTTAAAACGCAAAATACGGAAGGACGTGGCAGAAGAACATGTAAAATAGAAAAGTAATAAATTGTCCAATTACTAAATTTTATTCTTAACAGAAGCTACAATATTTAAAAGCCAAAGTAGCTGAACAGGAAGACCGTAGAGAAGTTAATAAAACAGGGGGAGGAAGCTATACTCCTGTTTTAGATGATATGGGGGCTCAGGTGTTGGCAATCGTAGGGGATCAAATCCAGCCACTGCCAAATCAATTTGATGATGCGACTGATTACTTTAACGATAGTAATATTTTCCTATCCCACTGTTTGAATTTCAATAACTATGCTCTTATTTTAGTTCCTATAGAATTTAACCGTGATCCTGTAGTAGTGCCTCCTTCCGAACCTGAACCTTCTGAGCCCGAACCTTTAGGACCTAAACCTGCGCACAAACTTGCCCGTCCAAAGAAGCTGACTAAAAAAAACAAGCTATTAATTACAAACAATTATATTTAAAAAAAAATACGAAATAGCTTGTTTTGAATTAAAATCAAAAAAATTTTTACATAACCTTGAAGTTCGTCTTATTAAAACAAAATTAACAAACTGTACAAATTAACCATACTTTAAGAACATGTATTAATATAGAATATTATGTATCAAGTTTTATAAACGTCATTTTAGTCACAAGTTTTATTAATCACGAGCGAAGCGCAGTGGAGCGAGTGTTTAATAAAATGAGTGACTAATAAGTTTATAAAACGAGTTGCATACTATACTTTTTCTATGACACAAATTTAGACAATTTAACATTATTTCATCAAGATTTTGAAAATTGTGTTAGGTTAAATTATGCTTGACAAACATCAACGTTGACTGTTGAAAGTTGAAAACTAACTTGAGTTTTGCCATTAAAAAGTTCAGTCCGTGACTAAAACGCACGAACCCACGGCTTGTGAAGGTGTGTTTAAAAGATTACTTAGCGTCATGGAAACATATACCATAAATGGCATTTTAGTTGCAGGAGTAGAAATAGTTATTTATGTACCTAGAGCGAAAAATGATGCATTAGGCGTGAGTTCGAAAGTTTCAGCCCGAGCGAAGCGAGATCCGAAAAAACTCGAACGAACGCCTAATGCATTTTTCGCTCGTGTTGCATACAAAATTTTTCCTACGACTGTAAAATTTTCGAAAATAGTTTTTTGCCATTTCTAAAATTTCCAGCGACGTGCAAATTTTTACATCAGAATTGGATATTTTATCGCCCATTTCTTATTTTTCTTGACACTTAAACATCAACAATACACAAAATAAAGCACAAGTAACTTTAAATCGCGAAAAAAGGTTTAAATCAAATTCACAGTGACAGCTGTCAACTTTGACGTTTTCAAATAGCTGACCACTAGCCGACTTAGGTATATAATCATGAAAGCTTATATAAAATTTATGTATGTTGCTATGTATTACGATTCACGATTATATACTTACGTATGACGGCTGCCGCGATGAACTGATTCAAAACAATCAATTTTTGACGTACGTCAACAAGGCGGAAAGCTTGATTTTAGAAGCAGTCGTAGGAAAAAGTTATTTTTCTACTCCTTGACATTTGTCAAGCATAATTTAACCTAACATAATTTTTAAAATCTTAATGAAATAATGTTAAATTGTCTAAATTTGTGTCGTAGAAAAAGTATAGTATGCAACTCGTTTTATAAACTTATTAGTCACTCATTTTATTAAACACTCGCTCCGCTGCGCTTCGCTCGTGATTAACTCGTGACTAAAATTACGTTTATAAAACTTGATACATAATATACTATTATTTACAATAAACAAAACAAAACTCTTCTTTTAATTTAAATTAAAAACTTCATTAATTAATGCAGTTCGAACTGCAGTGTTTTCATTGTTTTGAATTTGCAGCTCTGGCTCTTCATCCATTATACCATGATGTTCATCAACATGGATTTCATCATTTTGCAAGATGCATATGTTGTGTAGAACTGAACAGGCAATGATAACGTGCAGTGATGTTTGCAGTTTTATGTCTAAACCTTTAGACAGACAAGGAAATCGTCGTTTTAGAACTCCAAAACAGCGTTCAATACAGTTTCTCGTCGTTTTATGTGCTCCATTATAAGCTCTTTCTCCAGGAGTCCTTGGATTTAGAAGAGGTGTCAACAAGTATCTTCTGCATGCATATCCATTATCACCTAATATAATATCTGTTCCATAATTTCCAGCAGCTAAGTCAGCACACAATGGTGAGTCGTTAAAAATTGTCGAGTCATGAACAGAGCCTGGCCATCGAGCAATAATGTTCCTTATTTTCAGGTTAGCATCACAAACCATTTGAACATTTAGGGAGAAGTAGCTCTTGCGATTTCTGAATAGTTCTGCATTTTCACCCCCTGGAGACCGTATTTTAATATGGGTACAATCAATTGCACCTATTACCTTTGGAAAACCTCTAATATTATGAAACTGGGTTTTAATTTCATGTCTTTGAAGTTCGTTTCTGGGCATATATATATAATGGGGCTTCAGAGTTGCTATTTGGTAACATACCTTAGCAATGACTCTACTTGCAGTTGATTTGTGTATGCCAATATTGTCTGCAAGCACTTGCAGCCTAGATGAAATGGATTGATTTCTTTGCGTGAGAGGTTTTAATAGCTCATCCAATAATAAATATAATTCATTGAACGTATTTTTATCCACTCTGTATCTTAATTTAAACTCGTAATCACTGTATTTCTCATAAGGATCTTGCCTAACAAAGAAATGTCTTGGACGACGAAGACGCCTGGGCCGACGAACTACTTCTTCTGGTACTTCAAGCTCTAATGAAGATAGACTTGATATTGACATTTTCTAGAATTATAATGTAATGTAAATGTTGAAATATTTTAAAATATATAAATCTCTCTTACGTTATTTTTAATTGAAAAATGTAACAAAAACAAATTTAACACTGAGCTAATTCAAGGTAGTGCTATGATTAGTTAACAAACAACTTAGCACTGGTTTGACACAGTGTTAACGTTGACACTGGCTTTATACAACCCAATTATCCGATTAACATGAGTTTAACACAGAGTTAGTTAGCAATATGTCAAGTTGGTGCAGCTATTTTTTATAAAACACTTACCACCGTCAACTCTGAGTTAACATTATGCTAACTCTATGTCAAAGTTAACAAGGCTTTATACAACTAGGCCAAAGCCTTGTTAACTTTGACATAAAGTTAGCATAATGTTAACTCAGAGTTGACGGTGGTAAGTGTTTTATAAAAAATAGCTGCACCAAATTGACATACTGCTAACTAACTCTGTGTTAAACTCATGTTAATCGGATAATTGGGTTGTATAAAGTCAGTGTAACGTTAACACTGTGTCAAACCAGTGTTAAGTTGTTTGTTAACTAATCATAGCACTTGCTTGAATTAGCTCAGTGTTATAGCAATTTACGATACAAGTAATGTTATCAAGCTTTTTACATTACGAGAGAAAGGTTTGAAGAAACGAGCGACGTTAGGAGCGAGTTTATTTAAATTCTCGAGTAATGTAAAATGCCGATAACATTACATATATCGTAACACGTTTTATTTTATCCTATAAAAAATAATCTTTTCGGTTACGTACCTATTTTCAATGACGGCTTACAACAGCGATGTGCATGTCTGCTATGGTTATGGTGGTATCCAAGCGATTGTTTATTCACATGTTTGTTTTGCAAACAATTGTTTGCAATTCAGTTCGCATTTCAATGTCTGTATACTTTATGCTAAAAATGAATAACATAATTATGGAAGAGGCGGATTCCGCAAGAAAAAAGTTAATTCCTACCAAGTCAGTCGACAGGTACCTTAAAGAGATGGAGATTTTTAGAAATTGGCGCCAAATGAATGACGTTAAAAATATTGATGAAAACGTAATTTTAGCGTACGTTTCGGGAATGGTGAGTTTTGTAATATCTATTATGCATTGATGATAAGGGTGTTCTTTTTAGTCCAAGAATTATGGGGCATCTTCAGTTTGGACAAAAATATCTATGCTGAAAACGATGTTGCTAACGCATGAAAATGTCGATATTTCTTCTTATGCAGTAGTTAAGTCTTTTATGAAGCGTAATGGTTCAGGACATACACCAAAGCAGGCAAAAATTTTTACGAGCTATAATATAAAGACATTTCTACGCGATGCTCCCGATGATGACTATTTACCTGTCAAAGTATGTGACAGTTAATATCATTGCACGGTTTAATGTATTTAATTTACAGATAGCAACAATTTTTGGGATTTTTGGCAGTTGTAGACGAGAAGAACTGTATTGCTTAACCGTTGATGCTATTGTTGACATAGGGTCATCTGTAATTGTCAGTATTCCTAAAATAAAGACTGGTCGTAACCGTACGTTTACTGCTGTTAATGGAGATGGAATAAACTATTTGGATATAGTTAGGAAATACAAAAATATGAGACCTCAGCACGTTCCCCATAACCACTTCTTCATTAGTTGTAGAAAGGGTAAATGCACGGTTCAAAGAATCGGTATTAACATGTTTGGTGATATGGGCAAAAAAGTGGCTGTTTTTCTAAAATTGCCTGAATCATCATTATATACTGGTCATGCATTTCGGCGTTCATCCGCGACTCTTCTGGCTGATTGTGGAGCTGATATAAGCATGATTAAACGTCATGGAGGCTGGAATAGTACAAATGTGGCCGAAAGATATGTTGAAGATTCCCTCGAAATGAAAACTAAAATTGCAAAAATGATTGAAGTAAGTACCAGTTTAGATGTTTCTTTGAATAATGTTCTACCTAAGATTTCTTCAAACAGCGTTACATGTGCACAACATTCTTTTGGGGTATTTAAATTTGAAAATTTGCAAGGCTGCACTTTCAATCTTAACTTTAATAGCTCTGCAGAAATGTTGACAAAGGGTTCATTTCCAGATGGAGACAAACCTTAATATCTATATAGTATGTGCTTATTGTTTGTACTGAATCTTATGTACGCAAGTGATTAAATGCTAATCAAGTATCGTTATGTTATTTTTATTAACAACACTAGTGCTGTTAAATGCATCTTAACGCAACTCGTTGCTAAGGAGTTATTATCATAGTTACATAATAGGATAAAATAAAATTTGTTTTTGTTACATTTTTCAATTAAAAATAAGGTAAGAGAGATTTATATGCTATTTTATAATATTTCAACATTTACATTACAATATAATTCTAGAAAATGTCAATATCAAGTCTATCTTCATTAGACCTTGAAGTACCAGACGTAGTTCGTCGGCCCAGGCGTCTTCGTCGTCCAAGACATTTCTTTGTTAGGCAAGATCCTTATGAGAAATACAGTGATTACGAGTTTAAATTAAGATACAGAGTGGATAAAAATACGTTCAATGAATTATATTTATTATTGGATGAGCTATTAAAACCTCTCACGCAAAGAAATCAATCCATTTCATCTAGGCTGCAAGTGCTTGCAGACAATATTGGCATACACAAATCAACTGCAAGTAGAGTCATTGCTAAGGTATGTTACCAAATAGCAACTCTGAAGCCCCATTATATACATATATATGCCCAGAAACGAACTTCAAAGACATGAAGTTTCATAATATTAGAGGTTTTCCAAAGGTAATAGGTGCAATTGATTGCACCCATATTAAAATACGGTCTCCAGGGGGTGAAAATGCAGAACTATTCAGAAATCACAAGAGCTACTTCTCCCTAAATGTTCAAATGGTTTGTGATGCTAACTTGAAAATAAGGAACATTATTGCTCGATGTCCAGGCTCTGTTCATGACTCGACAATTTTTAACGACTCACCATTGTGTGCTGACTTAGCTGCTGGAAATTATGGAACATTATTATATTAGGTTATAATGGATATTCATGCAGAAGATACTTGTTGACACCTCTTCTAAATCCAAGGACTCCTGGAGAAAGAGCTTATCATGGAGCACATAAAACGACGAGAAACTATACTGAACGCTGTTTTGGAGTTCTAAAACGACGATTTTCTTGTCTGTCTAAAGGTTTAGACATAAAACTGCAAACATCACTGCAAGTTATCATTGCCTGTTCAGTTCTACACAACATATGCATCTTGCAAAATGATGAAATCCATGTTGATGAACATGATGGTATAATGGATGAAGAGCCAGAGCTCCAAATTCAAAACAATGAAAACACTGCAGTTCAAACTGCATTAATTAATGAAGTTTTTAATTTAAATTAAAGAGTTTTGTTTTGTTTATTGTAAATAATAGTATGTATCAAGTTTTATCAACGTCATTTTAGTCACGAGTTTTATTAATCACAAGCGAAGCGCAGCGGAGCGAGTGTTTAATAAAATGAGTGACTAATAAGTTTATAAAACGAGTTGCATACTATACTTTTTCTACGACTACAAATTTAGACAATATAACATTATTTCAGTAAGATTTTGAAAATTATGTTAGGTTAAATTATGCTTGACAAACGTCAACGTTGACTATTGAAAGTTGAAAACTAACTTGATTTTTGCCATTAAAAAGTTCAGTCCGTGACTAAAACGCACGAACCCACGGCTTGTGAAGGTGTGTTTAAAAGATTACTTAGCGTCATGGAAACATAAACCATAAAAGGCATTTTAGTTGCAGGAGTAGAAATAGTTATTTGTTTCATTAGTACAAAAAATGCATGATTTCGGGACAAGTAAGTCTTACGCATCCCAAAAACGCATTTTTTGTGCGAATGAAACATACTATTTTTTCTCCAACTACTCATAAATTCGGTAATATGACTTATTATTTAGAATCAAACATTGTAGGTTATATTGTAGAACTGTCATGGCGCAAATAAACAATCACTGTACGGGGAAATTAAACAACGACGGCGATTGCCGAATATTGACGAAGCGTTTGTGTTTTATTTAAAATTTGCCATGTAAAACCTTATCTTGCGTCCATTTTTGTACTAGTGCAAATATGAATCAAAAAGTGTAAGGTCTGTCGGGGTTTCTGGACCCACGGGGTAACTGGGCCATAGAATATTTCCCGCCACATCGTTTAAATTATTTCATTTTACTCAGTTGGCTATGGTTAAGTACAGTACTGACGACATAAAACAACACGCATAACCTAAAAATCAGTTAAGTTTGGAACTCCACGGTGACAACAAGTTTTGCTGATAAATATCTTAAAACATCGTGCTGTAACTAGTGTTATTTTTAACCACATTTACCTACAGGTAAGCAATAAAAAATATGTTTTATTTTTGGGGTAATATTTACACTTTATTTGAAGTAATTACGTTCCTAAATACTTAATAATTTACAAGGATAACAACGTGGAAGGGGTGGCCCAGTTACTCCATAAAAAGTTTGCAAACGGGGTATCTGGGCCATACGCTTGGGGTATTTGGACCACTAGGGTCCAGACACCCCTCTTGCATGTTCTAAATTGGACGTGTTTAATGTTTTGCAGACAATGGTGCGTAACTATGTAAGAAAGACGCAGAAGGGTGCCGGTACTACATATACCAGAGAAGACTTAGAAAAAGCGTTATCTGATGTTAAGAATGGCAACAAAACGACTCGTGGAGCGGCTACTTTTTATAATATACCACGATCCACACTAAAACATTACGTATTAGGGACTCGGGGTAAAGGTAATACTTCTGCGAATGGCAAAGGAGGAGGAGGAGTATTTTCATATCTTTCAAAAGACGAAGAAGAAGAGATAGCAAATTGTTTGAAAGTATTGGAAAAAAATGGGTTTGGGCTCTGTCGCGAGGAAGTTATTGATATGGTTGAACTGTACATAAAACAAAACAAAATATCAACGAGATTTAAGAACAGTCGCCCCGGTCCTGACTGGTTTTCGTCTTTTAGACGTCGTCATGCACTGTCCATCAAGAAACCTCAAAGTATAGAGCACGTCAGATGTGATCAGGTTTGTTATATATTTAATATTGCTAAAGACTGATAAATCTATTTTAATTTTTGTTTTCAGGTTAATCCCTGGGTGGTATATGATTATTTTAAACAACTAACAGAACGTGTCATTGAGCTAAAATTAAATGGAAAACCTTCACAAATATTTAATTGTGATGAAACATCGTTTTGCCACGATCCCTCTAAAACGAAGATCGTTGGGGCAATTGGGGTAAAGAGTCAACGTAAAACAAGTTCTTCAGGCAGAGAAAATACCACGGTGTTGCTGTGTTGTTCAGCCGATGGAAACAAATTACCTATCTTATGTGTATTTAAAGGTAAATATGTAATGGAGAATTGGTTTAATGACGATGTGTCGCAAACTGCAATATCTGCTAGCGAACGGGGATGGATGGAAACCACACTTTTTTATAATTGGTTTAAAAATGTTTTTTTAAAACACATAGGTCCTGAAAGACCGGTCCTTTTAATTTACGATGGTCACGTTACACACGTGTCAACAAAATTAATTAAACTAGCACAAGAAAATGAGGTAGCCATTATGAAATTGCCACCTCATACCACACATCTACTCCAACCGCTTGATGTCGCAGTTTTCAAAAGCCTTAAATCTAGATGGGACAAAGAACTATGTAAGTGGCAAAGAAAGAACCCTAGAAAAAAGATCCCTAAAGCAGAATTTGTAACAATACTTACTAAAGCTACACAAGAAATGCCGGCTCAAATTATTATCAATGGCTTTGTCACCACCGGTGTATATGACCCAAATCTTAAAGGACCGAACAAAAATGCAATTTCGCCGAGTGTTTTTAAACCTGAAGACATGAGACGTTATAATAAAAATCTTCCAGATCCCAATTCTTCAATATCACAAAGTGTGGCTGTTGATCACAATAGTGTAGCAGATCCTGTAAAAGAAATCGCCATATCCAGTCCTGAAAAAGTTCAGTCGGTCCCAGCCGTGGTTAGTATAAGTACAGCATCAAATTTCATAATGGACCAGACAAGTATATCTAAAAACACATCCGAGGAAATTACAACGCGCAAGACATTTGAAGACATCCTATTAGACGTCTTAAAAAAAGAATCAAAGCCACAACCCCAGGCCAAGAGGCGAAGAATAGTTACTAACTGCGAAATAATTACTTCAAATGAATATCTAAAAAAACGAGAACAGGAAGACAAGGACAAAGAGGAAGCTATACAAAGATAAAAAGATGCCACTTCTAAAAAAATAAAAAAGCAAAATAAAAAGCCAGAAACAATTATTGCTGCTGATGCTAGTGATACAAGCGATAATTTTTCACTTCAAGAAAGCGACAATGACTCGAAATTTTGGTCTTCAGAAGATGAAGAGCCTATAGATGATAACTGCTTTAATATAGATGACTTCTGCGTAGTTAAAGTTTATGGAAAAACAGCTACAGTTTTCAGGCTCTATGTGGCTAAAATTATCTTAAAAGAAGAAGATGGATTTGTTGGAAGATTTTTTAAACGACACCACCAAACATTAAAATTCTTAGAAACAGATGAAGAATCGTTAATTGCAAATACAGATATTATTCGTAAATTGTCCAAGCCAATTAAAAGTAGTTCAGCGCGTTATAAAGATATGATTGGCTTTAGCACTGATCTTTCAGATCTCACCAACTTATGTTAAGTTTTTACAGTTACATATTAAATACAAATGCATTCTTCGTTTTTTACCTACTTTTAATACCTTTTTAATAGGGTTTTTGATTTTTTTTCGTTGCCGCAGATGTTACCTTGGTACGAAAGTATGTATTTCTTACTTCCTCAATAAATGTTCCAGTGATGGTGGGTGCTGTCGATGAGAACTCCCCCTAGCGACAAGAAATTATCCCACTTTTCAAGACATTATCCCTCCCCTCCTGTTTCCCGCCAATAGATAAAAAATCGGTATAATTTAAATATTCTTTATTTATAACAAAAAATATAATAAAATAATGAAAAATATAATAAAATAATAAAAAATATAATGCGTTATTATTCTGCTTTTTTATATATTGCATTAGTAAATAATTTCAAATGCTTTTCGTTCGGGTCGAACGATGTGCTATCAATATTTTTTGATCTGAATGCAGCTCGAAGGACGCAAATAGAATTTAAAGAAGATTCGCCCATTTTGTTCCTTTTCTTTGTCTTTACATCATTCTCGACTGAAAATATCCTCTCACATTCAGCGTTTGAATGAGGTAACGTCAAAACTATTAACGCCAATTTTGAAATATTTTTAAACTTAAACTCTCCAGTAAAATCCTGAACATTACTTAATTTCGACCAAAATTGGGTCAGACTCAGATTTTCAAATTCTTGTATTTCCTCAGTATTGAAATAAAATGGTAAACTTCTCCATTCATTAATGCAAGCAGTACAGTTAATTATATTCCTATATTGTTTACATAGATTGGGTAGTTGTAGTGTAAAAATTTAAAATTTTGATTTTGATTTGTGTTTGACTATATGTATTTAATGTTTCAAAAGTTGCCTCTGCATCAGCTGCAATGAATATATTTTCAAGCTGTAAATAGTTAGATGGGTGCAAAATACTTCCCGTCATATTGTCCGTCAATTTGTCAGCTTTTATAAAATTTTGACAAAATTGCAATAGCAAGCGTTTGCTTTCTTTTTGCAAACTAAATATTAATGTAGTTTTAGTTTGAAACAATGCGTTGAACTGGTTTAAAAAGTTTAAAGCATATTTTAGAAATTCCATATAACACTGTATCTCGGGGTTTTTTAATTTCTGTAATACTGAATTGGCACTATTTAATTTATCCTCAAAAAAAGCAATTTCAAAATAAGACGTTAAAATTTTCCAATTAATTAATATTCGTTCAACACACTGATGTCTTGATAACCACCGCGTTCCCGATAGTTTTAGAATTTTATAATGTTTTGCATGAAAAAAGTCCTGCATCTCTCTCAACTGATCACATCTTTTAGAACTACCCCCAATATATGTATATATTTTTCTTATAAGATCTTCCAAATCACTTGGAAGGGTCTCACAAGCCTTATTGGCGACTAAAGCTGCAGAATGGCAAATGCATTGCAAGAGAATGACATGAGGGACATCAAAACCCAGTCTTGAATAAAAAGAATTATGTTTGCCTACCATTACTGCAGCCCCATCACAAGCCAATCCAGTGATATTCGATAATGGTATATTTTTATTACCAAAAAATTTTTTAACGGTCTCATATATTTTTTCGGCTGTTCCGTCCCTGGCATCTAAATGTAGAAGTTCTAGCAGTCTGCATTCGAGACACTTATTTAGGGGATTTACATATTGCACCACAATAGTGAGTATTTTTTCTGTTGCTATGGTGGTACTTTCGTCGCATAGAAGGGAGAAGTTATTCTAAAAATTATATAAAAAAAAGTTAGTTGCATTAGAATACAATAAAATAAAAATACATTCTTACTTCTTTTAAGATTTCAACCAATTCTTCAGTTTCTGACTCCGCTAACACATTCGCAATTACTGCTGTGCATTTCTTGCGTTTGAGCGTTATGTCCTGGATAATTTTTGAATCCGGGGCAATCTTCTTCAGCACCGGAATCAAGTGGTCTGTGACTTGAAACGCAACATTGTGATCGGCAATAAAAGCTGCTAATACCAATTCTGCCGTCTTAACTTGCGCTTCATGTTTTTTTTTGTTTTGCACATTCGGATTGGGTAACCATGAAATGTGCATCCAATTTTTGCGTTGTTTTTCGCAGTTTCATGTTCTTCGTATGAATGGCTGTCGCTGCATGTCTTTGCAACTCACTTTTACCGCAAACTAAAATCTTGTTACATGCGATGCACTTGCATTTATTTTTGCTGGTTGTTATTGGTTCTATCCAATTTTTAAATTCATTATCGCTCAACCACTTGAATGCAAAAACTTTTTTTTTGAAGGATATTTAGTTTTATTCGCACCTGGACTATTATCACTATCACTAGAACTTGACATGATGGAGCTAACTTTCCACCACTATGAAAAAACCGACAATGACGCCTGAAGCTATTTACCAAGCTTTTATAACCTCGGGCTCTTCGGGAGTCTACCGAGTTTCAAATAAGGGAAAAAAATCCCCGCATGAAAAAACCCCCGCATCAAAAAAATCCCCGAATCAAATAATACCGGGCTTTGAAAGTGGTAAAACAGACATTTATAAATACTTACCGGTTTACCTTATAGTCTACTCAACGGTAGATGGCGCTGCAACTTTTGCAGATTTATGCAGATCACAACACATGTACACTAATTCGAGCTATTCGGAGATTTTCGAAATGTTAAAGCTGTTAAAAAAATACTTTTTGCTGTTTAGACGGTCACCGTCAGTCGAAAGTTAAAAATCCCTCTTTTTAAGGTATATTGTAAAAAAATTCCCTTTATCCCGCTTTGTTTTAAATATCCCACGAAAGTGGGATAATCCCTCCCATATACCATCACTGAAATGTTCTTAATTTCTTTAACAGATGTTTTTTTTTCTCGCCCAAGCAACACCTACCTACATTACATTGCCAGTTAATAACCGAAAACATTATTCTATCTAATGTTCGGTATTTTTTATACACTCTTTATTGAACCCTAAAAAGGCCCAGATAACCTTGTTAATAATAAAGCAACAACATACATAAAAATAGGTGCATGGTCCAGTTACCCCTTTTACCTGGGGCAACTGGACCCTTGGCACAATTTTGAATTTTTATTTTTTTTCTAAATAATAAAGAGAGATTACATCGTCCTGTACATACTTTTTAAAGAGGAAACAATGTTAGACTTCACTGAAAAAAAACGAAATTACTAAGTGGACGCGATCCCTGTGATATTTTAGTTATAATTCACCGAAATCATAAGACGTTGTAAAACCATGGCCCAGTAACCCCTACAGACCTTACAGTTACCAAGGTAACATCCCGAAATGGCTTACTTTTTATACAAAATTATTCGACAATATGGCATCTTATTCGTGTGGTTGGAGAAAAAAGTTATTTTTCTACTTCTTGACGTTTGTCAAGCATAATTTAACCTAACATAATTTTTAAAATCTTAATGAAATAATGTTATATTGTCTAAATTTGTGTCGTAGAAAAAGTATAGTATGCAACTCGTTTTATAAACTTATTAGTCGCTCATTTTATTAAATACTCGTGACTAAAATGACGTTTATAGAACTTGATGTATAATATACTATATTAATACATGTTCTTAAAGTATGATTAATTTGAACAGTTTGTTAATTTTGTTTTAATAAGACGAACTTCAAGGTTATGTAATTTTTTTTTATTTTAATTCAAAACATGCAGTTTCGTATTTTTATTTTAAATATAACTGTTTGTAATTAATTGCTTGTTTTCTTTTAGTAAGCTTCTTTGGAAGGGCTAGTTTGTGTGCAGGTTTAGGTCCTAAAGGTTCGGGCTCAGAAGGTTCAGGTTCGGAAGGAGGCAGTACTACAGGATCAAGGTTAAATTCTATAGGAACTAAAATAAGAGCATAGTTATTGAAATTCAAACAGTGGCATAGGAAAATATTACTATTGTTAAAGTAATCAGTCGCATCATCAAATTCATTTTGCAGTGGCTGGATTTGATCCCCTACGATTGCCAACACCTGAACCCCCATATCATCTAAAACAGGAGTATAGCTTCCTCCCCCTGTTTTATTAACTTCTCTACGGTCTTCTTGTTCAGCTACTTTGGCTTTTAAATATTGTAGCTTCTGTTAAGAATAAAATTTAGTAATTGGACAATTTATTACTTTTCTATTTTAAATGTTCTTCTGCCACGTCCTTCCGTGTTTTGCGTTTTAAATTCACATATAGAAAGTGCAATTGTTTGGCATTTCTGAGGGTCTCCGTTTCAGAATTATATTCTTCAGTAGCCAACTTCCAGGCTTCGTTATTTTCGTGTAAGATTGTGGCAGATGTTCCCTTATTCTCAATTACTGATTTATATCTACGCAGGCAAAGATAAGGACGGGATCAATAGGATTAAGAGAAGAATTAAGCTTGCAAAGCTTTGCAGCAACGTTTAGGAAATTAGAAATTTATACATATTTAAGAAGGTATGCGATTTACCGATTTAAAACTAGGTACTTACTTTTCTAGGATGTTCAGTAACGTTTGTTTTTCCCTAAATGTAAAATTAGCGCTCCGCTTATTAATACCGGGTGTCTTAAAATGAATTACATCTAGTATGCTTGCAATTTCCCATAATGCAATCTAAAATTTTACTTGAAATTGGCAAGACTTTAAGGCTATGTCAAATTCGAGGTAAGTGACGCAAAACCTAATCTACTAACCTTGAATTTGACATAGACTTACAGTCTTCAAAATTTCAAGTAAAATTTTAGATTGCATTATGGGAAATTCAAAGCATACTAGATGTAATTCATTTTAAGACACCCGGTAGAATTGTCCATTTCTATCACACACGAAATGCAAGTAAACAAATAATTACTGTCAAATTAAAATTTGTCAGACGGCAGTGCCAACCGCAAACTGTAAACGAAAAAAACCCGTACGTGCTCGTGCTAACTTCGTGTTAAACTCGTGTCATCTGACAACGGCCTGGCAATGGTTTATAAAACTACTGTAAGGATAACCTGATGTTAACACAGTGTCAAAGTTAGCACTTTGCTAACTAACGCGTAACTTAACATCGCTTTATACAACGGGGCCTTTTAGGGTTTATAACTGAGATAAACACTTAGAAAATACAATTTTAGATCAAAATACCTTTCACACGTCTTGACTTTGCAACGAACGGGCGCGTGTTACGGAAAGAGAAACCCCAGAAATAAGAAACCAACCAGTGCAAAGAGCACACAGAGATAACCTTCAAAAAGATTCACCAACAAACCTTTTCAGTAGAATCTCCGATAATTCGAGAGAACACACCATCACCTGGTCCTTCAGGTTTGGCTACCAAATATTGACGCTTAAGCAAAAAAAAAACAGTAGCAGCAGTGACAGCGACGTGGAAGTGTTTGAAAGTTCTTCTGATAGCGACACGAAAGCGAATCTGAAAATTCTGAACCCAAAGAAAAATTAAAAGTTACCTTTTCTGAAATGCTCAATACCTCATATAAGACATAAAAACCTGCAACTGGTTGAAACCCAGCCATAAACAGGGTAGAGCGCAAAGAATTACCAAATTATTCAAATGTTAGAACATCACTGTCAAATAGAAAGGACCCAGAAAAAATTACAAAGTCCAGTTCGTTAAAATCAACACCCAAGAACAGTGATAAATCGATTAGTAAGAAAGATGTTCCTAAACCTCAAATAAAAAAAAACAGTTCAAATAAAAATAGTGACAGTTGGTATTGCAAGGCCTGCCAGGAAAATAGGAAACCTGATATGCATTTATGCTTTTCTAGCAAATGCTACCTTCATGACGAATGTGTAGGGTTAACCAAATAAGACAAGGAGGAAGGTTACATCTGTTCATACTGCTGTTAGTTGTCTTAGTTGAAGTTTTGAAATGTTTTCCAAAAAACAATGTTTACCGGTGAACTTTTTTTATTTTTAATATCTCTTACTTTTTGTTTAAATTTTGTTTAACAAAATATTTTTCTCAGGGTGCTCTTTAATTGTATTTTAACAATAATTTTCAATAAATACATGTTTTCAGTAAACCGTTTTGTTTTTAAAAGTTATAAATTACAATGGGTTAGCAATAACGCCATTCTGCATTTAAAAACAAAGAAATTGTTATAATCCTAATTTAACCTAATTTTATTAAATGTGTTTTATCACTTACAGTATAGTCGTATCAATCTGTTAAATATTTTTTCTGTAAAAAGAAGCCATTTTCTCAACAAAAAAAAATAAAAATAAGCTTCAGGTGGCGTTATTGCCTTCACTTACCTTATTACATGTTATTTTCCCAAGTACTTAATTAGAAATGGAGGCCTAAAAGAATTCAGTAATAGTGTTGACCTACAAATAAAAGCTCCAACGACTCAATGCACCTAGTTCAATAACTGAATATATTATGTTATATCTCCACACATATATCCACACTGTTTTTAAGAATATCAGCTTTAAAGAGACTGCTGTGAAATAATTCATAACATATTTACACCACCATGTCTTAAAAATTGGTCAGTTTACAATTGCTGGTTTCCTCATGTTACTTATCTTCATTGCACTCACTTTAAGTGCATTGGTATCGCAGTTTGTACGTGTCTAAAAATGATGCCATAACCACAATTGCATATTATTTTTCCACATCCAGATTGTGTCTGGAATGTGATCGATCGGAGCAAGCGGTAGGTGCCACAGCAACTACACGATGTACAGGAATGAAAATAAACAACGGGAAAGGGTGTAATGCCCCACTCAACACCAGCTGTGTTGTTTGAAAAGTTAGAAAACTAAGAATCAAAGAAACAGAAAGTCAGAAGATTTATTGCAATATGAAATATAATTAGTGTAATCATAATAACATTATAACCCAAAAGCTACAGCAAACCAACACTCTACAGCAAGTAGTGAACAGCAATGACGTTGAATAACAGTCAAGGCTATATATGGTGGAGCAATGTAAAAAAATTGCAGAAAATTCAACATGCATTGCACCCCAATGTATATTGGCCGAATTGATAATGAACAGATTTAAAAGACTAAAATAATCAAAGATGCCACTTCAACCATATGATATAATTTCGAGAAGCAGTTTTTATATAATCAACTTTTTAGTAATCCTCGATGAAATGATGCTATGCTATTTTCTTTCTGATCTGATGTGGGACAGATTCAAAACATTGGTAATATGCAGGTTGCTCGATTTCCCATCTTGTAAATGCACATGGTTGCTGATACTAGCTTGTAGATACTTTCAAGAATTGAAGTCCGTAATGTTCATCCTTGAACTGCTTAAAACCCAGAATGACAAATTGGGAGGCGCGGGCTCTGAAACGAATAAAAAACAATATTATCCTTCAACTAGCAACAGTGAGACAAATGTCTCATTTAATAACTTTTTTCTCTATCTCTTACGGTTTGGCTGCTGAAACAGCATCCCGGACGGACGGAAATCACGTGATTTCTCGAAAACCGGAAGTGTCACGTGACTGAAATTCGGTTCCTGACCTGACATGACCATTCCAAACATATAACTTTCATAACTTTTTTCTCTACCTCTTACGGTTTGGCTGCTGAAACAGCGTCCCGGACAGACAAAACAGCGTCCCGGACAGACAAGTCTATTAGATAAAGGATAAGTCTCAAGTAAATATAGTTCAATAAAGCGCAAATATTAACTCAATTAAAACTGAATACAATTTTCTTATAGCACATGTCCAGGACGTGATGTTTTTGTTGGAAACTAAATTTTAACCTAGAATTATGCTTGACGCTGTCATTTAGTACAACCGGTGTATTTAACATTAAAAGCTAATTAAAACTACATAATGGATGCAGTTAACAGTCCTGATGCCAACAGTCAGACCAACTGGCCTAGAAGCTAGGGAAAAAAGTAAAAAAAATGGTGCAAATACGGGATGCCAAAGGAAAAAGTTTGGAACACATCAATCATAAAAATCAAGTAGTAGTTGCCCGAGCAACAGGTGCTGCTTGCAGGTATGTCCATGTTTTTTCTAAATGTAAAAGTGGGAGTAACTACATGTTAACTTATCTTTGTAGATGCAAAATGTTAAAGTGCTGTGAGAAGATTTATATAGAGATTAGACAAATCTTGCAACATTTTAATAGTATAGATTCAAAAAACGACCAAGATTCTCATTTAGCAGGATTGATCACTTTGAAGCACATTTCCAGGCGCAGACCAAGACATAATACTCCAAGAAAGGCAAAAACATCACGCAACGTCCTATTTGTTTAAGATTAGATATGAAGGAAACGAAATCATGGTTTGCAAACCTTCTTCTTCTTCCTCTTATTATAGGCCAGTGGCCTGTTTTAACCCCAAAGTGGTTCTATGAGCCCTCTATGTCCTTAGGCCGGGTAGGTGGCTAGCCTTGCCTATCGAAAGGATGAGGAAGAGTTCCTTTGTTTAGGGGTTAACGGCTACCACAGGTGTTAGCGTGGTAGCCGTGGAGCGTACGATTTTTAAAATTCTAGAGTCTGCCGGGATTTGAACTCGGGTCGGCCGGCTGAGAGGCGAGCATTTGCTTGCAGGGTCATCCGCTCACAGGTTTGCAAACCTGCATTCATGATATAACATCAGCTAGATTATGAAGAATCCAGAATATTTTGGTGATTATTGGTATATCACCAAAAGATTTAAGAGGGCGTCACAATAGTTAATCGACTGAAGTGCTTAATCTAATCGAAATACATATTAACAGTTTCCAACCGAGACAATTGCATAATACAAGACGCAACCCCCAGAGCATATGTATTTGTCGGAATCTCTGACAATCAATTACTTGTATAATATGTTCATAGCAGAATATTTTTTAATATTCCTTATAAAGCATAATGGCATGTTTTTAGAAGTTCAACATAAAATTTGGATATCTGAGATCTGGTATGTCTGCTGAATGTGATTCATAGTTGCATATATATTTTTCCATATGAGTACTATTCAACTTACACGACTACAGGATTACTGGATAACAGACCGTTTGTTTAATTTTTCTTGCTTTTCCAGTTACATGAGCCGGGATAGGTTCTTATTGATATTACGGTGCCTTCATTTTGCTGCGAATCCTGTACAAGGATGGAAGAATCCATCCGATAGATTATTTAAAAGAAGGTCAGTAATTAATTATTTTAATAATAAGATGTCTGAAGTTTATTATACTCAAAGGGATTTATGTATTAATGAATCAATGGTGCTTTGGGGCGGGTTATCAGGTTGAAGAAGGCATACGGTGCACAAAAACTTGGCAGGTTTAGAAGTGTGTTCAGCAATGAGCAAGAAGTAGAAATAGTCGCCCACTGCAAAGAACTAAAAACAAGAGTTTTTACGGCAATTCGTTCAAATCTCTCCGTTTCCTACTATTTCAATATGCAGAATCAAACAAGATTCCTTCACCTTTTAATAAAGACAAAATGGCAGCTGGAAAGGATTTTGCAATAGGCCTCATGAGGCGCCATAAACTTAGTCTTCGTACTCCCAGAAAAACTAGTGTAGCTAGAACTATAGGCTTCAACAGAGTTCAAATTGGCCATTTCTTTGAAAATTTGAAGAAAGCGTATGAAAAATATGGATTCACGCTGGACCGCATTTTTAACGTGGACAAGACTGGTGTCCAGACAGCACCAGGAAAGCTTCCCAAAATTGTATCAAAAAATGGGCAAAAAGAAGTCTCAAAGAACGTAGGCGCAGAACAAGGGCAAACCGTAACAGTTGTGTGCTGTCTTAGTGCTGTTGGAGGCTACATACCACCCTACTTTATTTTTCGTAGGAAGAGAATGAATCCTCTCCTAATTAAAAATGGAGCTGAGGGTTGCAATATGGCAGTTACCGATAAAGGTTACATGGACTCCCCAACATTCATAAAATGGCTGCATCATTTCATAGAGTTTTCGAAGCCAACAGTGGAGAAACCGGTGTTACTTATTTTAGATAATCATGCATCTCATACCAATTTAGAAGCTGTAACTCATGCAAAATCAAACAATGTGGTAATGCTAAGTTTACCTCTGCACCCCAGCCATAAAACTCAGCCCCTTGACCGAGTTTTCTTTAAACCACTTAAGAGCAACTATGATCAAGTTGCTGACAATTGTTGTCAATCTTCGCACTCAGGGCAGACAATTATAGTGTATGACGTGGCTGAGCTTTTCAAAACCGCATACGAGAGAACAGCAACACTGGAGAAGGCGACTGTGTCATTTCGTGCCACTGGAATTTATCCTTTGGATTCAACAGTATTCAGTGAAGAAGATTTTCTCCCTAGTGAAGTTACACAATTACACAATTATGGTAACTTTTCCTGGCGACGACGAGCCTACTATCAATCCTAAGCCTTATCATGTTGACCAATTTTTCAATGATTCAGTAAAAGAGCCCCTTGCCATTCCCGAACCTGGACTTGGACAAGAGTCCCCTGCTATTCCTGGACCATCGCACATTGGACATCCTACCTTTACAATATCCAGCATCACAGTTGCTAACGTCACAGCTGTGTCTCCAGTCGACATAATGCCATTGCCAAAATTAGCCAAAAAAATAAAACGCACAAAGAAAGGATTGAAATCAACGATTCTTACATTAACGCCCAATAAATTGCTTCTGGAAGAAACAGTTTATGAAAAAAAGAACGTTGTGAAGCAGAAGTCTGTAAAAACAGTAACAAAACATTGTTTAGTGAAGAAAAAAGTGGAGAAAGGAAGGTGGATTCTGGAAGTTTGTCCCAGTCCGATACGGAGATGTTGCTTCATGATGACAGTCTCGACGATATCTCATTTGAGGTTGAGGACAGTGAAGAAAAGCAAAATGATGAAATTCTGGCAGGGGGCTATGCTCTTGTAAAGGTTCACGGAAAGAAGTCATTCAGGTTATTTGTAGCTAAAATACTGAGAGAATCGAGAAAGGCTTTAAAGTGAAATTTTTCAAGAAAGCCCAAAAACAATAAAAATTTTTGAAACGGTCGAAGAAAATACAATTTTCTGAAGTGATGTCGTCAAAAGACTGTCTCAGCCATACTTGGGGAGCTCTGGTCGCTTTCAGAGGATGTTAACATTTCCTAATAACTTTGATCAATATGAAAACATTCTTGAATGAATAAAGATGTTCACCATAAACAATCATTGTTTTTTGCTCGTTATGGCCTTATCAGAGAAGAATTTATTCCGAAAGTTTAATCGCACATTTCGAAATCGTCCAATAAATATTGCTCATGCGGATGTTAACATGGCTGATATCGTGTAGCAAGGCATTACTACGGTGTTGTTTCGCCGATGAAAATAAGGAGTTTACAGCAGAATGGGAAGCTACCGTTGAGGTTTGCAAAAGGTCAAGAATGATATACATTGAATCGGATGGCACCGGATATTTAGAGAACAGTTTTATACGTTTTAATACCATCGAAAGCACTGCTGGCCCAACTGCAGAAACATATATGTTGAAGTTGGACAACAGACAAGAAGTGAAATTGAAATTAGGCAGCCCAGCGGTGAAATCCGCATTTCTTGAAGCCATCACTCTCTATAGTAGCGACTCTGGCAGTTCGGAGAGTTGAATTCATGAGTAATACCTATTACTATACCGATGGGGCCTCAATTATATATAACAGCAATAAGATAACATGAACAAGAAACTAAAACGTATTGCTTGAGTAAGAAAGAGACAAACATAGTAGCAAATATTCGAGTAGGCCAGACGCCCATTTAATTATGACAGATATCAACCACACATGCCTACTAAAATATATTTTTTCGTATGGTCATCTCTTTCTTACTCGAGCATTCTATTTTGTTGTTTATGTTATCTCATTGCTGTTATATACAGAGTGATCAATAAAAAACCAATTAGGGCAGGCTGTGATGTGTGTTATACGTTTGACAGAACTGAAGTGTATTGTCAGTCTATGTCAAATTCGAGATTTGCAGGTTAGGTTTTGTTTGTTCTTCGACACAGGCTGTCGCAAAACTTAACCTGCAAATCTCGAATTTGACATAGACTGACAATACACTTCAGTTCTGTCAAACGTATAACACACATCACAGCCTGCCCTAATTGGTTTTTTATTGATCTTTCGTTACATATAATTATGGCCCAATCCGTATATATATATTGAGCAGATCTTTGCCCCCAAAAAGGGGCTTCGTCCAGGCATTTAAAGTTTGTTTACTTCTATATACCGAACTTAAAAAAAACTTAAGTGATTTTTGCAGACCTTTGCCCCACCTTACCCTTACCCTATATATGAAAAATGTTTATCCATTTATGACGGAAAATTTTCTAAAGATTTACCAATTAACTCATCTGCTTCCTCATCTAAACTTATATTATTCCGACTACCTCCTTTATGTTCTACATTATCAAATAGTTTTAATTTTTTTTTCGTTTGTTCTAAATTGTTTCGGTTTGTTCTCTTTCGTTTCAGATTATTCACGTTTGTCCCCATTTGTTCGCGTTTTACATGAATCTCATTCTCATTCCATTCGGGTTAAGAATGCGGTAATTGATACTTAGATCATCCATGTTCAAATTAAAAAAAAACAAATGAAGGTTGAAAAATCGAAATGTAATTAGTGACAGCAACGGATGGATTTTCCTCTTGTTAGCATAGCGTTTTAACAAATGACAGTTTTGGAAATCAGTCCTAATCTTTTCCATCTACTGCATTCTCATCTCGAATGGATTCTAATTATATGTTTGATTATGATTCCATAGGATTGTTACCAAGTAAGCCACCTACTGACAATACTTATTATTCATTTTCATTTTAGTTAACATCCTCCTGAAGTCCTGAAACTTGCCCATGTCGGTAAAAAATCAAAATGTTTCGAAATTGCCATCTCCACCTATAGAACGTCTTATTGTTATTTCTCTCCGATTGTGAGATCGTCTAGATTAGGGAACAATAACCGTATATCCCTTGAGTGCAATTCATTGTGTGTTTTAAAAAAACTAGTGAAAGAGCAAATATTTGTATTCAAATAAGTATGTAGTCTATTCTGTTATTATATTTTCCTTGTATTGGGCTTCTAGCCTGTTTGCTACTGAATAAATAAATAAATAAGACTTATGATGAAGAGTCGAACGTGGAAGAAGATGTAGAGTGCTTTATTTGTTCCGACACTTTCCTAAGGTCTCCCGCAGAAGAGGGCTGGGTGCAGTGTGCTGTTTGCAAATGAGGCGTCTAGGATCAAAACCGGACATGTCACATTTTTAGAGAAACTAAGTTATCTGCTGCGTATGAATCAGAATTAAAAGTACTTTAAGCCATTCTACAATTTAAGTTGCAAAATTGACCAAATCCTATATATTTTAGATGGCAAAGTTGAGGCTTGGTAACAAAAACGGACATGTCTTCAACTGAGTTGGGATCAAACTCAGGCATGTACGTATTAGCCAATAGCGAAGCAATGAAGAAGTGGCGTGACTGGCACTATACGCAGTATTCAATGTGTTGTTGACTTAACAGTATTGTTTTCATGAGGTGTACTTTGTTGTAATTACACATTATAATTCAATCGTTACTGATTTTTGTTTTACGACTTAAAATGAACAGTTCCTTTTTAGGAGAAGTTAATCCAAGCGCTGCGAGAAAGAAAAAAAATCCAAAAAGATCAGTGGAAAAGGGTTAAGGCTCAATCAGTGAGGTCAGTAAGCAAGAAAATTTAGGATTGATTAGTTCAGACTGTTTTCTTACGAGTGTTATTTGTATGACTGCTAAATTATTACTACTAAATTGTAAATTTTGTTATCGGGTTTCGTTTATTAATTGCAGATACAGTGAGAAAAAATCACACAAACTTGAACTTCCAAAATGCAAGCACGGCATAGGCGTTATGGAATCTCGAACGTTGGCTATGAAGGATATTCAAGCATTCCATGACAGATTTTATAGAACTGCCAATAAAATTAAGCAAGATCAATTTATCTCCAGATTTTGCGTAGCTTCTTTACCTAAACGCAAACATCCAAGAACAATTAATGTTAATACACCAAAACATAAAGGAAAAACAGTAATTTATTTTATTTCAAAACAAAATTTGGAAGTAAGAGTTTGTCGAAAGACTTTTCTTAGCGTTCTTGGAATTGGAAAACACCGTATAAATGGAGTAATCAACCGCTTCACTAACAGATGTGATCTATCAGAAATGCGTGGAGGTGATAGAAAATCAAAAGTCTTTGAGAATAAGTTGGAAGCAGTGAAGCCTATATTAAAACCCTTAAAGCAAACAAATCACATTACTGTAGGGGTAAATCGATTAGACAATACCTCCCCCCGGAATTAAATATAACAAAATTGTATAAAATGTACGATGCACAACAGGCTAATCCTGAATTAAAAGTCAAAATTTGTTATTTTCGTCACGTTTTTAATACATGTTTTAATGTTGGGTTTTGAATTCCTAAAACTGATGCATGTTCTACATGTTTGCCACTAACAGAAAAAATTAAGTTAGCAAATGACTTGAATAAGAAGAGAGAACTTCAAACAATGAAAAAGGTTCACAAATTACGAGCTAGAGCATTTTTTGATAAAATAAAGGACAAGAAGGAAGGTTTGATGATTTTCTCATACGACAGCCAGAAAAATTTAGTGCTCCCGAAAGTACCTGATCAAAAAGCTTATTAAAGCCGCCAACTCTACCGCTACAATTTTGCCATGATAAAAGGTTCGTCAAAATCCCCACTTCAGAAAGATAACGTTTTTATATACTCTTGGTTAGAGCATGAACGACTTAAAGGGTCAAACAAAATTGCATCCGCAGTATACAATTGCTTACAAAAAAAATGAAAGCAAAATGGAAGACATTAATACTGTTCGATTAATATCAGACGGATGTGCGGGACAAAATAAAAACTGCACTATATTAGCAATGGTTGCCAAATGGTTACAGGAAGCACCTCAGTGTATTAAAGAAGTGGAAATTGTATTTCCTGTGACAGGCCATTCCTATATGCCGCCAGACCATGTGTTCGGTATTATAGAAAAAACATTGGGCCGATTGGATTCAATATCAGTACCTCAAGAATATCACAAATTTTTTGAAGAGCACGGTACCTTGCTTTTAGTTGGAAAAGATTGGACTGTTCAAGACTGGAAGCAACAAGCCACCACAAAAATCAAAGCACCTGCGTCTTTGCACTTTAAAATTTCACAGATTAAAAGACAGATATTACTACGTACCAGAAAAGAAGACATCAAAGTAAAAGGCGAACTACATTATCGATCAGCAACATCAAATGCATTGGGCGTAACTAAACAGGGGAAATGAATTTCCGACATGAAGCCTCGTGAACTTCCCATAGGTGTACCGGTTAAAGCCCAAAAACTTAAAGGTGTTGAAATGCCTTTAACGTTACATTACGGGGAGGATTGGCGACTTCAGAAAGAATTCAAATTTTATTTGAACCCCCCTCCTCCCAATATTGAGAACCCCGAAGAAGATGATAGCGATACACCGCTGTGCGAATTTATTACAGAAGTCGACCCTGTACGTAAATATTAGATCGTAAGTTTTCTAACTGTCATTTAACAATATTTTTTATATTTTTTTACTCGTTTCAATAAAGTAAGTTGCAATATGTGTTCTGTTAACATTTCAACTGCAAAACCGGACAGGTCCAACTTTAAGTTGCAAAACCGGCTAAGTCTAAAATAAAACATAAGAAAAAAGGTAATTAGCTATTACAATCAAGAAAAATAAAGTTGGTAATGATCTTAGTATTTTTTTACCGTATTTTAAGATATAAAAATTTAAGTTTTAAGACATCTGAAACGTGTCACAGTTTTTTCAATTTTTCTCAAAACAGCGTTGATGTGACATGTCCGGTTTTAATCCTAGACGCCTCAAATGTTGGGCCCATGATGAATGTACTGGAATAGAGGACAATGATTGCGATTTTTACACCAGCGACTATTTCATTCAAAATGCCAAAAAAGCTAAAGTTTGTAGGAAATTGTGGTAGTTCTCGTTAACATTCTATATTTAGTTACCTACCATAATAATATAAGATGTTTTTTTTTATTAGTAAATATTGCTATGATATAAAAATGGTAAAAAAAGAATATATTCTATAAAAGGTTGAATCACTTAAAAACTGACCAAGATTGGTATAACATCTTCAAAATATGAGAAAGTCAATACATTGTATTGAAGCTCAATTAAGAAAAGAATGATCCAAAGCAAGTGGTTTGAATTGTTTAAAATTATTTATTGTTCATATGAGATACATTGCAGAATGTTACAACGTATTGAAGTATAAATTAATTTTGTTAATGTGATGGTTTATTTATAATCCAGGAAAGTTTTAAATATGTTATAAAATGTTAAATGAATATTAATAACCTAAAAAATGACTTTTGTCAAGATATTTAACTAGCTTGATTTAAGTTAATAATTAATAAAATTTACTTCTGCAAAATAATGCTAAGAGAAGGAAAAGAAGTTGTTTAAGTTTTTGATAAGAGAGGAGGCGGGTAGAAAAATTATAAATTTTATGACAGATATAATAGTATATTATGTTATTAGGAGCAAAAGTTATATTTTATGTGGCGAGGCTGGACGGGTTATCTGCCGAGCTTGCGAGGCAGATAAGTAGAGCCGAGCCAAATAAAGATACTTTTGCTCCGAATAACATATAGTATTTTTTCTTCAAACGTTTTTATACAACTTTGTGAACAAAATTCGAAGAAAATTACTTGATCTCGTCAGCGGCAGATAATATTATCTGCCGCTGACGAGCGGCAGATCAAGTTGTCAGCGGCAGATAATAACTTTATCTGCCGCTGACGAGCATCAAATATGGAAGTGCAACAACTTAAACTTAAAAACTAAACTTAAAGTGTTTAACTCAATGGTAAAACCGGTACTTTTATACGGGTCTGAAAGCTGGTCAATGACTAACATTATTAAACAAAAGTTGAGAGTGTTTATAAATAGGTGCTTACGATTTATACTTAAAATATGGTGGCCTGAAGTTGTGAGTAATGTGGAACTGTGGAGGAGAGCGAACCAAGAAGATATAGTGTTGGAAATTAGAAGGAGGAAAATGGGATGGTTAGGACACACCTTAAGAAAAGACCCAAAGGCGATATGCAAGAAAGTTTTACAATGGAACCCTCAGGGCTCAAGGAAGCAAGGGAAACGTGGAGAAGAACTCTACAGAAAGAAACCAACAAGTCCATTGCACAGCTTGGTTCCATAGCAAGGAACCGAACGGAATGGAAAAACTTAACCAACACCCTATGTCCCACGGGGGACTAATGGGACATAAGTAAGTAAGTAAGTCCAGAATTAATGCTAAAACAGATAAACTCTGGGTAGAATTTAATTATAACAACGTCAAAAGTGATTATCAGTGTGTGATATCAAAGTGGAAGAAATATCGTTAAAATTGGAGAACATTGATACAAAAGTGGCAGAATCAAGTGAAGTCCAGGGGGAACCTTTTGCAGAGAAGATTGCAGACACGTAGCTACAAGTGAAAAAGCAAAGTGAGTCAATTTAAAAATCAATTCTCAGTACTGAGCTACGAACAACATAAGTAAAAAGAAATAAAAAGGCCTATAGGAATTTTGAATGCATTTAAATTAGATTTATTAATTAAGATTGGTTTGTAAACCTAAAGTTTAAAAATTGTAATTAATTATTGGAAGTGACATAAACAAAATTTTGTTTAAATTGTTAGAATACCAGTAACTTCAATAAACATTAACAATTACCTTTATATTGATGTATTAATAACAAAACTGATAAAGCGTAATTCAAAGGTTATGATTGAGTACATTAATAAAACATAAATATTATCTTTCTAAAATATATAATTTAACTAAAAAAGGTACATTGAAATAGACTGCAGTGTCTTATAAAAAATAACGCAACAGTTACCCTGCAAATTAAGACAAATAGAGCTAGCCGAGTTAATAATAATCATATGCAAGAAGATATCTACAACAAGGTAGGTTTTATGGTGATTGAACTTTTAAAGAATAAAAGGTACAGTTAAAATTCAAAACTGCTTTGTTCGTAGCAATATATTATATTTTCCTCTAAATTGAAGTTTGCTACTTTATTTGACTATTTCTAATAGGAAATACGTGTTTTTCCAAAAAAAAAATAGGAATCATTTTGCCATACCCTAAGGGATCATTTTGCCCAACCCAGTTGGGTAAAATGATCCTTTTGCAAGGACTTGAAATATTGTAAAAAACATGCAACATACATTTTTAAATATTAATTTCATATAGGGGAGAGTGGTTTACATTCAGCCACCCTTAATAAATCAGCCAATTTTCTAAACTACCACGTAAATTTCATACATAAGATTGGCCACACTGTTTTCTACCAGTGTAAAAGAGATTGCGGCGTGAATCGTAATTGCACCAATTTTTGTGAATAAAGTTGAAATTTCTGATTGCAAAGGTAAGTTTTTACATAATTTTGATTCTCAGAGTTAACGCGTTGAAGAGAGAACTATTTGGATGGCTTGAGCTTTTTTAATTACTTTTATATGTCTTGTTAACAAATCTGATATTATTCTAACCTCAAAGAGAAATGCATTCATGGAAATGTGTGGCGTACTATTGAAACTACTGGTGGAGTACATTTGTCCTGTTTTGATGAGGTAGTTTCGGCCATGCCGAAACCACCTCATTGGGTGGCTTCCACCCCATCAACACAAGCGGAATCTTTCCCATCTAGAATTGGAAGCTAAATAACTCGATTTTCAGTTTATTTATTTATTTGCGTTTGTTTTCCCCCCCTTAATCATAAAAAATGATTAATTCTTGGTTGCAGATGCCTCGTAAATACGTTGCCAAAACGGATAGGAACAGAATTAGTGAAGAAGTTGTTAAGAGTGCTATACTCGATATCTTTCAAGGTACCAAATCTATACGTCGTGCTGCTGAGTTCTATAATCTAAAGAGACAAACTCTACAGAGTGCCGCATCCGTAAGAATTTACAAAAATCTTCAAAAGAAGATTATATTAACAGACACGTAAACGATTCTGGTCTTGGCGATAACAACGAGCCAGAGTCAAGCAATCAGTATTTCAGTAAATACCCCGCAAAGAAAGTTTTTAACAATGAGGAAGAAACGCTATTGGAGAAATACATTCAAAGATGTTCTGACATTAATCATGGACTTACTTGTCGAAAGATAAGAAAATTAGCTTATGAGTATGCTTCGAGTTTACCTAATTGTAAAATGCCACAGCAGTGGAGAGAAAATTCTTTAGCTGGAATCGATTGGCTGAGGGGATTTATGAGCCGCCATAAAGCATAAAGCACCCGTTTGGCCCGTGCCACAGCGTTTAATATGCACAGAGTTAAAGAGTTCTTTGATAATTATATTCAGGTCATCAGATGTTAAGTCATTTTGCTATTTCAGATGCTTAATTGCATTTCACGCCGTTAGTTAGGTCATTTTGGTATTTTGAATAGCCGCCTAAGCTTAGAGCAGCGCGCCCGTATGCTAAGCCCTTTTAGCTCTTTATTTGGCTCCATCGCCTAATTCCAGAATCACGATTTCGCACATAGTTAGCCTAAAAAGCAGTATTTGTCGTCGGTTGGAGCTCTCCTCTGATGGCGTTTTTCTGAATTCTGAATAGCACGCGGTGGCGGCGTGATACCAGCGTGGCCCGCATTGGTTGGTTTCATTTCATCGCCTTGCGATTCGCTGTGGTTTAGTCACGTGGGGGACGCGGTCAAGGTGACCTTTTGCCAACGCTTCCCTCGTGGCATTCAGCCGAGAGCCGTCGTTAAAACAAGAGGTCGGATAGTGTATGTGAGTTCGTGCGGCGCTCCCGCCATTATGGCGGGGGCGTCAGTCGTTTTCCCGTCGGGTGCTGCTTCAGCAGTTATGTTGCGGGCGTTTTCGCCTTGAAGGGAGTCTTCCAGAGCCCGTGGCAGAGAGCGCTTGTGTGTGGTGGTGGTGATTCGATTTTTGTCGAGTGATCTTCGGCGTAACGTGGGTGTTTTGGAGCCCAGTTCCTGCTACTATTAGTGAGGGGTCGTGCCCCCTTCATCTCGACCTACGAGGATTTGGTTCAGCAGAACGAGTGAGGCCCCCATCATTTTCGTCGTCCCGTTGTACGCGTCTTGACGCGTCTCCCGTCGCCATTGAGGCGGTTATGCATTCACCCCCTTTCGCCGTTGTAACACCGAAGGTACCTACCACCTACGATTGCAGCTCGTCGCAACTCAGCTGTAACAGGCTCCCTCGCCGCCCACGCATTAAGGTATGTGCCTTTAACCTGATTACCGCTGTGAACGCGAGTGTTACTCATTACTACTCATTACTACGCTAGTGTATTCATTCAGACTGCAGACAGTTCAGGCCGTGAAGGCTAATGTAAATCGTCGCTGCCCTTGCATAAGGCAATGTGTATCTTTGTACCTATTATTGCTGTTCACTAATGTTCAACATCTGTCGTTAAGCTTAGAGCGCGCGTGCCAGCTGGTGCCCTTAATTATAGAGTAAGGTTAGATACAGGGCGACGCATTCTGCTACCCCATTGTAACTCGAAGTGAAATATATGATTGGTTAGTTAAGGGAACTATTGTTTGTTTCGGTTTGTGCATGTTCTGTTACAGATAGACGCCCCTTTATTGTACGAATTATTGTACGACGGAACGAGGAAGCTGTGAGCGTGCAGGTGAGTGAGACAGCTGCGTAGTCGTGGTCGGATGGACACCTAATCACAATCCTTGCTTAAGGCAATCCCGAAGTTGTTGTTTGACCTTGCAACTCTTGCATAATCTTATTGGCGGAGTATTTTTGCATGCTTCGCTCCCGTCTAACCGTCCAGGCCCGGTTAGCCGGGTTAAGACAGGCTTGGTGGCGCCCTCATAATTTCGACATACCCTGTATATATTATGCCACAACGCGCTTGCCCAGAACGTATCGTGTGACTCACGCCCGACTCCCTGAGCGTTCCAGCCGTGGCCTATTAGCCTATTTCGAACCGATCTCAGGGCAAGTGTGTCATGTTTTCAGGACTGATTCCGTGGTGCGATGCTCACCTTGGGTGGGTGTCGTAAAGTCCTTTTCATACCGTAACAGGCTAATTTTGGCGGCCCAATCGCGTGGGGCTTGTTGTTTGTTGTTGTTGTTGGACGGTAGTAGTCTCGTTAAGCCCACCCGTCGTACGTCTTAATTTTGGGCTATTCCAACGTTTGGAGCCTATTGGTGCACGACAACGCTCGACCTCATTTTGGGGTTTCCTTTTTTTTTTCGCTGTGTGTCTTAATTTTGTCGCTCAACGCGGGGCTTTTCAGGCCTTTCTGGCTTTGCTTTGCCTAGCCTTGTTGTGTCATTTATATCGTTGTCACAAATGTTTTTTTTCGTCATTTCGAAGTGGTATGGACTGGTAAACCGTTTTTTTTTCTAGTAGAATATTTTACCGAGCTTCTTTTCTTGTTTTCTATTTGTCTTTTCCTGTTTTCTTCTGTTTTCTATATGTCTTTTCTTGTCTTTTCCTGTTCTTAGTTTATTTTCATTAGTTTTCTTGACCGTGTATATGTTTTTTCTTAGTTGTCATTTGTCTTTACGTTTCTTTTCTTGTTTTCTATATGTTTTTTTCTTGTCTTTTCTTATTTTCTATTTGTAGTTTTGTGTTTTCTTGTTGTTTATCGCCTTTTTGAGTTTTCTTTTTGTGTTTTTCCATGTCTTTTCATATTTTGAGTATCTTTTTCGTCATTTTTACCGTCGTTTCTTGGTTTCTTTAGCCAGTTCATACTACCGAGATCTCTCGTTGCATTTAGTGCAGATTTTTGTCCCGTATTAGTCGGATTTAGTACCAGATGTTGTTGAGTGAAGGTACCGACCTTGTTTTTTTTAAGTCTTTTCGAAGGCTTAGTTGGGAGTTTCGATTCCCTGTCGTTTACATTGTTTAGCCTTGGGCTAAGTTGACACTTTTGTTGTACCGAACTGACGTTTAGCGATTTTGACGTTCACGTTAGCGAGGTTTATCGATTTTGACGTTGATGATTACCGATTTTGACAATTTTTTTTTCTCTATCGTTTGGTGTTGTACCGAGTTGATTTTTGGTAAGCAGGTTGGAATTCTTTTTCACCTTCATTACCGTTTCTTGGTTTGTTGATCAGTTGTGGGTTGTTGTTGGTGTGCTTGGGGAGATTCGCTCGTGCGGTTATTACGTCCCTCAGGCCATCTTCTTAGTTGGTTTGGTGTAGTTATTTTCGTTGGACTTTTATTTCATTTTCATTATTATCATGTACCGCCCAACTTCGTTTACCGACTTCTTCGTGGACACCCCTAACATTTTTATCGCAGTGTTTTGTACACTTACCGTTAGCATTTAACGAGTTTTTACCGCTGGTCGGAATGTTTCGTACCTGTTGACGTTTTGTTGTCATTTACCGTACCCTTTTTGTCTGATGACGTCATGTTGTCAAGTATCGTGTTCTTTGTGAACAGTTTCGTTGAAGCTTCTGAGCTTTGTGTGGCAGTAATGCGCATGCTGTCCGCGCGAGGTTCCGTTGGTATTCAAGTATTAAGTATTGAAAGATTTTTGACTTTTTTTTTGTAGTGATGCCCTGTTGTTTTCGTGGCCTAGCGCTCTTTTACCGTACCGTTGGCCGTCGCCATTTTCAACCACCTGTGTGGGATTACATAAAGAGAGCGTGTTTCTGGTCATTTTGTTTCGTGCGGACCTTGTCGTAGTAAGGTAGTCCCTTTGGGCCGCATGGATTTTTGAAAAGGATTTATTGGGCATGCGTCATCGAACGCCTACACCCTTGGAGACTTGGTTCTTCGTGATTTTCTTTTGGTGTTCGGTGTTGGAGTCATTTTCGAGCTCGCGCTTTGCGGTTTAATAGTCGACTTGGCTCCGGCATCGGCATTGATTGAGGATTTCGGTGGACTGAGTTTTTCCTATCACTGATTATGACTATTTTTGACAGTTTCTGTCACAACCATTTCCCTTTTTTTTTTTTTTTGGTGGTTCATCCTCTTCTCTTGGGTACTCATACCAGTTGTGGGATCCACACAATGCGCCGATCTCGTGACGCGCAGCGTGCCCTCTTCAGGTAACCCTTGGGTGGGACTTTGGACTTCCATTTCTATACCCCCCCCCCTCCCTGTGTTCTTTTGGAACGGTTGGTCGGAAGTGTCCACAGGTGTAAGACTTATTTGTACCCCATTTAGACCCATATTTTGTACCCGATTGTGACCCAATTTACGTATTTTCTACTGGCGTATCCAGTCTTTCTTCTTCCTCTTCTCTCTTCCCACCTTTGCACCCTATCTGGTGGCCAGTGTGCGTAATCCCTTTGGGGGTGCACTCTATCGTATCGAATGTTTTTTTTTGTGTTTTGTTTCGTTCGTTTTTCGTTGTTGCGTTTTCGTTTGAGTTCTCGTTACGTCGTCGCAAAATGCCTCGTTGTTTTATAAGAGACTTCGGGGAACTCTCTTTCAAGTAAGGGGAGTGTTAAGTCATTTTGCTATTTCAGATGCTTAATTGCATTTCACGCCGTTAGTTAGGTCATTTTGGTATTTTGAATAGCCGCCTAAGCTTAGAGCAGCGCGCCCGTATGCTAAGCCCTTTTAGCTCTTTATTTGGCTCCATCGCCTAATTCCAGAATCACGATTTCGCACATAGTTAGCCTAAAAAGCAGTATTTGTCGTCGGTTGGAGCTCTCCTCTGATGGCGTTTTTCTGAATTCTGAATAGCACGCGGTGGCGGCGTGATACCAGCGTGGCCCGCATTGGTTGGTTTCATTTCATCGCCTTGCGATTCGCTGTGGTTTAGTCACGTGGGGGACGCGGTCAAGGTGACCTTTTGCCAACGCTTCCCTCGTGGCATTCAGCCGAGAGCCGTCGTTAAAACAAGAGGTCGGATAGTGTATGTGAGTTCGTGCGGCGCTCCCGCCATTATGGCGGGGGCGTCAGTCGTTTTCCCGTCGGGTGCTGCTTCAGCAGTTATGTTGCGGGCGTTTTCGCCTTGAAGGGAGTCTTCCAGAGCCCGTGGCAGAGAGCGCTTGTGTGTGGTGGTGGTGATTCGAAATTTGTCGAGTGATCTTCGGCGTAACGTGGGTGTTTTGGAGCCCAGTTCCTGCTACTATTAGTGAGGGGTCGTGCCCCCTTCATCTCGACCTACGAGGATTTGGTTCAGCAGAACGAGTGAGGCCCCCATCATTTTCGTCGTCCCGTTGTACGCGTCTTGACGCGTCTCCCGTCGCCATTGAGGCGGTTATGCATTCACCCCCTTTCGCCGTTGTAACACCGAAGGTACCTACCACCTACGATTGCAGCTCGTCGCAACTCAGCTGTACCAGGCTGCCTCGCCGCCCACGCATTAAGGTATGTGCCTTTAACCTGATTACCGCTGTGAACGCGAGTGTTACTCATTACTGCTCATTACTACGCTAGTGTATTCATTCAGACTGCAGACAGTTCAGGCCGTGAAGGCTAATGTAAATCGTCGCTGCCCTTGCATAAGGCAATGTGTATCTTTGTACCTATTATTGCTGTTCACTAATGTTCAACATCTGTCGTTAAGCTTAGAGCGCGCGTGCCAGCTGGTGCCCTTAATTATAGAGTAAGGTTAGATACAGGGCGACGCATTCTGCTACCCCATTGTAACTCGAAGTGAAATATATGATTGGTTAGTTAAGGGAACTATTGTTTGTTTCGGTTTGTGCATGTTCTGTTACAGATAGACGCCCCTTTATTGTACGAATTATTGTACGACGGAACGAGGAAGCTGTGAGCGTGCAGGTGAGTGGGACAGCTGCGTAGTCGTGGTCGGATGGACACCTAATCACAATCCTTGCTTAAGGCAATCCCGAAGTTGTTGTTTGACCTTGCAACTCTTGAATAATCTTATTGGCGGAGTATTTTTGCATGCTTCGCTCCCGTCTAACCGTCCAGGCCCGGTTAGCCGGGTTACGACAGGCTTGGTGGCGCCCTCATAATTTCGACATACCCTGTATATATTATGCCACAGCGCGCTTGCCCAGAACGTATCGTGTGACTCACGCCCGACTCCCTGAGCGTTCCAGCCGTGGCCTATTAGCCTATTTCGAACCGATCTCAGGGCAAGTGTGTCATGTTTTCAGGACTGATTCCGTGGTGCGATGCTCACCTTGGGTGGGTGTCGTAAAGTCCTTTTCATACCGTAACAAATGTTCCTTGTTTCATATAATAAATCCACGGAAATATTCAACCCGTCAATAGTACCATTAAATCGCATCAGTATGGGATAAAGTAACATAAATATCCTCTGGGCGATTTTGATGCTGCTACGCTACAAATTTAGAATAAAAAGTTACGTACTTGAATTTGATAGCACTTGGAAGTGTGAAAATATTTACAAATAACAGACGACTTGCAGTTACAATTAGGGAGTAGGTAGTATTTCAATTTAGTTCAGTTTAAAACTCGAGGCATAAAGAAAGAAATGGTAGCTACCTCATATGTTCCGATATACGCTAACATTTTTGTTATATATTTCGGGTACCCGAGGGTACCCGGGTTTGATTTTAGACCGGGTACGACATCCCTAGTATTGAGTGAGGGGAGGGGGGGGGGGGCACTCTAGAGTTGATTTCAGATTTAGAAGAAAAAACAAACATTTATAGTCCGTACGAAGAACGGGAATCTTGCTAGTAAAACAATATACCTACTATTTTCTACAACCATAAAAAAGGTGACATTCACGCATCACTGTCGATACTGGAGGTTGGTCTTTTTTATCATGGCAAAAAATAGCTACTTACAATTTTTTCACGTAAAAAAACTAATTTTTTATTTCGAATTTTTGTCTAGAATTTACTCTAATAAATCGATAGTAACAATATTGATATTCTTTTTTTGGCGGTTGTAGAAAAAATGTTTGTATTTGGTCGGTGAAATCAGTATAATGTTGGGGTATTAGAATAATTGTTTTGTCTCGACCTGACGGTCTCTGCTAAAAGTGACATTCTCATGTACTGCAAAAAACACTAATTTCATGCACTTAATACAAAGATAACTAATTTTTATTTCCACAACCTTAGCCATATTTTGTTAGCTGTAATTAACAAATTTTTCTGAAGCAAAGCATAGGTTTGAGATACATTTCGTGTTCTACAATATGTTGTGAATGAAGATATAATAAGCAAAAGATGTTTGGAGTGTAACAATGCAAAATTTACCCTTGAAAAACGGTATTCAGTATTACTACATTAAGCAAGTTTTTTGCTCATTGAGAAATCCAAAATTTTTTCATAAATGTCGCGAACAAAATTAATTTATTACACGCTGTAGAAAGATTAAAGTAGAAATTTAGTAAAGTAACTTATGAGGAGCAGCACCTAGTTACAAGTGGTAACAAATATTCACTTAGAATACGGTATCATTGGACTACTTGTAAGTTTCGTACATTTCTACTTTTTATGAAAATAATATCTGCTTGTTGCTCACCTCTATACACATCGCAATGTTCAATGCACTCCATCCACACAACACCTACGATCTGCATTCCACGATGTTCTAATAGGATTTAGTGGACTACCAAGTTGGAGTGCTGACAGGAGAAGTTGGCTAAGAAGCTGACTGTGTAATATTTTGAGGCACCATTGTTCCTAGAACCTCCTCGATCATAGCAATAATGGTATCAGGATCGGTGCAACTGTAGCATTGCTGGGTTTAAATACTGCAGCACGGTTAGTCTTAGTAAGAGAATGTGGCAACTGTCTAACAGCAGTTGAATGCAAACTGGACTTAGGCACTGCAGCAAGTGGTTGTAGTATCACATAACGCTAACTAGCTAATTTTTTTGCTGGCAAAGTGTAACACATCTTGCGAATCTGTAACAGAGAAGATTCAATTGCCAAAATATTTCAATAAATAGGAATTTGATGTTAATCGTGCCTTATCAAACAAAAATAGACATTTCCCTTTACATTAACTACACTTACCATCTGCAGGAAGAAGACGGGCTTTATTCTATCTTCCATCTTTCTATCTTGCTTTCACGGCACACCTTGCTAAATATCATTTAGTATTGCTAGTTGGACATACGTGGTATATGCCATCATGAACTGGACCAATGAATACATAATGTTAGTTGCGAAGTTTGGCAGCGTTCCTTTGGGTCGCTATCACATGCAGGTATGATTTCCCAATACTGATAGTCCAACAGCACAATCGAAATCGATAAACAAACCTCTCTACGAGCTTCGGGCTTGTTCTACACGTTTTAAGGTGTATTATGATACTGGTACCGGTACTGGTACTGCACACACTGTCCTAAAACAAGCACCAATCCATTAATAGTAATAGTAATAATAATAGCCTTAGGTATACCATCCCGTGATCTACAACTACAAAAAACACACGTATCATCATGCCAGTACCGTGATTTTGGTAGCTATAAATAGGCTTGTAAATGAAAAGATTTGTTTTCATACAAAATTAGTTTTGTTATACAGGGTGTCATGGAAATGAGTGCAAATATTTTAACCAGTGATAGAGCTCACCAAAATCAACAACTTTTCTATTTATCGTTTTTCATTTAATCGCATATTTTTTCAATCAGTTATCTCCGATAAATTTGACGAGCCGCTTGGTAAGCAAATTTAAGTTAAAGGTGAACGACACAAGTATATTAAAACTGCAAAGTTCTTGCACAAAAATATTCGGTCAATAACTTATCTACTTCAGTTGATAAAAGTACGCTAGTGACCATACATGAACTAAAGGTTTATGAGTACCTATGCAGTTTTTGTTGGTTTGTATATCAAAGAAATGTTATCTGCGTTTTGCGCATTAAATTAAAATATTATTCCATAGGCGGGGATGCATTTCTAGATTAAAATTGTTTTGAATTTTAACTCAGTTTTGAGAGCGTTTTTGAAAAAATGATAAATGGAGAAGTTGTTCAGTTTAACGAGTTCTATTACGGGTTAAAATATTTGCACTCATTTCCACAACACCCTGTATAAAAACCATACAAAGCTGTTGGTTTTTAATCACTTTTTTGGATTTTTCAGTTCTGAGAAAGCCTTTTTTCAAATAACAGTAAAAACACAGCAGATGAATATACTAATGAAAAATGACAATGACGTTTATGCAAAGACGAGAGCCCCAAATACAACTAAATAGTGTCATTTATCTGTCGAAATTACTTGAAATCTAATACTGAAACAAACAATATATAGTTGACAAAATACTATGCTGAAAAAATCGTTCTTTTACAACTCGAACTAATTTATAGTTATTTAAACTTATTTTCCCTAAAGCAAACGAAATAGATACGTTTCATATTTTAACCCTTTAACGGGAAAAATTAGTTTACAAAAAAAATCGAAATTTTAATTGATTGATATGCTTTCTTTGAGATGCCAGGAAACCGAAAAACAATGTTTTTATCAAAAATCTATTTTCAGTTTCACAAAAGATACTGGTAAACGGTAAAGCATTCAGGACAAAATATGTTGTGAATATTCACTGGTATAGCACTTCGTAATATTGTCGAGTTATTTATTTAGATGCTCACTAAATTACTGAATAACATATAGCATTTCCTACTCGCGATGAAATACTATTTTTTCGTTCGTGAAATCAAAATTTTCTATTCATGAAAAAACGGTACTTTGATCTCTTGTAAAATATACTATTTTCTGTTATTTCTTTCGTCTCAGCAACGCATACATTTGCGTACTGTTAGTTCTTGTTATCTAGGAACCACGTAAGCATACCCAAATCATGCATTTTTCGGCCTGGAAACACGACTGAAAAGTTTTTTTTTTGTTGTTCAATCGGAGAGCAAATATGTATCTTTTGAAAAAAGCATGAAAACTTCCTATAAATAAAAATAATTTTTGAAGTAGTCTCCTGGTAAAATTTCTATCCAAGAATTCAATTACATTGTCATACTTTTTATTAGTATAGTTAGTAGCGACTATTTGATCACTTACAAAAAAACCTGTCTTGAACAGAAATAACATACACTTTTCAAGAGGTTGCAAATAACATAAGTTACTCAAATGGGCAAAGTAAAATAGTTTTTGAAATTTGAACTAAATATATATACACACTTGCGAGTGGAACACTAACGTTCTGTTGAAAATTTATGACTACTCCATCGTAAACAATACGGGCTGCCGCGACCTGCCCCAAAAACATCTGCTAAAATGCGACCAGGATTGGTTTGAACGTAAATATTTTCCTAGCGCAACATAATGGCAAAACTAATTCGATTATATCTTCAGTAGATAACTTCAAATATAAATACTCGAAACACAAAAATAAATTGTATAAAACGTACGTTATTACTAAAAAATTGGACATATATATTGTGATGGTATTAAGCCCACGACTCGACTCTGCTAGCAGTGCAACATAATGAGCAATTCAATAAGCACAGAGTTAAATGTTAAACTGAAAATTCAAACTATAAATGCATTGATAATGAGATGCGAGGAGTAATAAAGTAGTAAGGAACGCAAAAGGCAAAGCCTGTTTTTCACAGGGGTCGAAGTTGATTTTTAAATGAAATAATAGGTTTCTGCATAGTGAACAGCCGAACCGAAAGAAAGTAATAGACACAAAAAGGTTTGCTATGTATGTGCATGTAAAAGAAGCGTAGATATCAATAAAGCTAGTCAGTGAAATTTGTGAGGAATCTAAAAGGTAAAGAAAGCTAAAATAAAATAACAGTACATTGCAAAAGAGCAATTTGAGAAAGCAGGCAGCAGGACATGAAAGAGCAATTTGAGAAAGCAGACAGCAGGACAAGAAAGAAGTAAGTGAGAAGGAATGAACTCTAATTAATCGGTGCATTTAAAGTTAGTGAAAAAGCAGAGTAATTAATAAAATGTGTTAGTGTGTGTGGCGCAAAGAAACGATTTTAAATATAAGAAAAAGACAATATTTTAGTTTGTAAGAAATTTGGAAATTTAAATTTATGTAATCAAACTTATTTCTATTATGTACTAAAATTCATCAAAACTTATTTCTGTTAGCTTTGTAACTTAGCAACCAGATTCGTCTTTGCTTTAACAGAGAGAACAATTGAAAAATAAATTACCTCAGGGTTGTTGAAATTTGTGCTCCATATTATATATATTTTTATTAATAAAAGTGTTTTTCAAACGATAAAAAGTATACCAGTTTATTGCATATGTGTCAGAGTACAAGTGGGTGTGTTTTCATCGAGTTACGCAGCAAAAATTTTACAAATTCCATCATCGCAATTACGAGAAGATCGGGGCCGATTCAACTACATTTTACGATCTTCGCATGCGGCCAAGAAAAGTATCCGAGGCTTCAGATTAGCAGTCTACGGCAGAGAACAGGTCTGCAAGAGCGTCCCCGGCGGATTTGGCAGCAGCAGGAGCAAGATTAGCGGTGATATTAAATCGGCGTCATCTCAGCAAGGAACCCGAGGCAGTCCAACGAGTTTACAAGGTACAAAATTAACCCTAAAAATAAGTGGGTGCGTCCGGAAATCGAGTTTCATACGAGTCCAAACCTTGAGCAAGAAAACCAGAGCATTTCCAAGGCTGCAGTTAAGCAGGATTTCGAGTAATTAGCAAGGCGTCCCTAAAATTTGTGGTTATGCGGAGGTTTCGAAGCTGCCCAGAAACAATTGCCAAAATTTAGCCAGCGTCGGTCTGACGTCACAAAATACGTAACTGCTGAAACGAAAGTTGTTATTTGTCGCCAAAGCGCGAAGATTTGAATAAATACCATGCGAATTTTCATAATCTCACTAGCATTTTAACTTCAAGCACCGCTGACTTGCACGACACAATTCATTTTGTGGGATTTTGACAGATTTGAGAACCTTGAGCTACCGCGTTTGAACTACTGACTGTGTACAGTACCGTTTCAGATCAATTGTAAATTACAGTCGGCTTCTGAACTCACCTGAGATTAAAGAGCTTATGTTGTACTTTGAGCTAGCATTTTCCAATTAGTTGCAGCTAAATAAAATATAAAGAGGGGCATACAACCATTTAATTTCTGCAGTAAATAAGTACATTTCATATTTTAACCAGCCTAATAATTCAAAAAAAGGCAAAATTCAAACGCAGTATTAAAATTAGAAACAGTGAATTGTGCATATTGGATTTGCCCATTATTTTCACTTGTAATTAATTAATTAGAGACCTAGGAGAGGCTATATTCCATCCCAATATAGACTATTTTGCGACATAAATAAAAGGTTTCCAAATAATAATTTATTTTTCAAAATCACGACAAAATAATTTCTTTTACTTATCAATATTACAATCCTTACGTATTACACTAAAACGCTTACCAGCTCAAAACTTTTAAAGTAACATCCACAAAATAGTGAGAGAGAAAACTTTACTAATTTGCGTACACACTTCAAAGTGGAATACACGCTGGTAATACTGTCATACCAGCTATACATTTACACCAAGGTTTATTGGGGTAGTTTTATAATTATAATAATTCTAGAAAATATATAATTAGACAAAGAAACTGCAATGTCTGTAGAACGAAAGCAAGACGTTTCAGAGCAGTATTAAGTTTCAAAACCAGTATTATTGACAATTATGCACAGTGGTATAACAGCCATACCAGAGAGCGTTAAAGGGTTAAAAGTGTGGAACCCAATATACAGTGCGAGTGTAAAGTCTGGAACTACCGAAATAACACTTTTATCAAATGTTTTTGCAAGAAATCCTCGAACACGTCAATTTTCATTTAAAAAAACACATATTTTACTGTAATTGTCACTTTTAGATTGTCTTTTGTTTTAGAGTTATGACGTTTGCGATAATTTTTTTAAATAGAAACCGAAATTTTTATGATGAATTTGGACAGAGCATGAAATTCTAAGACCAAATACGCCAAAAAGAAGCATGATACTGTATTTTGAAATTTTCGAGAAAATCGTACGATTACCACATCCCCTCAATACTAGAATTTCAATTCGTCCATTTTCACACAAATATCGCACCATTATTTATTTAATTAAGAGCACACAACAAAAACAGATAAACAAACTATGAAAAACTGTTATAATTTTAGGGCTAACTCATTGTTTCATGGCTACTTGATTTTTATTCGATTTCTGTTTTAATACTTTAAAAGCGATTTTCTCGAAAATGTCAAAATACAGTATCATACTTTTTTAGCGTATTTGGTCTTAGAATTTCATGCTCTGTCCAAATTTATCATAAAGATTTAGGGTTTCCATTTAAAAAAATTATCGCAAACGTCATAACTCAAAAACAAAAGATAATCTAAAGGTAACAATTACAGTAAAATACGTCTTATTTAAAATAAAAATTGACGTGTTTCGGGATTTCTTTCAAAAACATTTGATAAAAGTTCTATTTAGATGGTTCCATACTTTACACTCCCACTGTATATCCAACATGTGTTTCCACTACCTATACGTTCAACATCTTATTTTCACTACTTATATACCTCCAAAGGTATTTCAACTACCAATTGAATTTTTTATAACTCAATAAAAATAGCTTGCTTTCACTTCTAAGGTTGGCTATATTTTAGTAGCTATAAATAGGGTTCTAAATGAAAAGATTTGTTTTCATACAAAATTTGTTTTTGTTATATAAAAACCATACGAAGCTGTTGGTTTTCCAGTCACTTTATTATTTTTTTTTTCAGTTCTGAGAAAGCCTTTTTTAAATAACAGTAAAAACACAGCAGATGAATATATTAATGGAAAATGACACAACGACGATTATTCAAAGATGAGACCACTCAAATATAAAAACAATAGTGTCGTCCTTTAACTGCAGCAATTATTGGAATTCCAATGATGAAAAAAAAACAATAATTTAGGTAAAAAACCATACGAAGCTGTTGGTTTTTAATCACTTTTTTTGATTTTTCAGTTTGAGAAAGTCTTTTTTCAAATAATAGTAAAAACACAGTTTTGTATAGCTGCAATGTTAAACTGAAAATTCAAACAATAAATGCATTGATAATGAGATGCGAGGAGTAATAAAGTAGTAAGGAACGCAAAAAGCAAAGCTTGTTTTTCACAGGGGTCGAAGTTGATTTTTAAATGAAATAATAGGTTTCTGCATAGTGAACAGCCGAACCGAAAGAAAGTAATAGAAACAAAAAGGTGTGCTATGTGCATGTAAAAGAAGCGTAGATTTCAATAAAGCTAGTCAGTGAAATTTGTGAGGAATCTAAAAGGTAAAGAAAGATAAAATAAAATAACGGTACATTGCAAAAGAGCAATTTGAGAAAGCAGGCAGCAGGACATGAAAGAGCAATTTGAGAAAGCAGACAGCAGGACAAGAAAGAAGCAAGTGAGAAGGAATGAACTCTAATTAATCAGTGCATTTAAAGTTAGTGAAAAAGCAGAGTAATTAATAAAATGTGTTAGTGTGTGTGGCGCAAATATCCAAATGTTAATTTATTTTTCAAAATCACGACAAAATAATTTCTGTTACTTATCAATATTACAATCCTTACGTATTACACTAAAACGCTTACCAGCTCAAAACTTGAAAGTTACACCCACAAAATAGTGAGAGAGAAAACTTTACTAATTTGCGTACACACTTCAAAGTGGAATACACGCTGGTAATACTGTCATACCAGCTATACATTTACACCAAGGTTTATTGGGGTAGTTTTATAATTATAATAATTGTAGAAAATATAAAATTAGACAAAGAAACTGCAATGTCTGTAGAACGAAAGCAAGACGTTTCAGAGCAGTGTTAAGTTTCAAAACCAGTATTATTGACAATTATGCACAGTGGTATAACAGCCATACCAGAGAGCGTTAAAGGGTTAAAAGTGTGGAACCCAATATACAGTGGGAGTGTAAAGTCTGGAACTACCGAAATAACACTTTTATCAAATGTTTTTGCAAGAAATCCTCGAACACGTTAATTTTTATGTAAAAAAACACATATTTTACTGTAATTGTCACTTTTAGATTGTCTTTTGTTTTTGAGTTATGACGATTGCGTTAATTTTTTTAAATGGAAACCCAAATTTTTTATGATGAATTTGGACAGAGCATGAAATTCTAAGACCAAATACGCCAAAAAGAAGCAGGATACTGTATTTTGAAATTTTCGAGAAAATCGTACGATTACCACATCCCCTCAATACTAAAATTTCAATTTGTCCATTTTCACTCAAATATCGCACCATTATTTACTTAATTAAGAGCACACAACAAAAACAGATAAACAAACTATGAAAAACCGTTATAATTTTAGGGCTAACTCATTGTTTCATGGCTACTTGATTTTATTCTAAATGAAAAGATGTTTTCATACAAAATTGTTTTTGTTATATAAAAACCATACGAAGCTGTTTGTTTTTCAATCACTTTGTTTTTTTCAGTTCTGAGAAAGCCTTTTTTAAGACAGTAGAAACACAGCATATGAATACATATACTAATGAACAATGACGTTTATGAAAAGTTGAAAGCCCTCAAATAGAAAAAAGATAGTTGTTATTTATCTGTAGTAATTACTTGAATGCCAATAATGGAACAAAACGATGATATGGCTTGTTCATGGAAAAAGCTGTTTCTTTAGTTGACAATAGTATATTACTCTGCAAGTTCAGAAAAACCACTTTTCTAACGTGTTGAGTATACTATTTGATCGCATCACATAAGAAATGTAAAATATAAAATTTTTACATACAAGTAACACTAACGCCCGTATTCATAGTCGTTCGCCAGCGGATTGCCGGCGACTCGCCAGAGTTTCGTTATGAATAGTATGTTGGCGGCACTGTACGTCTATGTCAAATTCGAGGTTAGCAGGTTAGATTTTGTGTCAGTTTCTGTCAAAACTGACTGAAAACCTAAACTGATCACCTCGAATTTGGCATAGACTTACAGTGTCACCAACAACACACTTCAGTATTGCCACACCGACCCATTAATCCAACAAACACAAAAGCTAGTAACCTCCGTCACTCGGTCAAGAAATAAACTAGTATTCATGTGGGTGCCTTCACACACAGGTATACCCGGAATTGAAAAAGCAGATAAGTACGCAAAAGAAGCGATATCATCCGCAGATGTTACTCACCTAAACAACGTGACCCCCTACGACATCAAAAACCATCACAAGGAATCATCAAGTCCAGAACTTACTGATAGAAGACACCAGGTTATACTCTCCAGGCTTAAAATTGGATGCCCCGCTTAAAATCAAATCAGCGAACGGCGACGTCTGACTGTATGTCCAACATATAAAGTCTGTTTCAATTTCACATGACACCGAGTAGGCATTGAAATTAAGAACGTTTTTTAAAACAGTGTAGAAATAGTGGCAGTTTAAATGTTAGGTTATAAATGTTTGACACATCAGCTTTAGCTTTAAGTATTGAAAATGCAATATATATATTTTTGAGATTAATTATTAATAAGTATATACTTAAGCTTGCTAACCCATTTTTTCAACAATACTTTAATGTTGATCCAGAAGATACATTAATTACAAACATGTGAACCATTATCTAATAAACTAACACCAGAATGTTATTACAGCACACAGAGGCAAGATACCAAGGAACTTATATTTGTAAAATGTTCTAAAAACTTATTCAACTACTTATCTACTTGTATTTGTATTTGGGCGAGATTTCGAGATGCGGAAGGTCCTTCAAATCTCTTGACACCGACTGCTAGGGTCATATGGCCAAACCCCACTAGAATTTTGCCGAAAAATACAAAATGCAAAATATAACAATACAAAATGTAAAATATAACATTCTAAATTGAAGCGAAAACGAACAATAAGTAAAAAATCATTGAAGAAACAAAAAACCCAACTGCGGAAATGTTAATTGTAATCAACAAGAACCAAACAAGATTAACTAAATCATTATAAAAACAAAATTATTAAAATTACTAAATTATTATACATACTATATACAGTGCTCATTACTCGGAATCTGAGTCAGAGTCGTTTTCATCAGAATCATGTGGCGTTTCTGATTGTCCTACAGTTGGGGATGATAGAAGTTGTACCTAGTATTTAACATTCGTTTTTACTCAGATTCAGAGCCCGCAATTTCGGATTCACTGTCCGAATCTCCAAGAGAAATTATAATAGGAGGAAAGTTTTCAATACTGCTGCATCCCATGTATCTGGTCCAATCGTCGCGAATTAGTTTTTCACAGTGTTGTATGCTTTTGGTCCAAAAGTCAGCGGAACACATAGAAATTGATTCGCGCCATAATTTCTCTGCTTCTCCTTTTGATGATGCGCGAGAAGTTACATGCTTGTTGAAATAATTCTTACATAATCCCCATGCCAGCTCAATGGGATTGTATTGGCAGTGATACGGGGGCAATCTAATAACTCTATAACCACTGTAAAATGTCGTCTACCACATAGTTTTTTTTGTTCGGCAGTCGAGGTCGTATTAATTTCCACAGTTGTTTTTTCGTCAGTTTGTTGTCAAAAGTTACGTCGTGCTGTATCAACCAATCCTGTAATTGTTTTTTCTTACTTGAAATAGTAGGTTTCTTATCTAAAAGAACTGAGTGGTAAGGAGTAAGGAGCGTTATCCATAATGATAACAAAATTTTTGTTTAATTTAGACAATACGGAAATTAGCTGATTCTGTACCCATTTTGTAAAAATGTCAGAATTCATGGTTTTATGATAGTCCCGGTCGTTATTGCTAGAATCCAGTAGTAATTCACAACCTTCTAAAAATCCATTAGACCATCCCGCATGCAAAATTGTGTACCGTTTTCCTTCTTGGCGAGTTTGACTTGGATTTCCTTTTCTGCAATCATCATTTACCCAACGTTTTCTAGAACTCCCGTTTTTATATATCCACGTCTCATCTAAGTACACAAAACATACGTTATCACTAGAATCTATCATTTGAAGGTACTGCCTCAAGAAGGAAATCTTTTTAGCGACAACGTGTTGCTGTTCACATATTTTTCGTGAATTCACGATTTTAAATTTATAGCCCATGCTTTTGATTATCCTCCACAATGTAGTACGAGATCCATTGTACTGTAGTTCCTCTTTCGCATAATTTAATAGATCTTGCACAGTAAAGTACTCATTTTTTTCATGAAAATTCCAAATTTTTGATTGTAGGTCTTCTTTAAACGTGAAATTCCAAAATGTTGTTTTTTGAATTATTTCCCGTCTTAGTTGTAGCCAAATTGGGTTCATCTTGCATAATTTTGCACACCTCTGCTCTGGATACCTATCAGCAAAATAATAAAAATCTCCGTAGAATTGTTATGAATACTTACTGAAAAAATCTCTGCTACAGCGTTTATTATTTCACTTTTTGTAAGTGTACGGCCATTTTTTTCGGTCGATGTATGAAAGCATTTGTAAACTGCTACTTTGGTGTCTTTATAAATCTTTTTTGGCATTTTGACAAAAGGCAAATTGTCAGAATGACTTTAAGGTGTCAGTCGCTCAGTACACTCTAAAAAAAAATTTCAATTCAAGATTTACTCGATGTCATGTGAAATTAAAACGGACTTTATTTCCACTGCCTGTATGTCCCAACATCTATTTTTACTGCGTGTATGTCCAACATGTACTTCAACTACCTATCTATATATGTATATCCAACGGCTATTACGACTACCCACCTATCTCCCAACAGTATTTCAACTAACAATTGAATTTTTTAAAACTCAATAAAAATAGTTTGTTTTTACTTCTAAGGTTGGTCATATTTTAGTAGCTATAAATAGGGTTCTAAATGAAAAGATTTGTTTTCATGCAAAATTGTTTTTGTTATATAAAAACCATACGAAGTTGTTGGTTTCTTAATCACTTTTTTTTCAGTTCTGAAAGCCTTTTTTTAAGCAGCAGTAAAAACACAGCATATGAATATACTAATAAACAATGACGTCAAACAGAAAGAAGATAGTGTCATTTATCTATAGTAATTACTTGAATGCCAATAATGAAACAAAACAATGATATGTCTTGTTCATGGAAAAAGCTGGTTCTTTAGTTGACAATAGTATATTACTCTACAAGTTGAGAAAAGTGGTGTTTTTCTGAACAGGTATGGTGTGTTTGAGTACGAGCGTTAGCAAGTACTTAAACGGTCATACAAGTTTAGAAAAACAACTTTTATAACGTGTTGTGTATACTATTTTATCGCATTTCATAAGAAATGTAAAATATTAAACTTTTACATACAAGTGACACTAACTGTCAAAACATAACCAAGATGGGCATAACTCATTCCTATGTACTAAAGCACAATAAGCAGCTCCAGTTGATGTTATGCGTTTGGCAGTACTGAAGTGTGTTGTTGGTGACACTGTAAGTCTATGTCAAACTCGAGGTTAGCAGGTTAGGTTTTGCGTCAATCTGTGTCAAAACTGACGCAAAACATAACCTATTAACCTCGAATTTGACATAGACTTACAGTGTCACCAACAACACACTTCAGTATTGCCAAACTGTCAGGCCATTTTTAATTACAATAGTTCCGTGACCATTTGGAGCCGTTTGGGTACCGAGTTGACGAGTTTGCCTGTATATAGGTTCCTTTTCAGTCATATTTTACAGTATAACCCCTCAGCTAATTGCATCTAAAATTCTAAAGTTGTCACGCACGCAACTCCGTACCGCTCTAATCTCTACGCCGTTGCAATTACAGCGGCAGTTTGTTTCTTCCCGTTTACTTCATTTTAAAACGAGGCCCTGCGAGTGCGATAGAGAGGTATTCGCCCCATCGCATTCTTTCCTATTCAGGCTGTCTCGCCTGCCATCGCCACGCGTGGTTTACTGCGTTCTCGCGCGTTTTACGCGGAAGTTGGCTTCGCTTCGCTTGGGAGTGAGTTGATTTCCGGCTGGGGTTTGAGGCGCTTGATCTGCGAGCCTTGGCTCTTGGTGGCCGCCGTGCCTTCGTGCAAGGCGTCTTATGTTTGTGCTTTTACAGCTTGCCGCTGTTTGTTAATTGTTAGAGACTTCTGATCGGGCTGTCAAAGCGAGAGGTGGTTTTGCTAGTGGAGTGAGCTGTGGTGCCTTGTGTCAGGATAACCGCCAGTTTTGCATAATTTCGTCGGGCCGTGAAGAGGCCATTCTCCCAAACTGGGGATTAATATCGCAGAGCTGTACAAGTCTTCGCCACGCTGGTGGAATATCTGCAGGTGCCGTTCGACTCCCACGCCTTCGCCTGTACGTCCGTTGCATTGGACAAGCCGCTAGCCGCCGTGACGCCATAGCTCGGCGGGCCCAATCAGGTAGCATGTGTAATTTAGCATTAATAATTAACCTGTGTAATTTAGCATTAATAATTAAACTCTTGTAACAGTAATTGCTATAAACGCAGTATCGCTTGACCGACGACATTAATATCCAAATTCAATAATCTGCCTACCAAGGCCTGTTGTATAACTACATTCATTCATCTGCCTACCAAGGCCTGTTCTATAACAAAATTCATAACTGCCTACCAGAGCCTGTTGTATAACTAAATTCATTCAGTCGATCGCGCTTAATTGTGCGTTATTTGTGAGAGCATTCAAGAATCGCTAAGGTCGCGGTGAACTGAGTTCATGTGATCATTTAATTATAGTTAACACACGTCACAGGTAAGTTGGCGACGCTTGCCGCTGCTGAAGGTCATGAGGCTACTACTATGTTCCTTTCCAGTTGAGTTCTGGATTTTGGCCAAGGTGCAAAGTTAGAAGGTAGGCGCATTTGATTTCCCGGTTTTCTCTGGGTCTATCCTTGTATCTTCGTTTATGTCAATGAAACCGGGTGGCGCGCTATTAAATTTGATCGATGTTTACCGCCCCTTTGGCCGTTGCTCGTAGGTAATCTCGTGAAGGACCCTCCCTCGCTCCACTGATGTTTAGTCGGCATATCTTGTTGCGGGTTGGGCAGCGGCCCTAGGTGAGTGTTCGTCCCGATTATGTGAAATATCGTCCGCGCCGGCCGTTTAGTTTTTGTATGAGCCGGAGCGGTGTCGTAAAAATCATTTTAGACCGTAACAAAACGTAAAACGAATCGCCGTTGCTAGGCAGAATAGTGTTGCTAACGATAAAAGTACCACATTTCTTATCTTATTTTGAATGAAGAAATGTAGTACACTTTCCAATGAAATACGATAAAATACTTTTCTGAAAATACCGTTGTTTTACAACTCGAACTAATTTATAGTTATTTAAACTTATTTTCCTAAAGCAAAATAAGTAGATACATTTCATATTTTAGAAGTGTGGAAACCAATATACAGTCAGACCTCGTCGTTAGCGGGGGTTACGTTCCAGAAGAATGCCGCGAAGCGCAAAACCGCGATGCGCAAGTAAACACATAAATGATAAAAAAGGGGTAAGGTTCCATAAACTAATTTATTTACACTATGCAACTTCAAAAAATTCAAAAATACATAAACGTGCGTATACAAACATGCAAATACGTACATTTTCAAAACATATGCAAATACGTACATTTTCAAAACATAAAATATAAAGCAAAAAACACTAAAACAAAACACATTAAAAAAGCATAAAACTGCAACAAATAAATCAAGTTATAATTTTACAATTTATTTCAGGTCCGATTTCGTAATAAGAGATTCAAAGAAATGGGCTCGATAAGTGTGTTTACAAGTTCGTGATAAATAATGTTATTTACGTGTTCATGACAAACCCCATACGTCTGCTTTATTTACTTACGGCCGGTCTTATAAAGGCCACTAACCTGACGTTAACTTTAAATCGCTGTTAAAATAAACAAAAGCTCATCAAAACGTTGGCGCCTATGACATATTATTCATTAGTAAACAAATTTTTATGCGCTTGTTTATTTTAACAGCGAATTAAAGTTAACGTCAGATTAGTGGCCTTCATAAGACCGGCCGTTAGTGTGTGAAAGTTGAAACAATTAACGTTGGCAATTCCATCCGCAAACGGCAAAGCAAATATCCGCGAACGGCAAATAAAAGGAAGCACAAAGATGCCCCGCTTAAAATCAAATTAGCGAAACGGTAAAGCCGCGAACGGCGAGGTCTGACTGTATGTCCAACATGTATTTCTACTGCCTGTATGACCCAACATCTATTTTCACTGCGTGTATGTCCAACATGTACTTCAACTACCTATCTATATTTGTATATCCAACGGCTATTACGACTACCCACCTACCTCCAACGGTATTTCAACTACCAATTGAATTTTTTAAAACTCAATAAAGATTGCTTGTTTTTACTTCTAAGGTTGGTCATATTTTAGTAGCTATAAATAGAGTTCTAAATGAAAAGATGGTTTCATACAAAATTGTTTGTTATATAAAAACTATACGAAGCTGTTTGTTTTTTAAACACTTTGTTTTTTTCAGTTCTGAGAAAGCCTTTTTTAAGACAGTAGAAACACAGCATATGAATACATATACTAATGAACAATGACGTTTATGAAAAGTTGAAAGCCCTCAAATAGAAAAAATATAGTTATCATTTATCTGTAGTAATTACTTAAATGCCAATAATGGAACAAAACGATGATATGGCTTGCTCATGGAAAAAGCTGGTTCTTTAGTTGACAATAGTATATTACTCTACAAGTTCAGAAAAACCACTTTTCTAACGTGTTGAGTATACTATTTGATCGCATCTCATAAGAAATGTAAAATATACAATTTTTACATACAAGTAACACTAACTGTCAAAACATAACCAAGATGAGCATAGTTCTTTCCTATGTACGAAAGCACAATAAGCAGCTCCAGTTGATGTGCGTTTGGCAGTACTAAAGTGTGTTGTTGGTCACACTGTAAGTCTATGTCAAATTTGAGGTTAGTAGGTTAGGTTTTGCGTCAATCTGTGTCAAAACTGAAGTAAAACCTAACCTACTAACCTCGAATTTGGCATAGACTTACAGTGTCACCAACAACACACTTCAGTATTGCCACACCGACCCATTAATCCAACAAACACAAAAGCTAGTAACCTCAGTCACTCGGTCAAGAAAGAAACTAGTATTCATGTGGGTGCCTTCACACACAGGTATACCCGGAATTGAAAAAGCAGATAAGTACGCAAAAGAAGCGATATCATCCGCAGATGTTACTCACCTAAACAACGTGACCCCCTACGACATAAAAAACCATCACAAGGAATCATCAAGTCCAGAACTTACTGATAGAGGACACCAGGTTATACTCTCCACGCTTAAAATTGGATGCCCCGCTTAAAATCAAATCAGCGAACCGCAAAGCCGCGAACGGCGAGGTCTGACTGTATGTCCAACATGTATTTCCACTGCCTGTATGTCCCAACATCTATTTTCACTGCGTGTATGTCCAACATGTACTTCAACTACATATCTATATATGTATATCCAACGGCTATTACGACTACCCACCTATCTCCCAACAGTATTTCAACTACCAATTGAATTTTTTAAACTTAATAAAAATAGCTTGTTTTTACTTCTAAGGTTGGCCATATTTTAGTAGCTATAAATAGGGTTCGAGATGAAAAGATTTGTTTTTATGCAAAATTGTTTTTGTTATATAAAAACCATACGAAGCTGTTGGTTTTTTAATCACTTTTTTCAGTTCTGAAAGCCTTTTTTTAAGTAACAGTAAAAACACAGCATATGAATATACTAATAAACAATGACGTCAAACAGAAAGAAGATAGTGTCATTTATCTGTAGTAATTACTTGAATGCCAATAATGAAACAAACAATGATATGGCTTGTTCATGGAAAAAGCTGGTTCTTTAGTTGACAATAGTATATTATTCTACAAGTTGAGAAAAGTGGTGTTTTTCTGAACAGGTATGGTGTGTTTGAGTACGAGCGTTAGCAAGTACTTAAGCAGCCATACAAGTTTAGAAAAACAACTTTCATAACGTGTTGGGTATACTATTTTATCGCATTTCATAAGAAATGTAAAATATTAAACTTTTAGATACAAGTGACACTAACTGTCAAAACATAACCAAGATGGGCATAACTCATTCCTATGTACTAAAGCACAATAAGCAGCTCCAGTTGATGTTATGCGTTTGGCAGTACTGAAGTGTGTTGTTGGTGACACTGTAAGTCTATGTCAAATTCGAGGTTAGCAGGTTAGGTTTTGCGTCAATCTGTGTCAAAACTGACGCAAAACATAACCTATTAACCTCGAATTTGACATAGACATAAATTTTATCGATGTTTACCGCCCCTTTGGCCGTTGCTCGTAGGTAATCTCGTGAAGGACCCTCCCTCGCTCCACTGATGTTTAGTCGGCATATCTTGTTGCGGGTTGGGCAGCGGCCCTAGGTGAATGTTCGTCCCGATTATGTGAAATATCGTCCGCGCCGGCCGCTTAGTTTTTGTATGAGCCGGAGCGGTGTCGTAAAAATCGTTTTAGACCGTAACAACACGTAAAACGAATCGCCGTTGCTAGGCAGAATAGTGTTGCTAACGATAAAAGTACCACATTTCTTATCTTATTTTGAATGAAGAAATGTAGTACACTTTCCAATGAAATACGATAAAATACTTTTCTGAAAATACCGTTGTTTTACAACTCGAACTAATTTATAGTTATTTAAACTTATTTTCCTAAAGCAAAATAAGTAGATACATTTCATATTTTAGAAGTGTGGAAACCAATATACAGTCAGACCTAGCCGTTAGCGAGGGTTACGTTCCAGAAGAATGCCGCGAAGTGCAAAACCGCGATGCGCAAGTAAACACATAAATGATAAATAAAGGTTCCATAAACAACTGTAAGTCTATGTCAAATTCGAGGTTAGAAGGTTAGGGTTTGCGTCAATCTGTGTCAAAACTGAAGCAAAACCTAACCTACTAACCTCGAATTTGGCATAGACTTACAGTGTCACCAACAACACACTTCAGTATTGCCAAACGTAAAACAAATCGCCGTTGCTAGGCAGAAAAGTGTTGCTAATTATAAAAGTACCACATTTCTTATCGATTTTGAATAAAGAAATGTAGTACAGCGTTTCGTTCCGATCTTCGTTCGAGACGGTCGATTTTCTGTGTGTGCCGAGTGAAAACAATAGTCATCTATATATAGTGCGAGAGTTAACCGAGATATCAGGACAGCTGTCCAGCCAGTCCCAGGTAATCCTTATCGGACCACTTTACACTTCCAAAATAATAAATCCAGACAACATAAATAAAAACCAACTAAACCTAACCCCAACTCAAAGCGAAAAACCAAACAATCAAGCTACCTTCTCATCAGTCACCAAATCACAACACTCCATGTTGCAAAAGACCAAGCCATAATTATAGATACAATTGACGGAATACCGCAAACAGATTACATTAAAGCCATATTCTGGTTGTTATCTACTAATTTAGTGAACAGGTCCTTGAAAGTGGCCCATTCCACATAATTTCCCTCGTATATGGGGATTTTGACTTGAGGAAGCGAGATGGCTGCTGCTTGCTCGTTCCTTGTCGGTGCTTGCAATAAAATAATTAAATTTCTATACCTGTCTTCCAACGTAGTATATTCAGGACTGAAGTGCATTTGTTCTGAAGCCATGTCGTTTGACATAACTTCTTCGTCCATCTCGACCACACGATCCCATTTTTCTCTTAACCCTAGAACGCATACATCTAAGAAAGTTACATTAACGCATATGTGGTGTCGTATACGACACCACACCTTTTTTTGTTTAAAGAGGCACTTTCAATTTCCTATACGCCTTTTTTAATATCTGGGAGATAATTTTGACTGCATAGATGCATATTAAAACGCAAAGCGGAAATGAAAGTTCTTAAAATATTTATTTATAAGTATGAATAAATGAATTGTTAAATCTAAGGAACCGATCAGGTACTAATATCTACGTAAAACACTTTTGGCAAATAACTACAGTGTGATTTTGTAAAAACTCAATTGCAGCACGCCCTGGATAGCAGTACTGAAGTGTATTGTTGGTGATATTGTCTGTGTCAAAACTCAAGCAAAACCAAAACTGCTAACCTCGAATTTGACATAGACTTACAGTGTCACCAACAATGCATTTCAGTATTGCCAACTGATTCATGCTATCCAGGGCCTGCTGCAATTGAGTGTTTAAAAAATCACTCGGTAGTCTCTGTTCAGCACATAAATTACACTGCAGGCTATCAAGTTCGGTTTTGCGTTAGTCTGTGTCAAAGTTTTGACACAGACTGACGCAAAACCTAACCTGATAACCTCGAATTTGACATAGACTTACAGTGCCACCAACATATTGTTCATACGTTTGAACTTCCACAGCCCGCAGAGAATCATTTTTTTGGATCTCTCAATATTTGCATCATAACCTCAAAAAGTTATTTAATGTCAATTGAAATTACTTCTAATTATAAGCGTCGCCATCTCTGTTCCTTTTAGTAATTAGTTAATATATTATCGAGTTACCTTTGTAATATGTTATTTTGGTTGCCTGCTCCACTCTATCTGTTCGGCGACTGAAGTATAATAGCTAACTGGCAATCCTATAAAGACAGTAGTCATAGCTATTTTAACAAATTCCACTTCGCATTACGTTACTATGAAAATTATGTACGTAAACTGAGAGATGGCAAGTGGTTACCGACCAACACCTACCGAGAAAACGTGTTACGTGATTGCATAGATGGCGTCATATGCGACATCAAGTAACTAAAAAACTAATTATAAAGCTTGTAACAAGTTTTGGAAATTAAAAATGAAAGGGAGATATCAACAATAATCTTCTGGAGAGGTACTGAAAATATGAATGTGATAACATAACAGCAAATCACTAAAAACTAGATAGTTAAATAGGTGGCGTCTCATATGACGCCACCTATGCGTTCTAGGGTTAATTCCCTTGTCGTGATGGCGGGCCTCCCTAATTCTTGTGTTAGTTCGGCGTCGTCCATCGCTTGCTTAAAATTCTGAATCCGAATCTGCAGTTTTCGGATACGAACCTTTTGCTCGGGGTTGGCCACCCTTCCTCTTGATTCCTGCTTACGGAGGGGTTGGAAATTTCCGTTGATTTTGAACAGCTCTGCAAGTAACTTTTTGCTTCGCCGTATATGGCTTTAATTTGATCGTAATACCCTGTTGTAAAATAATTATGAGTTGAAATACTTAGCTGCCCCATTTCTGCATGATTTTTAGTTGCAGTGTTCCAAAGTTCGTCCAGCGTTTTGTTGCGACTGGCGATGTAGGCTTCGTTTTTTCGACTGGCAGGGTCCTTTTTGCCGTTAGATAATACTTGTTTTATCTTCTGCTCGAGCTCTTCTTGGGCGACAGCTAATTTGTTGAATTCCTCCATGTTGTTAGCCATTTTTTGGGACCTGGGTGGTTGGCAGATGTTGTCTTCTTCTCGGGATGCTGGTGACCCTTGGGATGTGTTTGTTCTTTAGTTGGAGACAGATCCGGCTCGAAGGACCATGAACAGAATTGCCTGGAGGCTGGATCAGGATTCCGTTGCTTTGCGCTGGTTCTATTCCTTAAGCACATAAACGAGACTGCGTTTATGTTTTAAACCAATGTAGTCAATGGTACTTAAAAGAGACGACAGTAAACTACCCTCGGAGACGCAGCCTCACGTCTCGATAATATTATGGCTTGGTATCAGGGTAGCGACGTAGTGAATGAATCAGACATTAAATGCAGATTGTTTTATTACGAAAATAAACGTTCTATTTATACAAAACAAGAATGCTTAACTAAGTAACATATCAAAGTTCAGAATAGTGTAGTTTACTGGAACGCGTTTAAAGGTACGAAAACAGCAATTCAGCACAGTAAGCTTTTTATAGTTTCGTATGTGTTACTACGATAGCAGCAGTGGACTGTAATTTTGATTTAATCGAGAGCTACCAAATTATTTATGGCGAGGGTACGCGCAACAATTAGGAAGTATATTGCCACCTACCTTTAACTACGGCTCCTTCTCTCGTGTCCAGCCTGCAGTCGCGGCAAGCGTTACTTGTAGATGGACTTCTCGAAGATCCTTTGCACATACATTCTTTATTTAGCGGACAGTTTTACATACACAAGAATAACATTAAGAACGCGATATTGGGCAGGCAGCTCAACTTTCCTATCTTTAACGCGACCCTCGCTCTTACCAAAAAACTAATTGCAACGTCTGGAGGCCTAAACATCCTCCCCCACCTTGGAGCGACCAGGTCCAACAAACAACAACACAACTAATCTAATTAACAACAATACAACAAGAAGACGTTTCTCCAAGCTCAATACCAATCCTATCGAAACAAGGAGGAAACGCAACAACAATAAATTCTACTCAATCGGCAACGGAGATAACTTTACCACTGCACGCGTAAAGATGCCACGAGCCGTTTTTACTTCCGCTACGCGGACTACACCATCCGGTCCAGGAAACGTTCTCGTAACTCGGCCTAATCGCCATTGCAAAGGAGGGATATTGTCCTCCCGAATGAGAACCAACGTGCCCTCTTTCATATTCGGACACCCTTTCGTCCATTGGTGACGCTGTTGCAGTGTACACAAGTAGTTCTTGTGCCACTGATTCCAAAAGGAGCGGTAAATTTGTTGAACGAGCTTCCATCGACGAAGGCAAGTAATGTTCTCTATAGGACTGTCTGGCTCTATCATGGTTACAGAGGGTTCCAGTAGAAGAAAATGGCCAGGTGTCAGCGCCTCCAAATCATTCGGGTCGCTACTCATCGGTGTCAAAGGCCGAGAATTCAACACTGCCTCCACTTGCACCAGAATAGTGTAGAACTCTTCGTAGGTCAGAATTTGGTTACCCATGACCCGGGCTAGCAAGTTCTTTACACTCTTAATTCCTGCCTCCCAAATTCCACCGAAATGGAGGCTGGAGGGGGGATTTAAGTGCCAAGCAATGCCTTTGTCTGCCAACTCTTGCGACATGGTCTGATTGTACGCATCAGACGTGACTATCTGCTTCCACTCGGCCAACTTGCGTTTAGCGCCGACAAAGTTGGTGCCGCAATCACTATAAACTTTCTTGACGGTTCCACGGCGAGCCATGAATCTTCGAAAGGCACCTAGAAAAGCTTCTGTCGTCAAATCCGACACCAGTTCCACATGAACAGCGCGAGTCGAGAAGCAGACAAACAGACAAACATAGGCCTTTAAGATCCTTGCCTTTCTCAATCGTCCCATCGTTATCTCGAAAGGTCCTCCATAATCCACGTCTGTTACCAAGAACGCTTTGACTGCCTGGAGCCGAGCAGCCGGTAAATCTCCCATCATTGGTTGGATGGGCGGTGGTTGAGTTCGAAAATAAGTCAAGCATTTTGCGAGACGCTTGCGAATGGCGTCCCGACCAGCCAAAATCCAAAACTGGGCCTGTATAATGCAGTGCAAGTTTTGAGGACCAGCATGCATGTAACTGTGGTGATAGTAGTCTATTACCAAGTTTGTAAAGGGGTGTGATTTTGGTAAAATCTTGGGGTGTTTCCTTTCAAAATTAATGGAGGAGTGACGAAGCCGCCCTCCAACACGTATAATTCCTTCAGAGTCAAGGAACGGGTTCAACCTCCGCAAACGATGTGAAGGGTGACGACCAGCTTGTAGCCGGTTAATATACTCCGAGAACTCATCCCATTGCACCTTCTTTACGCAAATCTGAAGTGAACGACTAAGTTCTTCAGCAGTTAAAGGTCCAGTAGTTCGGTTACCACGGGACCTTAAATTACCAATATACCGTAGCATCCATGCGACGATGCGTTTTAATTCAAATAAAGACGAAACCCTTGAAATAGCCCTATCGATTATGCTATTCTTTTCGAGCTCCTGGCTAGCGTCACAAAGCAACGTCAATATTCGAGCTTCGGGTTCGGATTCTGGGTGCTTCTGCCTCAGTTCGGGAAGAGAAGGCCAATTGTCCCTGGATTGTTTCAGCCAGTCTGGACCATAAATCCACAGTGGATGCGCTAATAGCTCTTGAGGAAATAAACCACGGGAAGCACAATCGGCTGGATTTAGAGCAGAAGGCACATAGTAAAAATGAGATGGAGCAACGATCGAATGAATTTGACTCACGCGATTCGCCACATAAGTCTTCCAACGGTTGGGTTGTGATTGAATCCATCGCAATGCCACGAGCGAGTCAGTCCAAATATTCACGTTCGATATGGTACACTGCCCCTCCAAAAGTGACCTTACATAATTCAAAAGTTTGGCTGCCAACAGTGCCCCACAAAGTTCGAGCCTAGGTAACGTTACCTTCTTGAGAGGGGCAACTTTGGATTTGGCTATGACCAGAGATAAATATACAACCCCATTTGGTTGTGTTGCTCGTAGATAAACAACAGCGGCGAAACCTTTCTCCGAGCTGTCTGAAAAGGTATGTAGTTGGAGGTCAATAGCCTTATCCACTCGCAGATTACGTGACAACTTGAAACCAACTAATAGTGGAAGCTCAGTTCGAAATCTGGACCACTGGTGGCAAACATTCTCCGGCGGCTGATCATCCCATTTTAAGCCCAACTGCCATAAGTATTGCATTAACCATTTTCCAAAAAATGTAATTGGGCTCAGAAATCCCATAGGGTCGTACAACCGTGCAATGTCCGCAAGAATTGATCTCTTGGTGATTGGCTGATGAAGAGAATCCACCTGGTACGAAAAACTATCCGTCATTGGCATCCACACTAAACCAAGAATTTTGGCTGATGAAGAGAATCCACCTGGTACGAAAAACTATCCGTCATTGGCATCCACACTAAACCAAGAATTTTTGCGGCTGGTTCCTCGGTGCTACCGAACGACAATGATTCTAAGGGCATAGCACAATCTTCCGGAACCAACAGATCCAACAGTGGTTTTACATTCGTCATCCATTTTTTGAGCACAAACCCCCCATTTCGCAACAAAGTGACCAATTCCTTCTGCAAGTTCAAGGCATCATCAATGGACTGCACAGAAGCAGCTATATCATCCATATAGGTGTTAAATCGTATGGCATGCGCAGCCTTGGGAAACTCAGCTCCTTCTTCCTCCACGAGTTGATGCAAAGTTCTGATGGCTAAGAATGGTGACGAAGACACTCCATACGTCACGGTAGTTAGGCAAAACTCCCGCAACGACAACTCAGGTGACGATCTCCAAAATATTCGCTGAAAATCCCAATGCTTCTTTGCAACTTGAATATTACGATACATCTGCTTGATGTCAGCGACTACAACGAATTCATGAAGTCGAAAACGAAACAAGATGTCAACAATGTTTGATTGTAATTTAGGTCCAATATGTAGGATTTGATTTAGGGATGACCCACCTTTACCTTTCATCGAGGGATCCAACACCACACGAAATTTACTCACTAATGAATCCCTTCGAAAAATACAATGATGTGGGATGTGATAAGCAGAGCCACCTTCCGACTGAAGAGGATTTGCTTCAACCATATGCCCCTGCAGCAAGTAATCCTCCATAAATGCCGTGTACTGATCCTTGAGACCACTATTTTCTGCAATTCGCTTTTCTAGCATTTGGAATCGCTTGAGTGCTAAGGCCCTACTATCACCAATGTTGGCGGGCGAAGCTCGAAATGGTAGTTCTACAATAAATCGACCATCAAGCTGTCGAGACACTGTTTTACGAAAATGATCCTCACATTCTTTCTCCTCTTCACTGAGATCCGACGATACTGAAGGAGGCTCTTCCAATTCCCAAAAACGCTGCACCATATTATCCAAAGGCTCATCGAAATCTATCTTAGTGCATAGGGATAGCGATGCTGTAGCAGTTTGAGCCTACCTAGCAATTAAGCAATATCCCCATACGGTACCTACAGCACTGGGTGACCCTGGTGGCCCTGCGATGACAGGCCCGACTACTACCGAGCTATACCATTCCGCTCCGAGAAATATGTCGACCGGTTTTGACATAAAATATTCAGGATCAGCTAGCTGAATGCCTTCTATCTGGGACCAAACATGTTCTTCAAGGTTCATGGATGGACACCTAGCAATCGCTTCAATTACCAGCGCCTCTACGTTCAGGGAATCCTGTTCGGGACGTTTCAGTGCGCAACAAATAATTTCTTTGGCCACCGTGGATGCCGTTTGAGCGATACCAAACACTGGAACCAGAGTGGGCCGAGCCGGGAGATTCAAGCGCTGAGCAAACGATTTACTGATGAAGGTGCCCTCACTGCCGCAATCAATTACTACTCTGGCCAACTGTTCCGTACCATTGCTATCGAGGACATATACTTGAGCTGTGGCGAGAAGCACTGTACATCGAGGCTTTGTGAATGCCCGAAGAGACGAAACGGATGGTCTTGCGACCTGAGGTTCTAGCTGTGAACTACTATTCGATTGAAGGCGAGGTTTACTACCTTCCAATGTTTTAGAAATCGACTGATGAACCTTTTGGTCGGTACGAGTGTTCATATGCAGTAAGTTGTGATGTTTCGAATTACACTGCTCACAAGCTCTTGGCATAGGACATTGCCTGAGAAAGTGCCCTGGTTCTAAACAATTTAGGCACAACTTTAACGATTTGACTACTTCGAAACGATCACGATCAGTCTTTTGGCAAAATTGTGTACATTTTTGCAAGTTATGACGATTCTTGCACAATAGACATTGCCCTTGGGGTTGCGAGGCAACTAACAAAGAGGTACTACTTCCACGAAGTGACTTTGACCATTGAAAAGAACTCGATGAACTAGTGTTTGGCTTGGCCATCGATCTGCCTGTGCTAATAATTGAACTACTTGCCTCAACAATACGCGCTTCTTCATTTAACATGTTCACAAAATATGAAACTGTAGAATCAGCTGTAGCGATAATCAGTTTCTCCCATGTCTCCCTCAAGTGCTTGTTTAACTTCTTCGCTAGAATAAATAGTACTGGAACCGACCAACGATCAGTATCATGACCAATTGTTGTAAGTGCACCAATGCATTCGGTGACCGTGGTAGCTAAGGCTCGATCGACTTTGCATCCCCTGTAGTGACCGAAGGTGCACCGAATAAAGTCTCTAAATAAGCATTTGAGAGCAGAGAACTGTCATTATAGCCCGCGTTTAATTGATCCCATGCAGTGGTATAAGCAGCTGCAGTTAACGGCAACGACGAAATAAGTTGAAGTGGCTCACCACCTAAACATCTCCGCAACTGCATGTGCTTGTAAACGTCAGGATACTGCGAATTCTGATGCACTGCTGCCGTAAATACTTCGTTAAAGTTTTGCCAGTCTTTAATATTACCGGAAAATATCGGTAAATCGAGTTTCGGAAGATTTATACTTGTCCCGGCGTGCGCTACTGGTGCCGCTGCGTTTAAAGAATTATCAGCGGGCCCTGGAAACGCGGCCAAAACAATTGCCTGGGCATTGTAATAAGCGCTTTCGAACTTCTGTATATCCTCTTGCAGATCCTGAGCTATACCTTGCTTGGCATTATAAGATGCTATTTTTAACATCGTCTCTTGATAAGTTTTAAGCAAAATATCCATTTCCTTATCCATAACTTGTAAACGGTTCTTTAACTTAACGTTCGTGATGTCCTTTTCTAAATCCACGGCAACCTTTTCGAGGCGAATCACACGTTGCATCGTGGTTTCCGCAACGAATTTTAATTCATCAATTACCCCCATGATTGATTAGGCAAACGACAGTTACAAAGTGGCGAAAACAAATTGAAAAACCAATCCAAATTACCTATTTGAATTCCACTTAAAAATGACTCTAAGCGATTAATTTTATCTACGAGTCCGAATGCGCGGCCGAAATTTCGAAATGCCTGGCGTTACTCGATAAAACGGTCGCAAGAAATTGTTCTTGCAGCAATTTATTTGTGGACTTCGGCGACCAGTTTCAAATCGACAAATTATTAACGTTAATTACAAATAACACAGCTTCAACGCCTATCAAACAACCTTACAAATTCTTATCTCTAGTATCAACGAAAATTGTCTCGAAATTTGGAATACACCAAACGACAAAGATACTTTTTGACACAATCGTCGGCGAACATATGCGCTGAACACTGCCCGCGATAACGAAGCGGGCGTACCTACGCCAACTAAAACTTGAATCTAGCTTATACAACAAACTTTTCAAACAACAAATCCGACGATCGAAAGGACCAATGTTACTACGATAGCAGCAGTGGACTGTAATTTTGATTTAATCGAGAGCTACCAAATTATTTATGGCGAGGGTACGCGCAACAATTAGGAAGTGTATTGCCACCTACCTTTAACTACGGCTCCTTCTCTCGTGTCCAGCCTGCAGTCGCGGCAAGCGTTACTTGTAGATGGACTTCTCGAAGATCTTTTATACATACATTCTTTATTTAGCGGACAGTTTTACATACACAAGAATAACATTAAGAACGCGACAGCGCCGACAATATTTCACGCGACGCGCTAGAGCTCAGGATCACGCTACGGTCGCGATTGTTTTTCGACTTCTAACGCTGCCTTCGATATTGGGCAGGCAGCTCAACTTTCCTATCTTTAACGCGACCCTCGCTCTTACCAAAAAACTAATTGCAACGCCTGGAGGCCTAAACAGTATGTGTTTGCCAGACAGAGCGGTAAACTTGGGTTCACTAGGTTGCGTATTGCGTGAAATGCCAAGTTGCAGTTTGCTGCGGTTTTTAAACTCAATGCTTGCGAAACAAGATTAGTTTGTTAATATTTCGTAAATAGGAACTGAAATTTGCCTGTTTTAATTCAAGATTAAAACAGATCTAAATTAAATATAAACTGGCGAAATTATGAAGTAAAACTGGAGGTTAAAACTGCTTGTTTATGGAATCAGAATTACATTTAGAACTTCTGACTGGATTTCGTAAATTTTGTTATTAAAATGTATGTGTGTTTAAATCAAGTTTAAACAACAAGACCACTGCCCGATTCACACAGCAAATATTGTTAATAGCTGGTTTACAAATAATAACATAGAAGTTTTACCTTGGCCAGCTAATAACCCGGATTTAAATCCTATCGAAAACCTTTGGAGTTTAATCGTTAAGAAAATATATCGTGCTAACTTTCAACCTCAAAATTCTGCGAACTGTGGAACATCATTCAAGAAACATGGGAAGAAATAAGCCGTAAGGAAGATTTCATAAATTCACTTGTAAACTCAATGCCACGTAGACTCCAACAAGTAATTGTTAAAAACGGTTCTACAATAAAATATTAAATATTCGAAATTGTGTTGCTTTTTCTTATGCTTATATTTTTAATAATAAATTATGTAGTCACCTATGGAAATTAATTTAGAGCCGGTTTCACACGTTATTAAAACGCAAAAAGTAGTCGCAAGACGTGTCCCAGTTTTATTCCCCACCGCGCGGACGACGCCGACGCGCTTGCGCACAGCTCACCATATACATTGAAGAGTTGGTTGTCTGTCTCACTTCCTTCATGACCCCCCAACTCATAGCCGCTAGCAATATAGTAAGTAATATATATATGCCCATAACTCCCAAGGGACTTGTCAAATTATTCCTTCCTCAAACTCATGGTAACCATGCAACTACAAATACCGTCTTGGCAACCATACAATGAGACAATCATTGATGTTATATACAGATTGTCCGGATTGTATTCGGGACATGGGAAATTAATGAGTGCGACAGGGATAAACAGATAAAATAAGTAGGTATGACAGAGATAAAACATACCAAAATTTATCAATATACCAATGAACACTTTCAAAACTTTTCGTAGATGCTCATATTTTAAATATATAAATCCCTTAACTGGTAACGTGCCGTCTGTGAGACTGCAAGTAAATTTTAATCTCAAGGTTTCAGCAAAAGAGTACCGCTTTTCGGCGAATAATCTCACCTAATCTTTCTCCTCATGATGCCCCACCTATCGCACAATTATTGGTAAATTTGGGTAACTGACGCTGGAGATGTGTCTTATTTTTAGTTCAGTGCAGTCTGTGAGACGGAACGTTACGGTTTACGTGAGAATTTTTTGCCACTCGTAGGCATGGCAGGCCCTGTGAATTACAATATTTCTTTAAGTTTTTTTTTACAAATGCATTGTTTTACTTATTATTAATCGTAAAATAAATAAAATTACTTTTGATCAAATGTTTAAATTTTTTTTATCTTGGTCTGGTAAAAAGTACTTTGCCAATTTGTGTTCAAGTTGAAAATTATCTTATAATTTTTTCTTTACATTAAGTTTTCGGTTATTATTACTAAAAAATATGTGCCTAACAAACCTCTATATACAGGGTGTTTCATTAATAATTGGAAATATTTTAACTGTAGAATCCTGGGCTCAAAATATTAATATTTAACCCAAATCACTTAGATAAAATGTGGCTCGTTACTGAGATATAGGGTGTTCCATTTAAAAATTTAAAAATGATTTTTCCCCATTACTTTAAAACTAATTGACGTATCCGTATCATATTTGGCAGAAAGCTTAGACACTGTAAACCATGCTAAATTGTGTTAAATAAACGTTTCTGACTACTACCAGAGGCGTACCACAGGGGCAAGTGAGTGGTTGACCCTTCCCAAATTCTACGCCACTGGCGGAATTGCCATTTTAGCACAATTTTTCGACTCTCCAATACTTTCTATGTAAATAACATACGCTTTCTTCGTCACGATAACGTCATTATTTTTCGAGATATTTAAATTTAAACAAAGCGGAACAGTTATTTTGATTTTAATGTGTATTAATTATGTTGGTGTTTTATGTCATAAGATTGCATTTATTACGCAAATGAAACTTTAATCCGTATTAACAAAAAAATATAATGTTATTTATTGAAATTTATTGAAACGAATACATGGATACATTTTTTTATGTTGAATGCATCTATGTATTAGTTTCAAGAAATTTCAATAAATAACATTATGTTTTTTTGTTAATACGGATTAAAGTTTCATTTGCGTAATAAATGCAATCTTATGACAAAAAACACCGACATAATTAATACACATTAAAATCAAAATAACTGTTCAGCTTTATGTTTAACTTTAAATAGCTCGAAAAATAATGACGTTATCGTGACGAAGGAAGAGTATGTTATTTACATAGAAAGTATTAGAGAATCGAAAAATTGTGTTAAAATGGCATTTCCGCCAGTGGCGTAGAATTTGGGAAGGGTCAACCACCCACTTGCCCCTGTGGTACGCCTCTGGTAGTAGCCAGAAACGTTTATTTAACATAATTTAGCATGGTTTACAGTGTCTAAACTTCCTGCCAAATATGATACGGATAAGTCAAATAGTTTTAAAGTAATGGGGAAAAATCATTTTTAAATTTTTAAATAAAACACCCTATATCTCGGTAACAAGCCACATTTTATCTAAGTGATTTGGGTTAAATATTAATATTTTAAGCCCAGAATTCTACAGTTAAAATATTTCCAATTATTAATGAAACACCCTGTATATATTTAAAAAAATAATTAAAACAGTTTATTTTTTTTCGCTTAAAAGGTGTGCCAGTCTCACAGACTGCACGTTACCAGTTGTGCTCGAAACTTACACGTTACCAGTTAAGTGAGTTAAGGGTTTTAAGCTCAGCTGTCATTACGGCCGGTTTCATAATATCGACTTGAAGTCCACTTTAGCTAATGTCAACTTTAACTTTAAGCCAACTTTAAGTGCGTTTTAAGGCCGTGGTGTTTCATAAAAGTACATAATTAGACTTTAGATAAAGTGAGATTTGTTGAATGTAAAGGTTGTTGGCTAGAATGAAACAGGTTTGCAGCAAATTTCATAACTGTTTTGAAGTCATTTCCGTTGAGGTTAGGCTAACGTTTTTATACGATTTCAAATTTTTACGTTGTGCTGCACGGTTGTAGTTTGAATAATTATGGCTGAAAAACCACAGGCTACGAAAAATGCTCGCGGCAACAATTTCACAATTAGGCGGGCTACATTTGACCCCGACAATACTAATTTTTAAAAACGTGGAAAATAAAACCACAAATCTAATTCCACCAGCAGAGAAAGTTATTACACGTAAAATAATGAGAATCTTTTACTCTAATAATTCCTTGTTTGCTTTTTTTTTGTAGGAAGTGGCCTGGGAAAAAATAGCCAACCAGTTCAACTGTGTCCATCGTAGAGGTGGGGCGATTCATGAACGAATCGTTCATTTGAACGACTCCGACCAAAGAATCGTATGAATCGGTTCTTTCCTGTCTCGATTCGTCGTTCAATTGATTCGAAGTTACGTGTTGTACGACGCTGCGCAGCGTGATTTAAATCTGAATAAAGAATCGCGAATCCTATGAATCGGTTTCTTCTTGTCTCGGTTCGTCGTTTGTGTTAGATTTTGCTCGTACGAGGTACGATGCAATGTGCGATTCAAAAATTGAAACCCGAACGCGAACGGGACGAACTAAACGAAACTGAATCTTAAACTTGGTTGGTGCCACTGTTTTATCTTTTATAAGTAATACCTGCAACTGCAATGCAATTAAACTGATAACTGACCAAGCGGCAAGCGCATTTCAACAAGGACAGCAAAGATAGTATGGAAGGTTCTTGATTCATAGCGTCTGGTTTCAAGAATACAAATGCGCTCGGTGCAAAATCTAAAATTCAGCGGGACCCAACCGAACGAAACTGAATCGTTCAAATGAACGAATCGAATGAATCGGTTCATGTTGATTGATTGAATTCGGTTCATGTTGATTGATTGAATCGTAAGAATCGACTCCTAAAAATTAATCGGATTGCCCACCTCTAGTCCATCGTATTCGAACTGTGGCACAGTTGAAGTCCAAGTACGATAACTTGAAAACGGCAGCTAGAAAGTACTATGCTGCCCACAAATCGTATTTGCATCGTACAGGAGGCGGTGCTGCAAAAGTCCCCGACAAAAAAGTATCATATATGACGTTATTCTAGAAATATTGTATATGAAAACTGTTGGGGCTGTAGAACTTCCTGTATCGCAGACTTGGAGGTGGTTTTTGAAGACGATAAAGATATACAAATGGGTGACGACATGGTATGTGGTGGTAGCCGATGTGCAGTTGAAAATGGGAACGATACTGCAAACGCTGTTTGCAAATAGAGGTGTGCAGAAAGTTCCTCAAAATGAAAAGTGGGAAACACACTCCGATGTTAAAAAGAAAAGAAATTGGAAAATTAAATAAAAGCATGTGAACTTTGAAAGAGGATTATTTAAAAAAGAAAATTTCTTTTTTGGAAAACGAAAGAAAGGCAATTAAAGTGGTTGCAGATGGACGAGGAGTAGGTGCCACGAAAAAAAGATGGAACTAATTTGCATAGAAATTGTCATTAAGAAGAGACAATTACAATTAGAATAGTTTAGCTATTTATTAGTTATTAATTTATGTAGTTTAATCAATTTATTACTGTTGTTTTTAATTAGGTTTAGTTTTATAAGTGTAAATAAATACTCAAGAAAACTTTGAATAATTAATTTTTTTCTATAGCACTTGTTAAAGTGTCCTTTTATCAACTCAAAACAAGAAGTCAAGTTTTACTTTAACAGCAAGGGTAGATAAAGTAGCACTTTAACATCAACGATAGATAATAGTTATTTACTATACAAGTGGGATAACAGTATCATTAATATACGTGTGTGTAAGTTACAAACGAGTGCGTAGCACGAGTTATGTAAGCACACAAGTTTATTAATGATGCATTATCACACATGTATTGTACAAAATTTTATCTACGACTGCCTAAAATTGAGAAAAGTGCATTAAGAGAAATGTCAGATCTGTCATTTTCAAAACTATTTTAGTAGGCAAATGTCATTATGTCATTCATTTGACACTATTTCAGTTACGTAATGAAGTCATTACACAACTCAGTTGCGTAATGAAACCATTACATAACTGAGTGGTGTAATGAGCTTCATTACGTAACTGAAATAGTGTCAAATGAGTGACGTAATGCGTTACTTATCCCACTGGAGTAGATAAAGTAATTTAATTTTCTAACTTGTTAAAATTAAATATGACACCTTTGTTTTCTCGTAGCAACCCAATCTAGCTACTAACATTTTGAAATGTGATTGACTGCCCTTATTTTCTTTTGAAATTGTTCAAGTTCTTGCTATAGAAAAAAAAATTGTATTATACACTCTTGAACCATTAACGTCTCGATATCTGGATATCGTAAATTTTTCAAGAACAAAATTCATTATCGGTACTCTTTATAATCCTAATCAAAAAGAATACAAATTATTTCTTGACAAATTTGAAAATTCTATTATTTCATGCATGTCTTATTCTGAACATATAATCTGTTTAGGTGATTTTAATATAGATTTTTTAAAACCGCACCACACCTCTACAGCATACATGCAAAATTTGCTTGAATATCTTGGTTTTTATCAAATTATTAATCAACCTACAAGGGTATCAAACATTTAAATATTCTCGGCCTTAGCAGAGAAAAACATACCGTTATACCAGAAAATCTGAAGGATCTTAACATGATTAATGATTACTTTGTAAATGGTATTCCCACTGTTAACAATAATGGACAGACAGTCCCTCTCGACATTTATAAAGAGACCACTTACAAAAATTTAAAATTTACCTTTTCTCCGGTTGATACCACAACTGTATTCCAATATTATGAATAAAATCAAATCAAATGCATTTGGTAATGATAATATTAATATAACATGTTAAAGCTGTGTTGTCCAGTTATAATTCCCTACGTCCCCATATTATTAACTCTTGTATTGTTAGTAATATTTTCCCCCAGAGTTGGAAACATGCAATCGTCATGCCACTTCCTAAAAATAAACAACTGAGCAAAATTAATGACCTACGTCCCATTAGTCTTCTTCCGACGTTGTCCAAACTATTTGAAAAAGTTATTCACTTTCAACTTAATCCTTTCATTAATAATAATAATAATGTTTTGCCTCCGATGCAATCTGGTTTTCGATCTGGCTATAGCTGTACTACAGCTTTGCTAAAAGTAACTGACGATATTTTAGGTGCCACTGACAAGGCAAGGTCACTGCACTTGTGTTGTTAGATTATAGCAAGGCATTTGACACAGTGATGAGTGAATCATGACACTCTTATCATGATTCTAAAATTCCTGGGGGTTGCTCATGTTGCTACCTCTTTAATCGCAAGCTATCTTTGTAATCGAACACAATCTGTCAGTTTGGACAATAATATGTCTAGATCACTATCAGTGAGTCAAGGAGTTCCACAGGGATCAATTCTGGGCCTCTTGTTGTTTTCAATATATACATCTGTGTTTATGCAACATGTTAAATTCTCAAAAATTCATGCAGATGATACTCAATTATACCCTTCATTTACCGCAGCAAACTGGAGGAATGCTGTTGATGAAATAAATTTGGATCTGCAGTATATCTATGATGTTTCCGTTAAACACTCACTTAAGATAAACCCCGACAAATCTGCCGCGTTACTGTTCGGCAATAAAAAAATCTGCCATAATTTAGTTAATATTGCTAACATTAATATTAATAATGTTAAAATTCCTTTCGTGACTAAAGCCAAAAGTCTAGGTTTAACGCTACACAATACTTTCCGTTATAGAGATCAAATATCCAAATATATTCTTCAGAGTTACCAACATCTTAGAAAGCTCTATCCTCATAGGTCATATTTAAACTGCGAAACTAAAAAGAAATTGTGCGAAGCTTTTGTTCTATCGCAATTTAATTATTGTGTTCCTGTTTATTACTTAACATTATCCGCCATTACCGCCCATAGAATTCAAAATATTCAAAATGCTTGCTTGAGATTTATATACGGCATTAGCAAATATGAGCGTATATCTTAGAAGCTAGTTGTTGCAGGTTGACTGACAATGCAAAATCGTAGAATACTGCAGGCCCAATGTCTTTTTCATCAAATTTTATCAAACAAGAAACCTCCTTATTTATACAATAAGATTACCTTTAGAACTGATGCTCATAATATTTCTACTAGATTTAGGGGCCAAATTTCACCACCTCTCCATAAAACAATCTTCTTCGAGCGGTCATTCTCGTTTCAGATATATGCAATGTATAACAGTTTACCTTCGAATCTTAAAGACTACAGTTCTAAATTATTTAAATCAAAATTGCATTTAGACCTTTTGCAAAATCCCAATATTGAACTTGTCTGGAGCCAGTTAAAACATAAAGTTCGAGCATTAAATACTTCACCAAATTTGAGCAATACGGTTTTAGATCATATTAGGCTAGCAGTAAACCAGTAAATCAAATTGATACTTACTTTTGGAATAAATGTGTACAACACGTTATTGATATTGAAAATTGTTATTCTTGCAACGTAGAAGTTTCCCCATTAATAATAAATATTACTGACGAAAGCGATATTTCTGATTTTGCCGAATACAGTGACGACTAAAACCCGGATTTTTGGCAAAATGCCTCTTTCTTCTTTATAAAGGCACATGTATTATAATTAAATATAATTGTTTCATACAATTTCCAACCTTTTAAGCTATGGTTTATTTTGCCTATTTTGTCTAATTTAATAAATTTCATTAATGATGCCAATTTTACTACTTATTTGCTTACAGTTTTGTTTTAGAGCCTAATTTATACTTGTCTTAAATAAAATTTGCTTCTAGTGTAAATCCAACTTTATTTGCTGCTGCATGGTGTAAAATCAACTTTTAATTTTCTAACCTAAAACATAAACAAAGCCGTAAAATTCGACGCTTAAAACACAGTGTGGGTTTACCGATTATTTGAGTTTTTTATTTATTTTATTTGTTCCTCACTTGTAAACATCAATTTATCAAGTCACTGTATTCACCTTGAAAATGTTTCTTAACTGGCTAGCCAGTTATATTTTACAAGCGTGCTCATAGATAAATGATAGCGTGCAAAGCCAGAGTTGTCTTCCTTAGTATGTGTCATATTGATAAATTTAGTTGCTTGTCAGTTTGACATTTTGAATTAATGGTAAATTTCTAGTTATTTACAAGTGAGAAACAAATAAAATATTCAACAAAACACACCAGGTAACCATTTTTACTGGCTCAAGGATATGACAGGCTCGCCAGTCATCCCAATCCTATCGCCAGTAAAAACTGTTTTACCTGGCTTGTAATGTTAAATACTATAAAATGCCTAAAGTGGGTAAAACATATTTGTCAGAATTGTTAAGAAAATGGACTTACGGTATATCTTTTTATACAACTGATGGAAGTGTGGTGTTTTGCAAAGATTGTGAACATAAGGTAAAATTTAAATTACCCTAACCTGCAAATAATATAAGTGTAATTTAGAATTGTCTTTTATGTATTTTTAGATTAATTGCACTAAAAAGTGTCATTTGGATCAACATACAAAAACCACAAAGCATAAAGAAAACTCTTATAAAAGGAAACAAGCGGCTCAAACTCTTCTTACAAATATAAAATGTACACCAAACAGTTAAGCAGGATTTCGAGTAATTAGCAAGGCGTCCCTAAAATTTGTGGTTATGCGGAGGTTTCGAAGCTGCCCAGAAACAATTGCCAAAATTTAGCCAGCGTCGGTCTGACGTCACAAAATACGTAACTGCTGAAACGAAAGTTGTTATTTGTCGCCAAAGCGCGCAGATTTGAATAAATACCTTGCGTATTATCATAATCTCCCTAGCATTTTAACTTCAAGCACCGCTGACTTGCACGACACAATCCATTTTGTGGAATTTTGACAGATTTGAGAACCTTGAGCTACCGCGTTTGAACTACTGACTGTGTACAGTACCGTTTCAGATCAATTGTAAATTACAGTCGGCTTCTGAACTCACATGAGATTAAAGAGCTTATGTTCTACTTTGAGCTAGCATTTTCCAATTAGTTGCAGCTAAATAAAATATAAAGAGGGGCATACAACCATTTAATTTCTGCAGTAAATAAGTACATTTCATATTTTAACCAGCCTAATAATTCAATAAAAGGCAAAATTCAAACGCAGTATTAAAATTAGAAACAGTGAATTGTGCATATTGGATTTGCCCATTGTTTTCACTTGTAATTAATTAATTAGAGACCTAGGAGAGGCTATATTCCATCCCAATATAGACTATTTTGCGACATAAATAAAAGGTTTCCAAATAATAATTTATTTTTCAAAATCACCACAAAATAATTTCTTTTACTTACCAATATTACAATCCTTACAAAACGCTTACCAGCTCAAAACTTGAAAGTAACACCCACAAAATGGTGAGAGAGAGAAAACTTTACTAATTTGCGTACACACTTCAAAGTGGAATACACGCTGGTAATACTGTCATACCAGCTATACATTTACACCAAGGTTTATTGGGGTAGTTTTATAATTATAATAATTCTAGAAAATATAAAATTAGACAAAGAAACTGCAATGTCTGTAGAACGAAAGCAAGACGTTTCAGAGCAGTGTTAAGTTTCAAAACCAGTATTATTGACAATTATGCACAGTGGTATAACAGCCATACCAGAGAGCGTTAAAGGGTTAAAAGTGTGGAACCTAATATACAGTGCGAGTGTAAAATCTGGAACTACCGAAATAACACTTTTATCAAATGTTTTTGCAAGAAACCCTCGAACACGTCAATTTTCATTAAAAAAAAACACATATTTTACTGTAATTGTCACTTTTAGATTGTCTTTTGTTTTTGAGTTATGACGTTTGCGATAATTTTTTTAAATAGAAACCCAAATTTTTATGATGAATTTGGACAGAGCATGAAATTCTAAGACCAAATACGCCAAAAAGAAGCATGATACTGTATTTTGAAATTTTCGAGAAAATCGTACGATTACCACATCCCCTCAATACTAAAATTTCAATTCGTCTATTTTCACTCAAATATCGCACCATTATTTATTTAATTAAGAGCACACAACAAAAACAGATAAACTATGAAAAACTGTTATAATTTTAGGGCTAACTCATTGTTTCATGGCTACTTGATTTTTATTCGATTTCTGTTTTAATACTTTAAAAGCGATTTTCTCGAAAATTTCAAAATACAGTATCATACTTTTTTAGCGTATTTGGTCTTAAAATTTCATGCTCTGTCCAAATTTATCATAAAAATTTAAGGTTTCCATTTAAAAAAATTATCGTAAACGTCATAACTCAAAAACAAAAGATAATCTAAAAGTGACAATTACAGTAAAATACGTCTTATTTAAAATAAAAATTGACGTGTTTCGAAATTTCTTTCAAAAACATTTGATAAAAGTTCTATTTAGATGGTTCCAGACTTTACACTCCCACTGTATATCCAACATGTGTTTCCACTACCTATACGTTCAACATCTTATTTTCACTACTTATATACCTCCAAAGGTATTTCAACTACCAATTGAATTTTTTATAACTCAATAAAAATAGCTTGCTTTCACTTCTAAGGTTGGCTATATTTTAGTAGCTATAAATAGGGTTCTAAATGAAAAGATTTGTTTTCATACAAAATTTGTTTTTGTTATATAAAAACCATACGAAGCTGTTGGTTTTCCAGTCACTTTTTTGTTTTTTTTTTCAGTTCTGAGAAAACCTTTTTTTAAATAACAGTAAAAACCCAGCAGATGAATATATTAATGAAAAATGACACAACGACGATTATTCAAAGATGAGAGCACTCAAATATAAAAACAATAGTGTCGTCCTTTTACTGCAGCAATTATTGGAATTCCAATGATGAAAAAAAAAACAATAATTTAGGTAAAAAACCATACGAAGCTGTTGGTTTTTAATAACTTTTTTGGATTTTTCAGTTTGAGAAAGCCTTTTTTCAAATAATAGTAAAAACACAGCAGATGAATATACTAATGAAAAATGACAATGACGTTTATGCAAAGACGAGAGCCCTCAAATACAACGAAATAGTGTCATTTATCTGTCGAAATTACTTGAAATCTAATAATGAAACAATGATATGGCGTGTTCATGGAAAAAACTGGTTGTTTAGTTGACAAAATACTATGCTGAAAAAACCGTTCTTTTACAACTCGAACTAATTTATAGCTATTTAAACTTATTTTCCCTAAAAGAAACGAAATAGATACATTTCATATTTTAACCCTTTAACGGACAAAATTCGTTTACAAGAAAAATCGAAATTTTAATTGATAGTCTTCCTTTCAGATGCCAGGAAACCGAAAAACAATGTTTTTATCAAACATCTATTTTCGGTTTCTCAAAAGATGCTGGTAAACCGTTCTACCAATGAGAATTCAGGACAAAATATGTTGTGAATGTTCACTGGTATACCACTTCATAATATTGTCAAGTTATTTATTTAGATGCTCACTAAATTACTAAATAACATAAAATTTCCTACTCGAGATGAAATACTTTTTTTTTCGTTCGTAAAATCAAAATTTTCAATTCATGAAAAAACGGTATTTTGATCTCTTGTAAAATATACTATTTTCTACTGTTATTTCGTTCGTCTTAGCAACGCCTACATTTGCGTACTGTTAGTTCTTGTTATCTAGCAACCACGTAAACATACCGAAATCATGCATTTTTCGGCCTGGAAACACGACTGAAAAGTTTTTTTTTGTTCAATCGGAGACCAAATATGTATTTTTTGTAAAAAGCATGAAATCTACCTATAAATAAAAATAATTTTTTGAAGTGGTCTCCTGGTAAAATTTCTATCCAAAGATTCAATTACATTGTCATATTTTTTATTAGTATAGTTAGTAGCGACTATTTGATCACTTACAAAAAAAACCTGCCTTGAACAGAAATAACATACACTTTTCAAGAGGTTGCAAATAACATAAGTTACTCGAATGGCCAAAGTAAAATAGTTTTTAAAATTTGAACTAAATATATATACACACTTGCGAGTGGACACTAACGTTCTGTTGAAAATTTATGACTACCCCATCGTAAACAATCCGGGCTGCCCCGACCTGCCTCAAAAACATCAGCTAAAATGCGACCAAGATTGGTTTGAACGTAAATATTTTCCTAGCGCAACATAATAGCAAAACCAATTCGATTATATCTTCAGTAGATATGTTTATAAATACTCGAAACACAAAAATAAATTGTATAAAACGTACGTTATTACTAAAAAAATTGGACGTATATATTGTGATGGTATTAAGCCCACGACTCGACTCTGCTAGCAATGCAACAAAATGAGCAATTCAATAAGCACAGAGTTGCGGTGTTTTGTATAGCTGCAATGTTAAACTGAAAATTCAAACAATAAATGCATTGATAATGAGATGCGAGGAGTAATAAAGTAGTAAGGAACGCAAAAAGCAAAGCTTGTTTTTCACAGGGGTCGAAGTTGATTTTTAAATGAAATAATAGGTTTCTGCACAGTGAACAGCCGAACCGAAAGAAAGTAATAGACACAAAAAGGTTTGCTATGTGCATGTAAAAGAAGCGTAGATTTCAATAAAGCTAGTCAGTGAAATTTGTGAGGAATCTAAAAGGCAAAGAAAGCTAAAATAACGGTACATTGCAAAAGAGCAATTTGAGAAAGCAGGCAGCAGGACATGAAAGAGCAATTTGAGAAAGCAGACAGCAGGACAAGAAAGAAGCAAGTGAGAAGGAATGAACTCTAATTAATCAGTGCATTTCAAGTTAGTGAAAAAGCAGAGTAATTAATAAAATGTGTTAGTGTGTGTGGCGCAACGAAAAGATTTTAAATATAAGAAAAAGACAATATTTTAGTTTGTAAGAAATTTGGAAATTTAAATTTATGTAATCAAACTTAATTAATATATTGTGTACTAAAATTCATCAAAACTTATTTTTGTTAGCTTTGTAACTTAGCAACCAGATTCGTTTTTGTTTTAACAGAGAGAACAATTGAAAAATAAATTACCTGAGAGTTGTTGAAATTTGTGCTCCATATTTTGATATATTTTTATTAATAAACGTGTTTTTTAAACGATAAAAAGTATACCAGTTTATTGCATATGTGTCAGAGTACAAGTGGGTGTGTTTTCATCGAGTTACGCAGCAAAAATTTTACAAATTCCATCATCGCAACTACGAGAAGATCGGGGCCGATTCAACTCCATTTTACGATCTTCGCATGCGGCCAAGAAAAGTATCCGAGGCTTCAGATTAGCAGTCTACGGCAGAGAACAGGTCTGCAAGAGCGTCCCCGGCGGATTTGGCAGCATCAGGAGCAGGATTAGCGGAGATATTACAACGGCGTCATCTCAGCAAGGAACCCGAGGCAGTGCAACGAGTTTACAAGGTACAAAATTAACCCTAAAAATAAGTGGGTGCGTCCGGAAATCGAGTTTCATACGAGTCCAAACCTTGAGCCAGAAAACCAGAGCATTTCCAAGGCTGCAGTTAAGCAGGATTTCGAGTAATTAGCAAGGCGTCCCTAAAATTTGTGGTTATGCGGAGGTTTCGAAGCTGCCCAGAAACAATTGCCAAAATTTAGCCAGCGTCGGTCTGACGTCACAAAATACGTAACTGCTGAAACGAAAGTTGTTATTTGTCGCCAAAGCGCGAAGATTTGAATAAATACCTTGCGAATTTTCATAATCTCCCTGAGCATTTTAACTTCAAGCACCGCTGACTTGCACGACACAATCCATTTTGTGGGATTTTGACAGATTTGAGAACCTTGAGCTACCGCGTTTGAACTACTGACTGTGTACAGTACCGTTTCAGATCAATTGTAAATTACAGTCGGCTTCTGAACTCACCTGAGATTAAAGAGCTTATGTTCTACTTTGAGCTAGCATTTTCCAATTAGTTGCAGCTAAATAAAATATAAAGAGGGGCATACAACCATTTAATTTCTGCAGTAAATAAGTACATTTCATATTTTAAAACCAGCCTAATAATTCAATAAAAGGCAAAATTCAAACGCAGTATTAAAATTAAAAACAGTGAATTGTGCATATTGGATTTGCCCATTATTTTCACTTGTAATTAATTAATTAGAGACCTAGGAGAGGCTATATTCCATCCCAATATAGACTATTTTGCGACATAAATAAAAGGTTTCCAAATATTAATTTATTTTTCAAAATACGACAGAATAATTTCTTTTACTTATCAATATTACAATCCTTACGGTTTACACTAAAATGCTTACCAGCTCAAAACTTGAAAGTTACACCCACAAAATAGTGAGAGAGAGAAAACTTTACTAATTTGCGTACACACTTCAAAGTGGAATCCACGCTGGTAATACTGTCATACCAGCTATACATCTACACCAAGGTTTATTGGGGTAGTTTTATAATTATAATAATTCTAGAAAATATAAAATTAGACAAAGAAACTGCAATGTCTGTAGAACGAAAGCAAGACGTTTCAGAGCAGTGTTAAGTTTCAAAACCAGTATTATTAACAATTATGCACAGTGGTATAACAGCCATACCAGAGAGCGTTAAAGGGTTAAAAGTGTGGAACCCAATATACAGTGCGAGTGTCAAGTCTGGAACTACCGAAATAACACTTTTATCAAATGTTTTTGCAAGAAACACTCGAACACGTCAATTTTCATTTAAAAAAACACATATTTTACTGTAATTGTCACTTTTATATTGTTTTTTGTTTTTGAGTTATAACGTTCGCGATAATTTTTTTAAATAGAAACCCAAATTTTTTATGATGAATTTGAACAGAGCATGAAATTCTAAGACCAAATACGCCAAAAAGAAGCAGGATACTGTATTTTGAAATTTTCGAGAAAATCGTACGATTACCACATCCCCTCAATACTAAAATTTCAATTCGTCCATTTTCACTCAAATATCGCACCATTATTTACTTAATTAAGAGCACACAACAAAACAGATAAACAAACTATGAAAAACTGTTATAATTTTAGGGCTAACTCATTGTTTCATGGCTACTTGATTTTATTCTAAATGAAAAGATGTTTTCATACAAAATCTGTCAGGTCATTTTGTATTTTAATTAGCCACCTAGGCTTTAGGGCAGCGTGCCCGTATGTTAAACCCTTTTAGTTACTTATTTGGCTTCATCGCCTAATTCCATAATAATGATTTTGCACATAGTTGGCCTCAAGCGCAGTATTTCTCGTCATCCGGGGCACCCCTTTGTTGGTACTTTGACAATCGGGTGTTAACGCTCGCAGGATTTCCGAACCTTCTAGAATTTACGCTGTTGGTGTGACTGCGAGGCCTCGCGCTGTCTTTGTCACCGGCACTTATTTGTTTTATTGGGCGCCTCGCCATTGGCTGTCTTTGTTACCGGAACTTATTTGTTTTATTGGGCGCATCGCCATTGGCTGTCGAGGGTCACGTGGTAACGCCGTTTTGGCTCACGCCACTTCAAGCGTCGTAACGCTCCTTCCGGGACATTCAGCCGAGAGCCGTCGATCTAATAAGAGGTCGGATAGTGTGTGTGTTCCTGCGGCGCTCCCGCCCTTGGCGGGGGCGTCAGCCTTTTCCCGTCTCGTGCTGCTTCAGCAAGTATGTGATAAACTGTTTCGCCTTAAGTGGCAGTTCTACTCAGGCGATCGAACAAGGGAGGTGTGTGTGTGTTGTTAGCGGCGAACTTATTACGCCAAGGCGTAGGTGTGATGGAATTCCATGCCCGGTTCTACGTCGTCACGTAAGGGAGTGTTCCCTTTAGCTCGTTGTGCGAGGATTCCGTTGAGGTAGGACATCACTTGGGCTAGTTTGGCCGTCGTAGCGGCGTTTGTTGAAGCGCCAGCCTTTGTCGCCATTTTAATACCGTAACAAATTGTTTTTGTTATATAAAAACCATACGAAGCTGTTTGTTTTTCAATCACTTTGTTTTTTTCAGTTCTGAGAAAGCCTTTTTTAAGACAGTAGAAACACAGCATATGAATACATATACTAATGAACAATGACGTTTATGAAAAGTTGAAAGCCCTCAAATAGAAAAAAGATAGTTGTCATTTATCTGTAGTAATTACTTGAATGCCAATAATGGAACAAAACGATGATATGGCTTGTTCATGGAAAAAGCTAGTTCTTTAGTTGACAATAGTATATTACTCTGCAAGTTCAGAAAAACCACTTTTCTAACGTGTTGAGTATACTATTTGATCGCATCTCATAAGAAATGTAAAATATAAAATTTTTACATACAAGTAACACTAACGCCCGTATTCATAGTCGTTCGCCAGCGGATTGCCGGCGACTCGCCAGAGTTTCGTTATGAATAGTATGTTGGCGGCACTGTACGTCTATGTCAAATTCGAGGTTAGCAGGTTAGATTTTGTGTCAGTTTCTGTCAAAACTGACTGAAAACCTAACCTGATCACCTCGAATTTGGCATAGACTTACAGTGTCGCCAACAACACACTTCAGTATTGCCACACCGACCCATTAATCCAACAAACACAAAAGCTAGTAACCTCCGTCACTCGGTCAAGAAATAAACTAGTATTCATGTGGGTGCCTTCACACACAGGTATACCCGGAATTGAAAAAGCAGATAAGTACGCAAAAGAAGCGATATCATCCGCAGATCTTACTCACCTAAACAACGTGACCCCCTACGACATCAAAAACCATCACAAGGAATCATCAAGTCCAGAACTTACTGATAGAAGACACCAGGTTATACTCTCCAGGCTTAAAATTGGATGCCCCGCTTAAAATCAAATCAGCGAACCGCAAAGCCGCGAACGGCGAGGTCTGACTGTATGTTCAACATATAAAGTCTGTTTCAATTTCACATGACACCGAGTAGGCATTGAAATTAAGAACGTTTTTTAAAACAGTGTAGAAATAGTGGCAGTTTAAATGTTAGGTTATAAATGTTTGACACATCAGCTTTAGCTTTAAGTATTGAAAATGCAATATATATATTTTTGAGATTAATTATTAATAAGTATATACTTAAGCTTGCTAACCCATTTTTTCAACAATACTTTAATGTTGATCCAGAAGATACATTAATTACAAACATGTGAACCATTATCTAATAAACTAACACCAGAATGTTATTACAGCACACAGAGGCAAGATACCAATGAACTTATATTTGTAAAATGTTCTAAAAACTTATTCAACTACTTATCTACTTGCATTTGTATTTGGGCGAGATTTCGAGATGCGGAAGGTCCTTCAAATCTCTTGACACCGACTGCTAGGGTCATATGGCCAAACCCCACTAGAATTTTGCCGAAAAATACAAAATGCAAAATATAACAATACAAAATGTAAAATATAACATTCTAAATTGAAGCGAAAACGAACGATAAGTAAAAAATCATTGAAGAAACAAAAAACCCAACTGCGGAAATGTTAATAGTAATCAACAAGAACCCAAACAAGATTAACTAAATCATTATAAAAACAAAATTATTAAAATTACTAAATTATTATACATACTATATACAGTGCTCATTACTCGGAATCTGAGTCAGAGTCGTTTTCATCAGAATCATGTGGCGTTTCTGATTGTCCTACAGTTGGGGATGATAGAAGTTGTACCTAGTATTTAACATTCGTTTTTACTCAGATTCAGAGCCCGCAATTTCGGATTCACTGTCCGAATCTCCAAGAGAAATTATAATAGAAGGAAAGTTTTGAATACTGCTGCATCCCATGTATCTGGTCCAATCGTCGCGAATTAGTTTTTCACAGTGTTGTATGCTTTTGGTCCAAAAGTCAGCGGAACACATAGAAATTGATTCGCGCCATAATTTCTCTGCTTCTCCTTTTGATGATGCGCGAGAAGTTACATGCTTGTTGTAATAATTCTTACATAATCCCCCTGCCAGCTCAATGGGATTGTATTGGCAGTGATACGGGGCAATCTAATAACTCTATAACCACTGTAAAATGTCGTCTACTACATAGTTTTTTTTTGTTCGGCAGTCGAGGTCGTATTAATTTCCACAGTTGTTTTTTCGTCAGTTTGTTGTCAAAAGTTACGTCGTGCTGTATCAACCAATCCTGTAATTGTTTTTTCTTACTTGAAATAGTAGGTTTCTTATCTAAAAGAACTGAGTGGTAAGGAGTAAGGAGCGTTATCCATAATGATAACAAAATTTTTGTTTAATTTAGACAATACGGGAATTAGCTGATCTGTACCCATTTTGTAAAAATGTCAGAATTCATGGTTTTATGATAGTCCCGGTCGTTATTGCTAGAATCCAGTAGTAATTCACAACCTTCTAAAAATCCATTAGACCATCCCGCATGCAAAATTGTGTACCGTTTTCCTTCTTGGCGAGTTTGACTTGGATTTCCTTTTCTGCAATCATCATTTACCCAACGTTTTCTAGAACTCCCGTTTTTATATATCCACGTCTCATCTAAGTACACAAAACATACGTTATCACTAGAATCTATCATTTGAAGGTACTGCCTCAAGAAGGAAATCTTTTTAGCGACAACGTGTTGCTGTTCACATATTTTTCGTGAATTCACGATTTTAAATTTATAGCCCATGCTTTTGATTATCCTCCACAATGTAGTACGAGATCCATTGTACTGTAGTTCCTCTTTCGCATAATTTAATAGATCTTGCACAGTAAAGTACTCATTTTTTTCATGAAAATTCCAAATTTTTGATTGTAGGTCTTCTTTAAACGTGAAATTCCAAAATGTTGTGTTTTTTGAATTATTTCCCGTCTTAGTTGTAGCCAAATTGGGTTCATCTTGCATAATTTTGCACACCTCTGCTCTGGATACCTATCAGCAAAATAATAAAAATCTCCGTAGAATTGTTATGAATACTTACTGAAAAAATCTCTGCTACAGCGTTTATTATTTCACTTTTTGTAAGTGTACGGCCATTTTTTTCGGTCAATGTATGAAAGCATTTGTAAACTGCTACTTTGGTGTCTTTATAAATCTTTTTTGGCATTTTGACAAAAGGCAAATTGTCAGAATGACTTTAAGGTGTCAGTCGCTCAGTACACTCTAAAAAATTTCAATTCAAGATTTACTCGATGTCATGTGAAATTAAAACGGACTTTATTTCCACTGCCTGTATGTCCCAACATCTATTTTTACTGCGTGTATGTCCAACATGTACTTCAACTACCTATCTATATATGTATATCCAACGGCTATTACGACTACCCACCTATCTCCCAACAGTATTTCAACTAACAATTGAATTTTTTAAAACTCAATAAAAATAGCTTGTTTTTACTTCTAAGGTTGGTCATATTTTAGTAGCTATAAATAGGGTTCTAAATGAAAAGATTTGTTTTCATGCAAAATTGTTTTTGTTATATAAAAACCATACGAAGTTGTTGGTTTCTTAATCACTTTTTTTCAGTTCTGAAAGCCTTTTTTTAAGCAGCAGTAAAAACACAGCATATGAATATACTAATAAACAATGACGTCAAACAGAAAGAAGATAGTGTCATTTATCTATAGTAATTACTTGAATGCCAATAATGAAACAAAACAATGATATGTCTTGTTCATGGAAAAAGCTGGTTCTTTAGTTGACAATAGTATATTACTCTACAAGTTGAGAAAAGTGGTGTGTTTCTGAACAGGTATGGTGTGTTTGAGTACGAGCGTTAGCAAGTACTTAAACGGTCATACAAGTTTAGAAAAACAACTTTTATAACGTGTTGAGTATACTATTTTATCGCATTTCATAAGAAATGTAAAATATTAAACTCTTACATACAAGTGACACCAACTGTCAAAACATAACAAAGATGGGCATAACTCAATCCTATGTACTAAAGCACAATAAGCAGCTCCAGTTGATGTTATGCGTTTGGCAGTACTGAAGTGTGTTGTTGGTGACACTGTAAGTCTATGTCAAATTCGAGGTTAGCAGGTTAGGTTTTGCGTCAATCTGTGTCAAAACTGACGCAAAACATAACCTATTAACCTCGAATTTGACATAGACTTACAGTGTCACCAACAACACACTTCAGTATTGCCAAACAGTCAGGCCATTTTTAATTACAATAGTTCCGTGACCATTTGGAGCCGTTTGGATACCGAGTTGACGAGTTTGCCTGTATATAGGTTCCTTTTCAGTCATATTTTACAGTATAACCCCTCAGCTAATTGCATCTAAAATTCTAAAGTTGTCACGCACGCAACTCCGTACCGCTCTAATCTCTACGCCGCGGCGCCGTTGCAATTACAGCGGCAGTTTGTTTCTTCCCGTTTACTTCAATTTAAAACGAGGCCCTGCGAGTGGGATAGAGAGGTATTCGCCCCATCACATTTTTTCGTATTCAGGCTGTCTCGCCTGCCATCGCCACGCGTGGTTTACTGCGTTCTCATTGGTTACATCTGTTGGCGTGATCGCGCGTTTTACGCGGAAGTTGGCTTCGCTTCGCTTGGGAGTGAGTTGATTTCCCGCTGGGGTTTGAGGCGCTTGATCTGCGAGCCTTGGCTCTTGGTGGCCGCCGTGCCTTCGGGCAAGGCGTCTTATGTTTGTGCTTTTACAGCTTGCCGCTGTTTTTTAATTGTTAGAGACTTCTGATCGGGCTGTCAAAGCGAGAGGTGGTTTTGCTAGTGGAGTGAGCTGTGGTGCCTTGTGTCAGGATAACCGCCAGTTTTGAATAATTTCGTCGGGCCGTGAAGAGGCCATTCTCCCAAACTGGGGATTAATATCGCAGAGCTGTACAAGTCTTCGCCACGCTGGTGGAATATCTGCAGGTGCCGTTCGACTCCCACGCCTTCGCCTGTACGTCCGTTGCATTGGACAAGCCGCTAGCCGCCGTGACGCCATAGCTCGGCGGGCCCAATCAGGTAGCATGTGTAATTTAGCATTAATAGTTAACCTGTGTAATTTAGCACTAATAATTAAACTCTTGTAACAGTAATTGCTATAAACGCAGTATCGCTTGACCGACGACATTAATATCCAAATTCAATAATCTGCCTACCAAGGCCTGTTGTATAACTACATTCATTCATCTGCCTACCAAGGCCTGTTCTATAGCAAAATTCATAACTGCCTACCAGAGCCTGTTGTATAACTAAATTCATTCAGTCGATCGCGCTTAATTGTGCGTTATTTGTGAGAGCATTCAAGAATCGCTAAGGTCGCGGTGAACTGAGTTCATGTGATCATTTAATTATAGTTAACACACGTCACAGGTAAGTTGGCGACGCTTGCCGCTGCTGAAGGTCATGAGGCTACTACTATGTTCCTTTCCAGTTGAGTTCTGGATTTTGGCCAAGGTGCAAAGTTAGAAGGTAGGCGCATTTGATTTCCCGGTTTTCTCGGGGTCTATCCTTGTATCTTCGTTTATGTCAATGAAACCGGGTGGCGCGCTATTAAATTTGATCGATGTTTACCGCCCCTTTGGCCGTTGCTCGTAGGTAATCTCGTGAAGGACCCTCCCTCGCTCCACTGATGTTTAGTCGGCATATCTTGTTGCGGGTTGGGCAGCGGCCCTAGGTGAGTGTTCGTCCCGATTATGTGAAATATCGTCCACGCCGGCCGTTTAGTTTTTGTATGAGCCGGAGCGGTGTCGTAAAACTCGTTTTAGACCGTAACAAAACGTAAAACGAATCGCCGTTGCTAGGCAGAATAGTGTTGCTAACGATAAAAGTACCACATTTCTTATCTTATTTTGAATGAAGAAATGTACATTTTCCAATGAAATACGATAAAATACTTTTCTGAAAATACCGTTGTTTTACAACTCGAACTAATTTATAGTTATTTAAACTTATTTTCCTAAAGCAAAATAAGTAGATACATTTCATATTTTAGAAGTGTGGAAACCAATATACAGTCAGACCTCGTCGTTAGCGGGGGTTACGTTTCAGAAGAATGCCGCGAAGTGCAAAACCGCGATGCGCAAGTAAACACATAAATGATAAAAACGGGGTAAGGTTCCATAAACAACTGTAAGTCTATGTCAAATTCGAGGTTAGAAGGTTAGGGTTTGCGTCAATCTGTGTCAAAACTGAAGCAAAACCTAACCTACTAACCTCGAATTTGGCATAGACTTACAGTGTCACCAACAACACACTTCAGTATTGCCAAATGTAAAACAAATCGCCTTTGCTAGGCAGAAAAGTGTTGCTAATTATAAAAGTACCACATTTCTTATCGATTTTGAATAAAGAAATGTAGTACAGCGTTTCGTTCCGATCTTCGTTCGAGACGGTCGATTTGCTGTGTGTGCCGAGTGAAAACAATAGTCATCTATTTATAGTGCGAGAGTTAACCGAGATATCAGGACAGCTGTCCAGCCAGTCCCAGGTAATCCTTATCGGACCACTTTACACTTCCAAAATGATAAATCCAGACAACATAAATAAAAACCAACTAAACCTAACCCCAACTCAAAGCGAAAAACCAAACAATCAAGCTACCTTCTCATCAGTCACCAAATCACAACACTCCATGTTCCCTAAAAAAGACCAAACCATAATTATAGATACAATTGACGGAATACCGCAAACAGATTACATTAAAGCCATATTCTGGTTGTTATCTACTAATTTAGTGAACAGGTCCTTGAAAGTGGCCCATTCCTCATAATTTCCCTCGTATATGGGGATTTTGACTTGAGGAAGCGAGATGGCTGCTGCTTGCTCGTTCCTTGTCGGTGCTTGCAATAAAATAATTAAATTTCTATACCTGTCTTCCAACGTAGTATATTCAGGACTGAAGTGCATTTGTTCTGAAGCCATGTCGTTCGACATAACTTCTTCGTCCATCTCGACCACACGATCCCATTTTTCTCTTAATTCCCTTGTCGTGATGGCGGGCCTCCCTAATTCTTGTGTTAGTTCGGCGTCGTCCATCGCTTGCTTAAAATTCTGAATCCGAATCTGCAGTTTTCGGATACGAACCTTTTGCTCGGGGTTTGCCACCATTTCCTCTTGATTCCTGCTTACGGAGGGGTTGGAAATTTCCGTTGATTTTGAACAGCTCTGCAAGTAGCTTTTTGCTTCGCCGTATATGGCTTTAATTTGATCGTAATACCCTGTTGTAAAATAATTATGAGTTGAAATACTTAGCTGCCCCATTTCTGCATGATTTTTAGTTGCAGTGTTCCAAAGTTCGTCCAGCGTTTTGTTGCGACTGGCGATGTAGGCTTCGTTTTTTCGGCTGGCAGGGTCCTTTTTGCCGTTAGATAATACTTGTTTTATCTTCTGCTCGAGCTCTTCTTGGGCGACAGCTAATTTGTTGAATTCCTCCATGTTGTTAGCCATTTTTTGGGACCTGCGTGGTTGGCAGATGTTGTCTTCTTCTCGGGATGCTGGTGACCCTTGGGATGTGTTTGTTCTTTAGTTGGAGACAGATCCGGCTCGAAGGACCATGAACAGAATTGCCTGGAGGCTGGATCAGGATTCCGTTGCTTTTCGCTGGTTCTATTCCTTAAGCACATAAACGAGACTGCGTTTATGTTTTAAACCAATGTAGTCAATGGTACTTAAAAGGGACGACAGTAAACTACCCTCGGAGACGCAGCCTCACGTCTCGATAATATTATGGCTTGGTATCAGGGTAGCGACGTAGTGAATGAATCAGACATTAAATGCAGATTGTTTTATTACGAAAATAAACGTTCTATTTATACAAAACAAGAATGCTGAACTAAGTAACATATCAAAGTTCAGAATAGTGTAGTTTACTGGAACGCGTTTAAAGGTACGAAAACAGCAATTCAGCACAGTAAGCTTTTTATAGTTCCGTATGTGTTACTACGATAGCAGCAGTGGACTGTAATTTTGATTTAATCGAGAGCTACCAAATTATTTATGGCGAGGGTACGCGCAACAATTAGGAAATGTATTGCCACCTACCTTTAACTACGGCTCCTTCTCTCGTGTCCAGCCTGCAGTCGCGGCAAGCGTTACTTGTAGATGGACTTCTCGAAGATCTTTTGCACATACATTCTTTATTTAGCGGACAGTTTTACATACACAAGAATAACATTAAGAACGCGACAGCGCCGACAATATTTCACGCGACGCGCTAGAGCTCAGGATCACGCTACGGTCGCGATTGTTTTTCCACTTCTAACGCTGCCTTCGATATTGGGCAGGCAGCTCAACTTTCCTATCTTTAACGCGACCCTCGCTCTTACCAAAAAACTAATTGCAACATCTGGAGGCCTAAACATCCTCCCCCACCTTGGAGCGACCAGGTCCAACAAACAACAACACAACTAATCTAATTAACAACAATACAACAAGAAGACGTTTCTCCAAGCTCAATACCAATCCTATCGAAACAAGGAGGAAACGCAACAACAATACATTCTACTCAATCGGCAACGGAGACAACTTTACCACTGCACGCGTAAAGATGCCACGAGCCGTTTTTACTTCCGCTACGCGGACTACACCATCCGGTCCAGGAAACGTTCTCGTAACTCGGCCTAATCGCCATTGCAAAGGAGGGATATTGTCCTCCCGAATGAGAACCAACGTGCCCTCTTTCATATTCGGACACCCTTTCGTCCATTGGTGACGCTGTTGCAGTGTACACAAGTAGTTCTTGTGCCACTGATTCCAAAAGGAGCGGTAAATTTGTTGAACGAGCTTCCATCGACGAAGGCAAGTAATGTTCTCTATAAGACTGTCTGGCTCTATCATGGTTACAGGGGGTTCCAGTAGAAGAAAATGGCCAGGTGTCAGCGCCTCCAAATCATTCGGGTCGCTACTCATCGGTGTCAAAGGCCGAGAATTCAACACTGCCTCCACTTGCACCAGAATAGTGTAGAACTCTTCGTAGGTCAGAATTTGGTTACCCATGACCCGGGCTAGCAAGTTCTTTATACTCTTAATTCCTGCCTCCCAAATTCCACCGAAATGGGGGCTCGAAAGGGGATTTAAGTGCCAAGCAATGCCTTTGTCTGCCAACTCTTGCGACACGGTCTGATTGTACGCATCAGACGTCACTATCTGCTTCCACTCGGCCAACTTGCGTTTAGCGCCGACAAAGTTGGTGCCGCAATCACTATAAACTTTCTTGACGGTTCCACGGCGAGCCATGAATCTTCGAAAGGCACCTAGAAAAGCTTCTGTCGTCAAATCCGACACCAGTTCCACATGAACAGCGCGAGTCGAGAAGCAGACAAACAGACAAACGTAGGCCTTTAAGATCCTTGCCTTTCTCAATCGTCCCATCGTTATCTCGAAAGATCCTCCATAATCCACGCCTGTTACCAAGAACGCTTTGACTGCCTGGAGCCGAGCAGCCGGTAAATCTCCCATCATTGGTTGGATGGGCGGTGGTTGAGTTCGAAAACAAGTCAAGCATTTTGCGAGACGCTTGCGAATGGCGTCCCGACCAGCCAAAATCCAAAACTGGGCCTGTATAATGCAGTGCAAGTTTTGAGGACCAGCATGCATGTAACTGTGGTGATAGTAGTCCATTACCAACCAAGTTTGTAAAGGGGTGTGGTTTTGGTAAAATCTTGGGGTGTTTCCTTTCAAAATTAATGGAGGGGTGACGAAGCCGCCCTCCAACACGTATAATTCCTTCAGAGTCAAGGAACGGGTTCAACCTCCGCAAACGATGTGAAGGGTGACGACCAGCTTATAGCCGGTTAATATCCTCCGAGAACTCATCCCATTGCACCTTCTTTACGCAAATCTGAAGTGAACGACTAAGTTCTTCAGCAGTTAAAGGTCCAATAGTTCGGTTACCACGGGACCTTAAATTACCAATATACCGTAGCATCCATGCGACGATGCGTTTTAATTCAAATAAAGACGAAACCCTTGAAATAGCCTTATCGATTATGCTATTCTTTTCGAGCTCCTGGCTAGCGTCACAAAGCAACGTCAATATTCGAGTTTCGGGTTCGGATTCTGGGTGCTCCTGCCTCAGTTCGGGAAGAGAAGGCCAATTGTCCCTGGATTGTTTCAGCCAGTCTGGACCATAAATCCACAGTGGATGCGCTAATAGCTCTTGAGGAAATAAACCACGGGAAGCACAATCGGCTGGATTAAGAGCAGAAGGCACATAGCAAAAATGAGATGGAGCAACGATCGAATGAATTTGACTCACGCGATTCGCCACATAAGTCTTCCAACGGTTGGGTTGTGATTGAATCCATCGCAATGCCACGAGCGAGTCAGTCCAAATATTCACGTTCGATATGGTACACTGCCCCTCCAAAAGTGACCTTACATAATTCAAAAGTTTGGCTGCCAACAGTGCCCCACAAAGTTCGAGCCTAGGTAACGTTACCTTCTTGAGAGGGGCAACTTTGGATTTGGCTATGACCAGAGATAAATATACAACCCCATTTGGTTGTGTTGCTCGTAGATAAACAACAGCGGCGAAACCTTTCTCCGAGCTGTCTGAAAAGGTATGTAGTTGGAGGTCAATAGCCTTATCCACTCGAAGATTGCGTGACAACTTGAAACCAACTAATAGTGGAAGCTCAGTTCGAAATCTGGACCACTGGTGGCAAACATTCTCCGGCGGCTGATCATCCCATTTTAAGCCCTACTGCCATAAGAATTGCATTAACCATTTTCCAAAAAATGTAATTGGGCTCAGAAATCCCATAGGGTCGTACAACCGTGCAATGTCCGCAAGAATTGATCTCTTGGTGATTGGCTGATGAAGAGAATCCACCTGGTACGAAAAACTATCCGTCATTGGCATCCACACTAAACCAAGAATTTTTGCGGCTGGTTTCTCGGTGCTACCGAACGACAATGATTCTAAGGGCATAGCACAATCTTCCGGAACCAACAGATCCAACAGTGGTTTTACATTCGTCATCCTTTTTTTGAGCACAAACCCCCCATTTCGCAACAAAGTGACCAATTCCTTCTGCAAGTTCAAGGCATCATCAATGGACTGCACAGAAGCAGCTATATCATCCATATAGGTGTTAAATCGTATGGCATGCGCAGCCCTGGGAAACTCAGCTCCTTCTTCCTCCACGAGTTGATGCAAAGTTCTGATGGCTAAGAATGGTGACGAAGACACTCCATACGTCACTGTAGTTAGGCAAAACTCCCGCAACGACAACTCAGGTGACGATCTCCAAAATATTCGCTGAAAATCCCAATGCTTCTTTGCAACTTGAATATTACGATACATCTGCTTGATGTCAGCGACTACAACGAATTCATGAAGTCGAAAACGAAACAAGATGTCAACAATGTTTGATTGTAATTTAGGTCCAATATGTAGGATTGGATTTAGGGATGACCCACCTTTACCTTTCATCGAGGCATCCAACACCACACGAAATTTGCTCACTAATGAATCCCTTCGAAAAATACAATGATGTGGGATGTAATAAGCAGAGCCACATTCCGACTGAAGAGGATTTGCTTCAACCATATGCCCCTGCAGCAAGTAATCCTCCATAAATGCCGTGTACTGATCCTTGAGACCACTATTTTCTGCAATTCGCTTTTCTAGCATTTGGAATCGCTTGAATGCTAAGGCCCTACTATCACCAATGTTGGCGGGCGAAGCTCGAAATGGTAGTTCTACAATAAATCGACCATCAAGCTGTCGAGACACTGTTTTACGAAAATGATCCTCACATTCTTTCTCCTCTTCACTGAGATCCGACGATACTGAAGGAGGCTCTTCCAATTCCCAAAAACGCTGCACCATATTATCCAAAGGCTCATCGAAATCTATCTTAGTGCATAGGGATAGCGATGCTGTAGCAGTTTGAGCCAACCTAGCAATTAAGCAATATCCCCATACGGTACCTACAGCACTGGGTGACCCTGGTGGCCCTGCGATGACAGGCCCGACTACTACCGAGCTATACCATTCCGCTCCGAGAAGTATGTCGACCGGTTTTCACATAAAATATTCAGGATCAGCTAGAAGGCATTCATCTATCTGGGGCCAACCATGTTCTTCAAGGTTCATGGATGGACACCTAGCAATCGCTTCAATTACCAGCGCCTCTACGTTCAGGGAATCCTGTTCGGGACGTTTCAGTGCGCAACAAATAATTTCTTTGGCCACCGTTGATGCCGTTTGAGCGATACCAAACACTGGAACCAGAGTGGGCCGAGCCGGGAGATTCAAGCGCTGAGCAAACGATTTACTGATGAAGGTGCCCTCACTGCCGCAATCAATTACTACTCTGGCCAACTGTTCCGTACCATTGCTATCGAGGACATATACTTGAGCTGTGGCGAGAAGCACTGTACATCGAGGCTTTGTGAATGCCCGAAGAGACGAAACGGATGGTCCTGCGACCTGAGGATCTAGCTGTGAACTACTATTCGATTGAAGGCGAGGTTTACTACCTTCCAATGTTTTAGAAATCGACTGATGAACCTTTTGGTCGGTACGAGTGTTCATATGCAGTAAGTTGTGATGTTTCGAATTACACTGCTCACAAGCTCTTGGCATAGGACATTGCCTGAGAAAGTGCCCTGGTTCTAAACAATTTAGGCACAACTTTAACGATTTGACTACTTCGAAACGATCACGATCAGTCTTTTGGCAAAATTGTGTACATTTTTGCAAGTTATGACGATTCTTGCACAATAGACATTGCCCTTGGGGTTGCGAGGCAACTAACAAAGAGGTACTACTTCCACGAAGTGACTTTGACCATTGAAAAGAACTCGATGAACTAGTGTTTGGCTTGGCCATCGATCTGCCTGTGCTAATAATTGAACTACTTGCCTCAACAATACGCGCTTCTTCATTTAACATGTTCACAAAATATGAAACTGTAGAATCGGCTGTAGCGATAATCAGTTTCTCCCATGTCTCCCTCAAGTGCTTGTTTAACTTCTTCGCTAGAATAAATAGTACTGGAACCGACCAACGATCAGTATCATGACCAATTGTTGTAAGTGCACCAATGCATTCGGTGACCGTGGTAGCTAAGGCTCGAATCGACTTTGCATACCCTGTAGTGACCGAAGGTGCACCGAATAAAGTCTCTAAATAAGCATTTGAGAGCAGAGAACTGTCATTATAGCGCGCGTTTAATTGATCCCATGCAGTGGTATAAGCAGCTGCAGTTAACGGCAACGACGAAATAAGTTGAAGTGGCTCACCACCTAAACATATCCGCAACTGCATGTGCTTGTAAACGTCAGGATACTGCGAATTCTGATGCACTGCTGCCGTAAATACTTCGTTAAAGTTTTGCCAGTCTTTAATATTACCGGAAAATATCGGTAAATCGAGTTTCGGAAGATTTATACTTGTCCCGGCGTGCGCTACTGGTGCCGCTGCGTTTGAAGAATTATCAGCGGGCCCTGGAAACGCGGCCAAAACAATTGCCTGGGCATTGTAATAAGCGCTTTCGAACTTCTGTATATCCTCTTGCAGCTCCTGAGCTATACCTTGCTTGGCATTATAAGATGCTATTTTTAACATCGTCTCTTGATAAGTTTTAAGCAAAATATCCATTTCCTTATCCATAACTTGTCAACGGTTCTTTAACTTAACGTTCGTGATGTCCTTTTCTAAATCCACGGCAACCTTTTCGAGGCGAATCACGCGTTGCATCGTGCTTTCCGCAACGAATTTTAATTCATCAATTACCCCCATGATTGATTAGGCAAACGACAGTTACAAAGTAGCGAAAACAAATTGAAAAACCAATCCAAATTACCTATTTGAATTCCACTTAAAAATGACCCTAAGCGATTAATTTTATCTACGAGTCCGAATGCGCGGCCTAAATTTCGAAATGCCTGGCGTTACTCGATAAAACGGTCGCAAGAAATTGTTCTTGCAGCAATTTATTTGTGGACTTCGGCGACCAGTTTCAAATCGACAAATTATTAACGTTAATTACAAATAACACAGCTTCAACGCCTATCAAACAACCTTACAAATTCTTATCTCTAGTATCAACGAAAATTGTCTCGAAATTTGGAATACACCAAACGACAAAGATACTTTTTGAAACAATCGCCGGCGAACATATGCGCTGAACACTGCCCGCGATAACGAAGCGGGCGTACCTACGCCAACTAAAACTTGAATCTAGCTTATACAACAAACTTTTCAAACAACAAATCCGACGATCGAAAGGACCAATGTTACTACGATAGCAGCAGTGGACTGTAATTTTGATTTAATCGAGAGCTACCAAATTATTTATGGCGAGGGTACGCGCAACAATTAGGAAGTGTATTGCCACCTACCTTTAACTACGGCCCCTTCTCTCGTGTCCAGCCTGCAGTCGCGGCAAGAGTTACTTGTAGATGGACTTCTCGAAGATCTTTTGCACATACATTCTTTATTTAGCGGACAGTTTTACATACACAAGAATAACATTAAGAACGCGACAGCGCCGACAATATTTCACGCGACGCGCTAGAGCTCAGGATCACGCTACGGTCGCGATTGTTTTTAGACTTCTAACGCTGCCTTCGATATTGGGCAGGCAGCTCAACTTTCCTATCTTTAACGCGACCCTCGCTCTTACCAAAAAACTAATTGCAACACCTGGAGGCCTAAACAGTATGTGTTTGCCAGACAGAGCGGTGAACTTGGGTTCACTAGGTTGCGTACTGCGTGAAATGCCAAGTTGCAGTTTGCTGCGGTTTTTAAACTCAATGCTTGCGAAACAAGATTAGTTTGTTAATATTTCGTAAATAGGAACTGAAATTTGCCTGTTTTAATTCAAGATTAAAACAGATCTAAATTAAATATAAACTGGCGAAATTATGAAGTAAAACTGGAGGTTAAAACTGCTTGTTTATGGAATCAGAATTACAATTAGAACTTCTGACTGGATTTCGTAAATTTTGTTATTAAAATGTATGTGTGTTTAAATCAAGTTTAAACAACAAGACGACTGCCCGATTCACACAGCAAATATTGTTAATAGCTGGTTTACAAATAATAACATAGAAGTTTTACCTTGGCCAGCTAATAACCCGGATTTAAATCCTATCGAAAACCTTTGGGGTTTAATCGTTAAGAAAATATATCGTGCTAACTTTCAACCTCAAAGTTCTGCGAACTGTGGAACATCATTCAAGAAACATGGGAAGAAATAATCCGTAAGGAAGATTTCATAAATTCACTTGTAAACTCAATGCCACGTAGACTCCAACAAGTAATTGTTAAAAACGGTTCTACAATAAAATATTAAATATTCGTAATTGTGTTGCTTTTTCTTATGCTTATATTTTTAATAATAAATTATGTAGTCACCTATGGAAATTAATTTAGAGCCAGTTTCACACGTTATTAAAACGCAAAAAGTAGTCGCAAGACGTGTCCCAGTTTTATTTGCAATCAGCTGTACATTTTCTTCACAGAAACAAAATATGAAAAGCTACTCATAACCATATATGTATTATACATATATTGCTACTAGGACCTGGAAACGGCCGAAAACATTACGGCGCCGACATAGTCTCACTCTGAGTATAAATCGTCTAGTGCGCATGCGTGAGAATTCGAACTCTGCCTTTAGAAGCGAATTTTAAACTTCACCACTTCCCCACCGCGCGGACGACGCCGACGCGCTTGCGCACAGCTCACCATATACATTGAAGAGTTGGTTGTCTGTCTCACTTCCTTCATCACCCCCCAACTCATAGCCGCTACCAATATAGTAAGTAATATATATATGCCCATAACTCCCAAGGGACTTGTCAAATTATTCCTTCCTCAAACTCATGGTAACCATGCAACTACAAATACCGTCTTGGCAACCATACAATGAGACAATCATTGATGTTATATACAGATTGTCCGGATTGTATTCGGGACATGGGAAATTAATGAGTGCGACAGGGATAAACAGATAAAATAAGTAGGTATGACAGAGATAAAACATACCAAAATTTATCAATATACCAATGAACACTTTCAAAACTTTTCGTAGATGCTCATATTTTAAATATATAAATCCCTTAACTGGTAACGTGCCGTCTGTGAGACTGCAAGTAAATTTTAATCTCAAGGTTTCAGCAAAAGAGTACCGCTTTTCGGCGAATAATCTCACCTAATCTTTCTCCTCATGATGCCCCACCTATCGCACAATTATTGGTAAATTTGGGTAACTGACGCTGGAGATGTGTCTTATTTTTAGTTCAGTGCAGTCTGTGAGACGGAACGTTACGGTTTACGTGAGAATTTTTTGCCACTCGTAGGCATGGCAGGCCCTGTGAATTACAATATTTCTTTAAGTTTTTTTTTACAAATGCATTGTTTTACTTATTATTAATCGTAAAATAAATAAAATTACTTTTTCATCCTACATGATTAGAAAATCGAATTTTACCATCTCCATAGAGACGAGAAAGTGTGCGTTTCTAAGGCTAGCCCTGCAAAACAAACCCCAATGGCTAGGCAAGAAAAAAAACTTCGACGTTTTCCAGTAGGGGACGCTGCAATAATCTGTCAAACCAAATTTAAAAGAAAATCACGTTTATAATTAACTTGTTTGCTTTAAATAATAGCTATTCAACTTTTACACAAATATTTGCTCAATAAAACTTAATTTTAGCAATGTATTCGTTATATTTTTAGTATACAATAAACATCAGATAGATTTCTGTAGAAGCTTATGTCTAACTACGGGTAGATGGCGCTGCAGTTACAAACGCTATTCGATATGCCGAGATTTGCAATTTGTTTTATTATTGTTGACAGCTCTGTCAATTTCAAAATAATAACCTGGATGAAAGCTATGTTGAAAAAATTATTGCAGGATGGTGTTGTCGGATGAAAAATAATGTGTAAACCATGGGCGATAAAGTGATTTTCCAGGCTTCAAGAAGTGTCCAGGCTCGCTAAAGCTCGCCTGTCCATTTCTGCTTTCAGCCTGGAAAATAATCACTTTACCGCCTAGGTTTACAATATACTATTGATCAAATGTTTTAATTTTTACTTCCTTTTACTATAAAGGAAGTATTGGATTCACCCCGAAAATTCAAAATTGAGTTTTCAACAGATCTTCACGTTTTAGAGTCCCCTGATCCCAAAAAACATATTTTTTTTCATTGGTCTGTGTGTCTGTCTGTCTGTCTGTCTGTCTGTCTGTCTGTGAACAGAATATCTCAAAAACGAAAAGAGGTATGGCGTTGAAACTTCATATATAAGTTTTGTGTACTATGTAGATGAGACAGCAAGCTTTTGAAGAAAAACGCATAACCGGAAGTAGGTGTTTACTCTTGTGATTTTTCAGTTTTTTTCGATTTTTTCAAAAACAGCTCTAACGATTTTTTTTAAACTTTACATTTTTCTTACATTTTTAATGTGTATTGATGTGAAATAGGTGATTTTCCAGTTGAATACTTCTAAAGTGGGTTTCTTTTGTTTTTTTCTATTTTTTTTATTAACTCCTATTTTAAATAAAACACCCAGTATATTATTACATTTTTGAATTTACCTTAAAATTCTAGAGAAAATTTGTCTCTTCAACTAACACTCGATTTTGTACCGTTTTTGTAGAATTTGTAATTTTTGAAAATTTTTAACAAATGGTTAAAAATTAAAAATGAAATGTTTGACTAATTATAAGATCACTGTAAAAGGAAGTTGTGTGAGTGTATCACACCAGATTTTTTTTATCTTGGTCTGGTAAAAAGTACTTTGCCAATTTGTGTTCAAGTTGAAAATTATCTTATAATTTTTTCTTTACATCAAGTTTTCGGTTATTATTACTAAAAAATATGTGCCTAACAAACCTCTATATATATATTTAAAAAAATAATTAAAACAGTTTAATTTTTTTCGCTTAAAAGGTGTGCCAGTCTCACAGACTGCACGTTACCAGTTGTGCTCGAAACTTACACGTTACCAGTTAAGTGAGTTAAGGGTTTTAAGCTCAGCTGTCATTACGGCCGGTTTCATAATATCGACTTGAAGTCTACTTTAGCTAATGTCAACTTTAACTTTAAGCCAACTTTAAGTGCGTTTTAAGGCCGTGGTGTTTCATAAAAGTACATAATTAGACTTTAGATAAAGTGAGATTTGTTGAATGTAAAGGTTGTTGGCTAGAATGAAACAGGTTTGCAGCAAATTTCATAACTGTTTTGAAGTCATTTCCGTTGAGGTTAGGCTAACGTTTTTATACGATTTCAAATTTTTACGTTGTGCTGCACGGTTGTAGTTTGAATAATTATGGCTGAAAAACCACAGGCTACGAAAAATGCTCGCGGCAACAATTTCACAATTAGACGGGCTACATTTGACCCAGACAATACTAATTTTTAAAAACGTGGAAAATAAAACCACAAATCTAATTTCACCAGCAGAGAAAGTTATTACACGTAAAATAATGAGAATCTTTTACTCTAATAATTCCTTGTTTGCTTTTTTTTTGTAGGAAGTGGCCTGGGAAAAAATAGCCAACCAGTTCAACTGTGTCCATCGTAGAGGTGGGGCGATTCATGAACGAATCGTTCATTTGAACGACTCCGACCAAAGAATCGTATGAATCGGTTCTTTCCTGTCTCGATTCGTCGTTCAATTGATTCGAAGTTACGTGTTGTACGACGCTGCGCAGCGTGATTTAAATCTGAATAAAGAATCGCGAATCCTATGAATCGGTTTCTTCTTGTCTCGGTTCGTCGTTTGTGTTAGATTTTGCTCGTACGACCAGTGCCGTCTTTTATATGATTAAGGCCCCGGGCCCAAGGTAATGAAGGGGCCCTTCTAGAAAGGAAGTAACTCAATACAATACAATATATATTTTTATCTACGACCACTACTAAAAGTAGGCCTTTTAACGCTAGCTTGTTTCACTAAAAGTGACGTTTTATAGTTTAGCGTGGTTATAGAACTCAGCTGTTTACTTTTAACCCATGTGCTAAAAGTGAAGTGAGGTTACAAAACTACAATTTCGAACTGGAGGTGAAGTTGTAAAGTTATTCTAGTTACTTCTTGCTTTACAGGTAAAGTGTTTTTGAAATAATTAACGCGTTATGTAATAAATACAGTCAGACGTGGAGTATTAATAATTACATTCTGTAACTGACCTTGCAGTACTGGCTTCGCAAACATTCGCCCGCGCGGCATGGGCTACTGTTTATTATGACATAAATTAGAAGTGTCGTAGATGCAAACCTCTGTTAAATCGATATTATGGATTAATAACGGTAAAATTAAGGTCGTAGATAAAATATTGTATGCAACGCATGCTAAAAGTAGTTTATGCACGAGACATGTTATGAAACTCAGCCTTCGGCTTCGTTTCATGATTTTCATGTCTCGCGCATAAACGTTGACTTTTAGCACTTGTTGCATAAATAGCTATTAATATACCTGCTTTTATTTTTATACAACTATGTACTGAAACGAAATTAAAATTCTAATAAAATGTATATAAACACAATAGAACATAAGAATCCTAAAAATTAAGAAATATGTCATAATTATTGCTACACAATAATAAAAGATTTTTTTCTCGATTTGATATGGGCAAAGTCCTGTATTATATCTTCAAAATTTAAATTCAACAATATGTCGCTTTCTATGCACATTAATGATAAAAGAGTTTAGCCTCTCTTGTAGCACAGTACTGCAAAGTTCGTTTTTTATCCTGCTTAACTTCGAAAATGAACGTTCTCCACTGCAATTAGTGATGATTGATGAATAATGACATGAAAATTCTAAGTGATAACGCAACGTTAGAAAATGTTTCTTCTAATTTATCAGTTCTTAAAATGTTAAACAGTAGCGAGTTATCAATTTGTTTAGTTTTATATACATCGTTAGTTCCTAAATACAGCGCTAAATGAATACATTCCGTTTCTAATTCTTCTCCATTTATAGCAAGGTGATAATATTCAGCAAACTTTTTACAGCTATCGTGCAATACATTTGGACTAATGGTTCTTAATTGATAAACAGCCACACCGATTGTTTACTTTGATATATGCAGCAGATCTCTGCTGTAGTTAAGTTATCGATGAGTCGATAATTGGGATAAACACTTCCACTTTAAATTTATCAAATGAATACACAACTTTAATTTTTATTTTTTTACAAAATATTTAATGAATTACAAAATTATTAGTTGATCAATGCGCCTGTCGGGGGCCCCAAAAAATTGGGGGCCCCGGGCCCGGGCCCGCCTGGCCCGTGCCTAAAGACTGCACTGCGTACGATGCAATGTGCGATTCAAAAATTGAAACCCGAACGCGAACGGGACGAACTAAACAAACTGAATCTTAAACTTGGTTGGTGCCACTGTTTTATCTTTTATAAGTAATACCTGCAACTGCAATGCAATTAAACTGATAACTGACCAAGCGGCAAGCGCATTTCAGCAAGGACAGCAAAGATAGTATGGAAGGTTCTTGATTCATAGCGTCTGGTTTCAAGAATACAAATGCGCTCGGTGCAAAATCTAAAATTCAGCGGGACCCAACCGAACGAAACTGAATCGTTCAAATGAACGAATCGAATGAATCGGTTCATGTTGATTGATTGAATTCGGTTCATGTTGATTGATTGAATCTTAAGAATCGACTCCTAAAAATTAATCGGATTGCCCACCTCTAGTCCATCGTATTCGAACTGTGGCACAGTTGAAGTCCAAGTACGATAACTTGAAAACGGCAGCTAGAAAGTACTATGCTGCCCACAAATCGTATTTGCATCGTACAGGAGGCGGTGCTGCAAAAGTCCCCGACAAAAAAGTATCATATATGACGTTATTCTAGAAATATTGTATATGAAAACTGTTGGGGCTGTAGAACTTCCTGTATCGCAGACTTGGAGGTGGTTTTTGAAGACGATAAAAATATACAAATGGGTGACGACATGGTATGTGGTGGTAGCCGATGTGCAGTTGAAAATGGGGACGATACTGCAAACGCTGTTTGCAAATAGAGGTGTGCAGAAAGTTCCTCAAAATGAAAAGTGGGAAACACACTCCGATGTTAAAAAGAAAAGAAATTGGAAAATTAAATAAAAGCATGTGAACTTTGAAAGAGGATTATTTAAAAAAGAAAATTTCTTTTTTGGAAAACGAAAGAAAGGCAATTAAAGTGGTTGCAGATGGACGAGGAGTAGGTGCCACGAAAAAAAGATGGAACTAATTTGCATAGAAATTGAAATTAAGAAGAGACAATTACAATTAGAATAGTTTAGCTATTTATTAGTTATTAATTTATGTAGTTTAATCAATTTATTACTGTTGTTTTTAATTAGGTTTAGTTTTATAAGTGTAAATAAATACCCAAGAAAACTTGGAATAATTTATTTTTTTCTATAGCACTTGTTCAAGTGTCCTTTTATCAACTCAAAACAAGAAGTCAAGTTTTACTTTAACAGCAAGGGTAGATAAAGTAGCACTTTAACATCAACGATAGATAATAGTTATTTACTATACAAGTGGGATAACAGTATCATTAATATACGTGTGTGTAAGTTACAAACGAGTGCGTAGCAGGAGTTATGTAAGCACACAAGTATATTAATGATGCATTATCACACATGTATTGTACAAAATTTTATCTACGACTGCCTAAAATTGAGAAAAGTGCATTAAGAGAAATGTCAGATCTGTCATTTTCAAAACTATTTTAGTAGGCAAATGTCATTATGTCATTCATTTGACACTATTTCAGTTACGTAATGAAGTCATTACACAACTCAGTTGCGTAATGAAACCATTACATAACTGAGTGGTGTAATGAGCTTCATTACGTAACTGAAATAGTGTCAAATGAGTAACGTAATGCGTTACTTATCCCACTGGAGTAGATAAAGTAATTTAATTTTCTAACTTGTTAAAATTAAATATGACACCTTTGTTTTATCGTAGCAACCCAATCTAGCTACTAACATTTTGAAATGTGATTGACTGCCCTTATTTTCTTTTGAAATTGTTCAAGTTCTTGCTATAGAAAAAAAAAATGTATTATACACTCTTGAACCATTAACGTCTCGATATCTGGATATCGTAAATTTTTCAAGAACAAAATTCATTATCGGTACTCTTTATAATCCTAATCAAAAAGAATACAAATTATTTCTTGACGAATTTGAAAATTCTATTATTTCATGCATGTCTTATTCTGAACATATAATCTGTTTAGGTGATTTTAATATAGATTTTTTAAAACCGCACCACACCTCTACAGCATACATGCAAAATTTGCTTGAATATCTTGGTTTTTATCAAATTATTAATCAACCTACAAGGGTATCAAACATTTAAATATTCTCGGCCTTAGCAGAGAAAAACATACCGTTATACCAGAAAATCTGAAGGATCTTAACATGATTAATGATTACTTTGTAAATGGTATTCCCACTGTTAACAATAATGGACAGACAGTCCCTCTCGACATTTATAAAGAGACCACTTACAAAAATTTAAAATTTACCTTTTCTCCGGTTGATACCACAACTGTATTCCAATATTATGAATAAAATCAAATCAAATGCATTTGGTAATGATAATATTAATATAACATGTTAAAGCTGTGTTGTCCAGTTATAATTCCCTACGTCCCCATATTATTAACTCTTATTGTTAGTAATATTTTCCCCCAGAGTTGGAAACATGCAATCGTCATGCCACTTCCTAAAAATAAACAACTGAGCAAAATTAATGACCTACGTCCCATTAGTCTTCTTCCGACGTTGTCCAAACTATTTGAAAAAGTTATTCACTTTCAACTTAATCCTTTCATTAATAATAATAATGTTTTGCCTCCGATGCAATCTGGTTTTCGATCTGGCTATAGCTGTACTACTGCTTTGCTAAAAGTAACTGACGATATTTTAGGTGCCACTGACAAGGCAAGGCCACTGCACTTGTGTTGTTAGATTATAGCAAGGCATTTGACACAGTGATGAGTGAATCATGACACTCTTATCATGATTCTAAAATTCCTGGGGGTTGCTCATGTTGCTACCTCTTTAATCGCAAGCTATCTTTGTAATCGAACACAATCTGTCAGTTTGGACAATAATATGTCTAGATCACTATCAGTGAGTCAAGGAGTTCCACAGGGATCAAATCTGGGCCTCTTGTTGTTTTCAATATATACATCTGTGTTTATGCAACATGTTAAATTCTCAAAAATTCATGCAGATGATACTCAATTATACCATTCATTTACCGCAGCAAACTGGAGGAATGCTGTTGATGAAATAAATTTGGATCTGCAGTATATCTATGATGTTTCCGTTAAACACTCACTTAAGATAAACCCCGACAAATCTGCCGCGTTACTGTTCGGCAATAAAAAAATCTGCCATAATTTAGTTAATATTGCTAACATTAATATTAATAATGTTAAAATTCCTTTCGTGACTAAAGCCAAAAGTCTAGGTTTAACACTAGGCAATACTTTCCGTTATAGAGATCAAATATCCAAATATATTCTTCAGAGTTACCAACATCTTAGAAAGCTCTATCCTCATAGGTCATATTTAAACTGCGAAACTAAAAAGAAATTGTGCGAAGCTTTTGTTCTATCGCAATTTAATTATTGTGTTCCTGTTTATTACTTAACATTACCCGCCATTACCGCCCATAGAATTCAAAAAATTCAAAATGCTTGCTTGAGATTTATATACGGCATTAGCAAATATGAGCGTATATCTTAGAAGCTAGTTGATGCAGGTTGACTGACAATGCAAAATCGTAGAATACTGCAGGCCCAATGTCTTTTTCATCAAATTTTATCAAACAAGAAACCTCCTTATTTATACAATAAGATTACCTTTAGAACTGATGCTCATAATATTTCTACTAGATTTAGGGGCCAAATTTCACCACCTCTCCATAAAACAATCTTCTTCGAGCGGTCATTCTCGTTTCAGATATATGCAATGTATAACAGTTTACCTTCGAATCTTAAAGACTACAGTTCTAAATTATTTAAATCAAAATTGCATTTAGACCTTTTGCAAAATCCCAATATTGAACTTGTCTGGAGCCAGTTAAAACATAAAGTTCGAGCATTAAATACTTCACCAAATTTGAGCAATACGGTTTTAGATCATATTAGGCTAGCAGTAAACCAGTAAATCAAATTGATACTTACTTTTGGAATAAATGTGTACAACACGTTATTGATATTGAAAATTGTTATTCTTGCAACGTAGAAGTTTCCCCATTAATAATAAATATTACTGACGAAAGCGATATTTCAGATTTTGCCGAATACAGTGACGACTAAAACCCGGATTTTTGGCAAAATGCCTCTTTCTTCTTTATAAAGGCACATGTATTATAATTAAATATAATTGTTTCATACAATTTCCAACCTTTTAAGCTATGGTTTATTTTGCCTATTTTGTCTAATTTAATAAATTTCATTAATGATGCCAATTTTACTACTTATTTGCTTACAGTTTTGTTTTAGAGCCTAATTTATACTTGTCTTAAATAAAATTTGCTTCTAGTGTAAATCCAACTTTATTTGCTGCTGCATGGTGTAAAATCCACTTTTAATTTTCTAACCTAAAACATAAACAAAGCCGTAAAATTCGACGCTTAAAACACAGTGTGGGTTTACCGATTATTTGAGTTTTTTATTTATTTTATTTGTTCCTCACTTGTAAACATCAATTTATCAAGTCACTGTATTCACCTTGAAAATGTTTCTTAACTGGCTAGCCAGTTATATTTTACAAGCGTGCTCATAGATAAATGATAGCGTGCAAAGCCAGAGTTGTCTTCCTTAGTATGTGTCATATTGATAAATTTAGTTGCTTGTCAGTTTGACATTTTGAATTAATGGTAAATTTCTAGTTATTTACAAGTGAGAAACAAATAAAATATTCAACAAAACACACCAGGTAACCATTTTTACTGGCTCAAGGATATGACAGGCTCGCCAGTCATCCCAATCCTATCGCCAGTAAAAACTGTTTTACCTGGCTTGTAATGTTAAATACTATAAAATGCCTAAAGTGGGTAAAACATATTTGTCAGAATTGTTAAGAAAATGGACTTACGGTATATCTTTTTATACAACTGATGGAAGTGTGGTGTTTTGCAAAGATTGTGAACATAAGGTAAAATTTAAATTACCCTAACCTGCAAATAATATAAGTGTAATTTAGAATTGTCTTTTATGTATTTTTAGATTAATTGCACTAAAAAGTGTCATTTGGATCAACATACAAAAACCACAAAGCATAAAGAAAACTCTTATAAAAGGAAACAAGCGGCTCAAACTCTTCTTACAAATATAAAATGTACACCAAACAGTTAAGCAGGATTTCGAGTAATTAGCAAGGCGTCCCTAAAATTTGTGGTTATGCGGAGGTTTCGAAGCTGCCCAGAAACAATTGCCAAAATTTAGCCAGCGTCGGTCTGACGTCACAAAATACGTAACTGCTGAAACGAAAGTTGTTATTTGTCGCCAAAGCGCGCAGATTTGAATAAATACCTTGCGTATTTTCATAATCTCCCTAGCATTTTAACTTCAAGCACCGCTGACTTGCACGACACAATCCATTTTGTGGAATTTTGACAGATTTGAGAACCTTGAGCTACCGCGTTTGAACTACTGACTGTGTACAGTACCGTTTCAGATCAATTGTAAATTACAGTCGGCTTCTGAACTCACATGAGATTAAAGAGCTTATGTTCTACTTTGAGCTAGCATTTTCCAATTAGTTGCAGCTAAATAAAATATAAAGAGGGGCATACAACCATTTAATTTCTGCAGTAAATAAGTACATTTCATATTTTAACCAGCCTAATAATTCAATAAAAGGCAAAATTCAAACGCAGTATTAAAATTAGAAACAGTGAATTGTGCATATTGGATTTGCCCATTGTTTTCACTTGTAATTAATTAATTAGAGACCTAGGAGAGGCTATATTCCATCCCAATATAGACTATTTTGCGACATAAATAAAAGGTTTCCAAATAATAATTTATTTTTCAAAATCACCACAAAATAATTTCTTTTACTTACCAATATTACAATCCTTACAAAACGCTTACCAGCTCAAAACTTGAAAGTAACACCCACAAAATGGTGAGAGAGAGAAAACTTTACTAATTTGCGTACACACTTCAAAGTGGAATACACGCTGGTAATACTGTCATACCAGCTATACATTTACACCAAGGTTTATTGGGGTAGTTTTATAATTATAATAATTCTAGAAAATATAAAATGAGACAAAGAAACTGCAATGTCTGTAGAACGAAAGCAAGACGTTTCAGAGCAGTGTTAAGTTTCAAAACCAGTATTATTGACAATTATGCACAGTGGTATAACAGCCATACCAGAGAGCGTTAAAGGGTTAAACGTGTGGAACCTAATATACAGTGCGAGTGTAAAATCTGGAACTACCGAAATAACACTTTTATCAAATGTTTTTGCAAGAAACCCTCGAATACGTCAATTTTCATTAAAAAAAAACACATATTTTACTGTAATTGTCACTTTTAGATTGTCTTTTGTTTTTGAGTTATGACGTTTGCGATAATTTTTTTAAATAGAAACCCAAATTTTTATGATGAATTTGGACAGAGCATGAAATTCTAAGACCAAATACGCCAAAAAGAAGCATGATACTGTATTTTGAAATTTTCGAGAAAATCGTACGATTACCACATCCCCTCAATACTAAAATTTCAATTCGTCTATTTTCACTCAAATATCGCACCATTATTTATTTAATTAAGAGCACACAACAAAAACAGATAAACTATGAAAAACTGTTATAATTTTAGGGCTAACTCATTGTTTCATGGCTACTTGATTTTTATTCGATTTCTGTTTTAATACTTTAAAAGCGATTTTCTCGAAAATTTCAAAATACAGTATCATACTTTTTTAGCGTATTTGGTCTTAAAATTTCATGCTCTGTCCAAATTTATCATAAAAATTTAAGGTTTCCATTTAAAAAAATTATCGTAAACGTCATTAACTCAAAAACAAAAGATAATCTAAAAGTGACAATTACAGTAAAATACGTCTTATTTAAAATAAAAATTGACGTGTTTCGAAATTTCTTTCAAAAACATTTGATAAAAGTTCTATTTAGATGGTTCCAGACTTTACACTCCCACTGTATATCCAACATGTGTTTCCACTACCTATACGTTCAACATCTTATTTTCACTACTTATATACCTCCAAAGGTATTTCAACTACCAATTGAATTTTTTATAACTCAATAAAAATAGCTTGCTTTCACTTCTAAGGTTGGCTATATTTTAGTAGCTATAAATAGGGTTCTAAATGAAAAGATTTGTTTTCATACAAAATTTGTTTTTGTTATATAAAAACCATACGAAGCTGTTGGTTTTCCAGTCACTTTTTTGTTTTTTTTTTCAGTTCTGAGAAAACCTTTTTTTAAATAACAGTAAAAACCCAGCAGATGAATATATTAATGAAAAATGACACAACGACGATTATTCAAAGATGAGAGCACTCAAATATAAAAACAATAGTGTCGTCCTTTTACTGCAGCAATTATTGGAATTCCAATGATGAAAAAAAAACAATAATTTAGGTAAAAAACCATACGAAGCTGTTGGTTTTTAATAACTTTTTTGGATTTTTCAGTTTGAGAAAGCCTTTTTTCAAATAATAGTAAAAACACAGCAGATGAATATACTAATGAAAAATGACAATGACGTTTATGCAAAGACGAGAGCCCTCAAATACAACGAAATAGTGTCATTTATCTGTCGAAATTACTTGAAATCTAATAATGAAACAATGATATGGCTTGTTCATGGAAAAAACTGGTTGTTTAGTTGACAAAATACTATGCTGAAAAAACCGTTCTTTTACAACTCGAACTAATTTATAGCTATTTAAACTTATTTTCCCTAAAAGAAACGAAATAGATACATTTCATATTTTAACCCTTTAACGGACAAAATTCGTTTACAAGAAAAATCGAGATTTTAATTGATAGTCTTCCTTTCAGATGCCAGGAAACCGAAAAACAATGTTTTTATCAAACATCTATTTTCGGTTTCTCAAAAGATGCTGGTAAACCGTTCTACCAATGAGAATTCAGGACAAAATATGTTGTGAATGTTCACTGGTATACCACTTCATAATATTGTCAAGTTATTTATTTAGATGCTCACTAAATTACTAAATAACATAAAATTTCCTACTCGAGATGAAATACTTTTTTTTTCGTTCGTAAAATCAAAATTTTCAATTCATGAAAAAACGGTATTTTGATCTCTTGTAAAATATACTATTTTCTACTGTTATTTCGTTCGTCTTAGCAACGCCTACATTTGCGTACTGTTAGTTCTTGTTATGTAGCAACCACGTAAACATACCGAAATCATGCATTTTTCGGCCTGGAAACACGACTGAAAAGTTTTTTTTTGTTCAATCGGAGACCAAATATGTATTTTTTGTAAAAAGCATGAAATCTACCTATAAATAAAAATAATTTTTTGAAGTGGTCTCCTGGTAAAATTTCTATCCAAAGATTCAATTACATTGTCATATTTTTTATTAGTATAGTTAGTAGCGACTATTTGATCACTTACAAAAAAAACCTGCCTTGAACAGAAATAACATACACTTTTCAAGAGGTTGCAAATAACATAAGTTACTCGAATGGCCAAAGTAAAATAGTTTTTAAAATTTGAACTAAATATATATACACACTTGCGAGTGGACACTAACGTTCTGTTGAAAATTTATGACTACCCCATCGTAAACAATCCGGGCTGCCCCGACCTGCCTCAAAAACATCAGCTAAAATGCGACCAAGATTGGTTTGAACGTAAATATTTTCCTAGCGCAACATAATAGCAAAACCAATTCGATTATATCTTCAGTAGATATGTTTATAAATACTCGAAACACAAAAATAAATTGTATAAAACGTACGTTATTACTAAAAAAATTGGACGTATATATTGTGATGGTATTAAGCCCACGACTCGACTCTGCTAGCAATGCAACAAAATGAGCAATTCAATAAGCACAGAGTTGCGGTGTTTTGTATAGCTGCAATGTTAAACTGAAAATTCAAACAATAAATGCATTGATAATGAGATGCGAGGAGTAATAAAGTAGTAAGGAACGCAAAAAGCAAAGCTTGTTTTTCACAGGGGTCGAAGTTGATTTTTAAATGAAATAATAGGTTTCTGCACAGTGAACAGCCGAACCGAAAGAAAGTAATAGACACAAAAAGGTTTGCTATGTGCATGTAAAAGAAGCGTAGATTTCAATAAAGCTAGTCAGTGAAATTTGTGAGGAATCTAAAAGGCAAAGAAAGCTAAAATAACGGTACATTGCAAAAGAGCAATTTGAGAAAGCAGGCAGCAGGACATGAAAGAGCAATTTGAGAAAGCAGACAGCAGGACAAGAAAGAAGCAAGTGAGAAGGAATGAACTCTAATTAATCGGTGCATTTAAAGTTAGTGAAAAAGCAGAGTAATTAATAAAATGTGTTAGTGTGTGTGGCGCAACGAAACGATTTTAAATATAAGAAAAAGACAATATTTTAGTTTGTAAGAAATTTGGAAATTTAAATTTATGTAATCAAACTTAATTAATATATTGTGTACTAAAATTCATCAAAACTTATTTTTGTTAGCTTTGTAACTTAGCAACCAGATTCGTTTTTGTTTTAACAGAGAGAACAATTGAAAAATAAATTACCTGAGAGTTGTTGAAATTTGTGCTCCATATTTTGATATATTTTTATTAATAAACGTGTTTTTTAAACGATAAAAAGTATACCAGTTTATTGCATATGTGTCAGAGTACAAGTGGGTGTGTTTTCATCGAGTTACGCAGCAAAAATTTTACAAATTCCATCATCGCAACTACGAGAAGATCGGGGCCGATTCAACTCCATTTTACGATCTTCGCATGCGGCCAAGAAAAGTATCCGAGGCTTCAGATTAGCAGTCTACGGCAGAGAACAGGTCTGCAAGAGCGTCCCCGGCGGATTTGGCAGCATCAGGAGCAGGATTAGCGGAGATATTACAACGGCGTCATCTCAGCAAGGAACCCGAGGCAGTGCAACGAGTTTACAAGGTACAAAATTAACCCTAAAAATAAGTGGGTGCGTCCGGAAATCGAGTTTCATACGAGTCCAAACCTTGAGCCAGAAAACCAGAGCATTTCCAAGGCTGCAGTTAAGCAGGATTTCGAGTAATTAGCAAGGCGTCCCTAAAATTTGTGGTTATGCGGAGGTTTCGAAGCTGCCCAGAAACAATTGCCAAAATTTAGCCAGCGTCGGTCTGACGTCACAAAATACGTAACTGCTGAAACGAAAGTTGTTATTTGTCGCCAAAGCGCGAAGATTTGAATAAATACCTTGCGAATTTTCATAATCTCCCTGAGCATTTTAACTTCAAGCACCGCTGACTTGCACGACACAATCCATTTTGTGGGATTTTGACAGATTTGAGAACCTTGAGCTACCGCGTTTGAACTACTGACTGTGTACAGTACCGTTTCAGATCAATTGTAAATTACAGTCGGCTTCTGAACTCACCTGAGATTAAAGAGCTTATGTTCTACTTTGAGCTAGCATTTTCCAATTAGTTGCAGCTAAATAAAATATAAAGAGGGGCATACAACCATTTAATTTCTGCAGTAAATAAGTACATTTCATATTTTAAAACCAGCCTAATAATTCAATAAAAGGCAAAATTCAAACGCAGTATTAAAATTAAAAACAGTGAATTGTGCATATTGGATTTGCCCATTATTTTCACTTGTAATTAATTAATTAGAGACCTAGGAGAGGCTATATTCCATCCCAATATAGACTATTTTGCGACATAAATAAAAGGTTTCCAAATATTAATTTATTTCTCAAAATACGACAGAATAATTTCTTTTACTTATCAATATTACAATCCTTACGGTTTACACTAAAATGCTTACCAGCTCAAAACTTGAAAGTTACACCCACAAAATAGTGAGAGAGAGAAAACTTTACTAATTTGCGTACACACTTCAAAGTGGAATCCACGCTGGTAATACTGTCATACCAGCTATACATCTACACCAAGGTTTATTGGGGTAGTTTTATAATTATAATAATTCTAGAAAATATAAAATTAGACAAAGAAACTGCAATGTCTGTAGAACGAAAGCAAGACGTTTCAGAGCAGTGTTAAGTTTCAAAACCAGTATTATTAACAATTATGCACAGTGGTATAACAGCCATACCAGAGAGCGTTAAAGGGTTAAAAGTGTGGAACCCAATATACAGTGCGAGTGTCAAGTCTGGAACTACCGAAATAACACTTTTATCAAATGTTTTTGCAAGAAACACTCGAACACGTCAATTTTCATTTAAAAAAACACATATTTTACTGTAATTGTCACTTTTATATTGTTTTTTGTTTTTGAGTTATAACGTTCGCGATAATTTTTTTAAATAGAAACCCAAATTTTTTATGATGAATTTGAACAGAGCATGAAATTCTAAGACCAAATACGCCAAAAAGAAGCATGATACTGTATTTTGAAATTTTCGAGAAAATCGTACGATTACCACATCCCCTCAATACTAAAATTTCAATTCGTCCATTTTCACTCAAATATCGCACCATTATTTACTTAAGAGCACACAACAAAAACAGATAAACAAACTATGAAAAACTGTTATAATTTTAGGGCTAACTCATTGTTTCATGGCTACTTGATTTTATTCTAAATGAAAAGATGTTTTCATACAAAATCTGTCAGGTCATTTTGTATTTTAATTAGCCACCTAGGCTTTAGGGCAGCGTGCCCGTATGTTAAACCCTTTTAGTTACTTATTTGGCTTCATCGCCTAATTCCATAATAATGATTTTGCACATAGTTGGCCTCAAGCGCAGTATTTCTCGTCATCCGGGGCACCCCTTTGTTGGTACTTTGACAATCGGGTGTTAACGCTCGCAGGATTTCCGAACCTTCTAGAATTTACGCTGTTGGTGTGACTGCGAGGCCTCGCGCTGTCTTTGTCACCGGCACTTATTTGTTTTATTGGGCGCCTCGCCATTGGCTGTCTTTGTTACCGGAACTTATTTGTTTTATTGGGCGCATCGCCATTGGCTGTCGAGGGTCACGTGGTAACGCCGTTTTGGCTCACGCCACTTCAAGCGTCGTAACGCTCCTTCCGGGACATTCAGCCGAGAGCCGTCGATCTAATAAGAGGTCGGATAGTGTGTGTGTTCCTGCGGCGCTCCCGCCCTTGGCGGGGGCGTCAGCCTTTTCCCGTCTCGTGCTGCTTCAGCAAGTATGTGATAAACTGTTTCGCCTTAAGTTGCAGTTCTACTCAGGCGATCGAACAAGGGAGGTGTGTGTGTGTTGTTAGCGGCGAACTTATTACGCCAAGGCGTAGGTGTGATGGAATTCCATGCCCGGTTCTACGTCGTCACGTAAGGGAGTGTTCCCTTTAGCTCGTTGTGCGAGGATTCCGTTGAGGTAGGACATCACTTGGGCTAGTTTGGCCGTCGTAGCGGCGTTTGTTGAAGCGCCAGCCTTTGTCGCCATTTTAATACCGTAACAAATTGTTTTTGTTATATAAAAACCATACGAAGCTGTTTGTTTTTCAATCACTTTGTTTTTTTCAGTTCTGAGAAAGCCTTTTTTAAGACAGTAGAAACACAGCATATGAATACATATACTAATGAACAATGACGTTTATGAAAAGTTGAAAGCCCTCAAATAGAAAAAAGATAGTTGTCATTTATCTGTAGTAATTACTTGAATGCCAATAATGGAACAAAACGATGATATGGCTTGTTCATGGAAAAAGCTGGTTCTTTAGTTGACAATAGTATATTACTCTGCAAGTTCAGAAAAACCACTTTTCTAACGTGTTGAGTATACTATTTGATCGCATCTCATAAGAAATGTAAAATATAAAATTTTTACATACAAGTAACACTAACGCCCGTATTCATAGTCGTTCGCCAGCGGATTGCCGGCGACTCGCCAGAGTTTCGTTATGAATAGTATGTTGGCGGCACTGTACGTCTATGTCAAATTCGAGGTTAGCAGGTTAGATTTTGTGTCAGTTTCTGTCAAAACTGACTGAAAACCTAACCTGATCACCTCGAATTTGGCATAGACTTACAGTGTCGCCAACAACACACTTCAGTATTGCCACACCGACCCATTAATCCAACAAACACAAAAGCTAGTAACCTCCGTCACTCGGTCAAGAAATAAACTAGTATTCATGTGGGTGCCTTCACACACAGGTATACCCGGAATTGAAAAAGCAGATAAGTACGCAAAAGAAGCGATATCATCCGCAGATCTTACTCACCTAAACAACGTGACCCCCTACGACATCAAAAACCATCACAAGGAATCATCAAGTCCAGAACTTACTGATAGAAGACACCAGGTTATACTCTCCAGGCTTAAAATTGGATGCCCCGCTTAAAATCAAATCAGCGAACCGCAAAGCCGCGAACGGCGAGGTCTGACTGTATGTTCAACATATAAAGTCTGTTTCAATTTCACATGACACCGAGTAGGCATTGAAATTAAGAACGTTTTTTAAAACAGTGTAGAAATAGTGGCAGTTTAAATGTTAGGTTATAAATGTTTGACACATCAGCTTTAGCTTTAAGTATTGAAAATGCAATATATATATTTTTGAGATTAATTATTAATAAGTATATACTTAAGCTTGCTAACCCATTTTTTCAACAATACTTTAATGTTGATCCAGAAGATACATTAATTACAAACATGTGAACCATTATCTAATAAACTAACACCAGAATGTTATTACAGCACACAGAGGCAAGATACCAATGAACTTATATTTGTAAAATGTTCTAAAAACTTATTCAACTACTTATCTACTTGCATTTGTATTTGGGCGAGATTTCGAGATGCGGAAGGTCCTTCAAATCTCTTGACACCGACTGCTAGGGTCATATGGCCAAACCCCACTAGAATTTTGCCGAAAAATACAAAATGCAAAATATAACAATACAAAATGTAAAATATAACATTCTAAATTGAAGCGAAAACGAACGATAAGTAAAAAATCATTGAAGAAACAAAAAACCCAACTGCGGAAATGTTAATAGTAATCAACAAGAACCAAACAAGATTAACTAAATCATTATAAAAACAAAATTATTAAAATTACTAAATTATTATACATACTATATACAGTGCTCATTACTCGGAATCTGAGTCAGAGTCGTTTTCATCAGAATCATGTGGCGTTTCTGATTGTCCTACAGTTGGGGATGATAGAAGTTGTACCTAGTATTTAACATTCGTTTTTACTCAGATTCAGAGCCCGCAATTTCGGATTCACTGTCCGAATCTCCAAGAGAAATTATAATAGAAGGAAAGTTTTGAATACTGCTGCATCCCATGTATCTGGTCCAATCGTCGCGAATTAGTTTTTCACAGTGTTGTATGCTTTTGGTCCAAAAGTCAGCGGAACACATAGAAATTGATTCGCGCCATAATTTCTCTGCTTCTCCTTTTGATGATGCGCGAGAAGTTACATGCTTGTTGTAATAATTCTTACATAATCCCCCTGCCAGCTCAATGGGATTGTATTGGCAGTGATACGGGGGCAATCTAATAACTCTATAACCACTGTAAAATGTCGTCTACTACATAGTTTTTTTTGTTCGGCAGTCGAGGTCGTATTAATTTCCACAGTTGTTTTTTCGTCAGTTTGTTGTCAAAAGTTACGTCGTGCTGTATCAACCAATCCTGTAATTGTTTTTTCTTACTTGAAATAGTAGGTTTCTTATCTAAAAGAACTGAGTGGTAAGGAGTAAGGAGCGTTATCCATAATGATAACAAAATTTTTGTTTAATTTAGACAATACGGGAATTAGCTGATTCTGTACCCATTTTGTAAAAATGTCAGAATTCATGGTTTTATGATAGTCCCGGTCGTTATTGCTAGAATCCAGTAGTAATTCACAACCTTCTAAAAATCCATTAGACCATCCCGCATGCAAAATTGTGTACCGTTTTCCTTCTTGGCGAGTTTGACTTGGATTTCCTTTTCTGCAATCATCATTTACCCAACGTTTTCTAGAACTCCCGTTTTTATATATCCACGTCTCATCTAAGTACACAAAACATACGTTATCACTAGAATCTATCATTTGAAGGTACTGCCTCAAGAAGGAAATCTTTTTAGCGACAACGTGTTGCTGTTCACATATTTTTCGTGAATTCACGATTTTAAATTTATAGCCCATGCTTTTGATTATCCTCCACAATGTAGTACGAGATCCATTGTACTGTAGTTCCTCTTTCGCATAATTTAATAGATCTTGCACAGTAAAGTACTCATTTTTTTCATGAAAATTCCAAATTTTTGATTGTAGGTCTTCTTTAAACGTGAAATTCCAAAATGTTGTGTTTTTTGAATTATTTCCCGTCTTAGTTGTAGCCAAATTGGGTTCATCTTGCATAATTTTGCACACCTCTGCTCTGGATACCTATCAGCAAAATAATAAAAATCTCCGTAGAATTGTTATGAATACTTACTGAAAAAATCTCTGCTACAGCGTTCATTATTTCACTTTTTGTAAGTGTACGGCCATTTTTTTCGGTCAATGTATGAAAGCATTTGTAAACTGCTACTTTGGTGTCTTTATAAATCTTTTTTGGCATTTTGACAAAAGGCAAATTGTCAGAATGACTTTAAGGTGTCAGTCGCTCAGTACACTCTAAAAAATTTCAATTCAAGATTTACTCGATGTCATGTGAAATTAAAACGGACTTTATTTCCACTGCCTGTATGTCCCAACATCTATTTTTACTGCGTGTATGTCCAACATGTACTTCAACTACCTATCTATATATGTATATCCAACGGCTATTACGACTACCCACCTATCTCCCAACAGTATTTCAACTAACAATTGAATTTTTTAAAACTCAATAAAAATAGCTTGTTTTTACTTCTAAGGTTGGTCATATTTTAGTAGCTATAAATAGGGTTCTAAATGAAAAGATTTGTTTTCATGCAAAATTGTTTTTGTTATATAAAAACCATACGAAGTTGTTGGTTTCTTAATCACTTTTTTTCAGTTCTGAAAGCCTTTTTTTAAGCAGCAGTAAAAACACAGCATATGAATATACTAATAAACAATGACGTCAAACAGAAAGAAGATAGTGTCATTTATCTATAGTAATTACTTGAATGCCAATAATGAAACAAAACAATGATATGTCTTGTTCATGGAAAAAGCTGGTTCTTTAGTTGACAATAGTATATTACTCTACAAGTTGAGAAAAGTGGTGTGTTTCTGAACAGGTATGGTGTGTTTGAGTACGAGCGTTAGCAAGTACTTAAAAGGTCATACAAGTTTAGAAAAACAACTTTTATAACGTGTTGAGTATACTATTTTATCGCATTTCATAAGAAATGTAAAATATTAAACTCTTACATACAAGTGACACCAACTGTCAAAACATAACAAAGATGGGCATAACTCAATCCTATGTACTAAAGCACAATAAGCAGCTCCAGTTGATGTTATGCGTTTGGCAGTACTGAAGTGTGTTGTTGGTGACACTGTAAGTCTATGTCAAATTCGAGGTTAGCAGGTTAGGTTTTGCGTCAATCTGTGTCAAAACTGACGCAAAACATAACCTATTAACCTCGAATTTGACATAGACTTACAGTGTCACCAACAACACACTTCAGTATTGCCAAACAGTCAGGCCATTTTTAATTACAATAGTTCCGTGACCATTTGGAGCCGTTTGGATACCGAGTTGACGAGTTTGCCTGTATATAGGTTCCTTTTCAGTCATATTTTACAGTATAACCCCTCAGCTAATTGCATCTAAAATTCTAAAGTTGTCACGCACGCAACTCCGTACCGCTCTAATCTCTACGCCGCGGCGCCGTTGCAATTACAGCGGCAGTTTGTTTCTTCCCGTTTACTTCAATTTAAAACGAGGCCCTGCGAGTGGGATAGAGAGGTATTCGCCCCATCACATTTTTTCGTATTCAGGCTGTCTCGCCTGCCATCGCCACGCGTGGTTTACTGCGTTCTCATTGGTTACATCTGTTGGCGTGATCGCGCGTTTTACGCGGAAGTTGGCTTCGCTTCGCTTGGGAGTGAGTTGATTTCCCGCTGGGGTTTGAGGCGCTTGATCTGCGAGCCTTGGCTCTTGGTGGCCGCCGTGCCTTCGGGCAAGGCGTCTTATGTTTGTGCTTTTACAGCTTGCCGCTGTTTTTTAATTGTTAGAGACTTCTGATCGGGCTGTCAAAGCGAGAGGTGGTTTTGCTAGTGGAGTGAGCTGTGGTGCCTTGTGTCAGGATAACCGCCAGTTTTGAATAATTTCGTCGGGCCGTGAAGAGGCCATTCTCCCAAACTGGGGATTAATATCGCAGAGCTGTACAAGTCTTCGCCACGCTGGTGGAATATCTGCAGGTGCCGTTCGACTCCCACGCCTTCGCCTGTACGTCCGTTGCATTGGACAAGCCGCTAGCCGCCGTGACGCCATAGCTCGGCGGGCCCAATCAGGTAGCATGTGTAATTTAGCATTAATAGTTAACCTGTGTAATTTAGCACTAATAATTAAACTCTTGTAACAGTAATTGCTATAAACGCAGTATCGCTTGACCGACGACATTAATATCCAAATTCAATAATCTGCCTACCAAGGCCTGTTGTATAACTACATTCATTCATCTGCCTACCAAGGCCTGTTCTATAGCAAAATTCATAACTGCCTACCAGAGCCTGTTGTATAACTAAATTCATTCAGTCGATCGCGCTTAATTGTGCGTTATTTGTGAGAGCATTCAAGAATCGCTAAGGTCGCGGTGAACTGAGTTCATGTGATCATTTAATTATAGTTAACACACGTCACAGGTAAGTTGGCGACGCTTGCCGCTGCTGAAGGTCATGAGGCTACTACTATGTTCCTTTCCAGTTGAGTTCTGGATTTTGGCCAAGGTGCAAAGTTAGAAGGTAGGCGCATTTGATTTCCCGGTTTTCTCGGGGTCTATCCTTGTATCTTCGTTTATGTCAATGAAACCGGGTGGCGCGCTATTAAATTTGATCGATGTTTACCGCCCCTTTGGCCGTTGCTCGTAGGTAATCTCGTGAAGGACCCTCCCTCGCTCCACTGATGTTTAGTCGGCATATCTTGTTGCGGGTTGGGCAGCGGCCCTAGGTGAGTGTTCGTCCCGATTATGTGAAATATCGTCCACGCCGGCCGTTTAGTTTTTGTATGAGCCGGAGCGGTGTCGTAAAACTCGTTTTAGACCGTAACAAAACGTAAAACGAATCGCCGTTGCTAGGCAGAATAGTGTTGCTAACGATAAAAGTACCACATTTCTTATCTTATTTTGAATGAAGAAATGTACATTTTCCAATGAAATACGATAAAATACTTTTCTGAAAATACCGTTGTTTTACAACTCGAACTAATTTATAGTTATTTAAACTTATTTTCCTAAAGCAAAGTAAGTAGATACATTTCATATTTTAGAAGTGTGGAAACCAATATACAGTCAGACCTAGCCGTTAGCGGGGGTTACGTTCCAGAAGAATGCCGCGAAGTGCAAAACCGCGATGCGCAAGTAAACACATAAATGATAAAAACGGGGTAAGGTTCCATAAACAACCGTAAGTCTATGTCAAATTCGAGGTTAGAAGGTTAGGGTTTGCGTCAATCTGTGTCAAAACTGAAGCAAAACCTAACCTACTAACCTCGAATTTGGCATAGACTTACAGTGTCACCAACAACACACTTCAGTATTGCCAAATGTAAAACAAATCGCCGTTGCTAGGCAGAAAAGTGTTGCTAATTATAAAAGTACCACATTTCTTATCGATTTTGAATAAAGAAATGTAGTACAGCGTTTCGTTCCGATCTTCGTTCGAGACGGTCGATTTGCTGTGTGTGCCGAGTGAAAACAATAGTCATCTATTTATAGTGCGAGAGTTAACCGAGATATCAGGACAGCTGTCCAGCCAGTCCCAGGTAATCCTTATCGGACCACTTTACACTTCCAAAATGATAAAAATCCAGACAACATAAATAAAAACCAACTAAACCTAACCCCAACTCAAAGCGAAAAACCAAACAATCAAGCTACCTTCTCATCAGTCACCAAATCACAACACTCCATGTTCCCTAAAAAAGACCAAGCCATAATTATAGATACAATTGACGGAATACCGCAAACAGATTACATTAAAGCCATATTCTGGTTGTTATCTACTAATTTAGTGAACAGGTCCTTGAAAGTGGCCCATTCCTCATAATTTCCCTCGTATATGGGGATTTTGACTTGAGGAAGCGAGATGGCTGCTGCTTGCTCGTTCCTTGTCGGTGCTTGCAATAAAATAATTAAATTTCTATACCTGTCTTCCAACGTAGTATATTCAGGACTGAAGTGCATTTGTTCTGAAGCCATGTCGTTTGACATAACTTCTTCGTCCATCTCGACCACACGATCCCATTTTTCTCTTAATTCCCTTGTCGTGATGGCGGGCCTCCCTAATTCTTGTGTTAGTTCGGCGTCGTCCATCGCTTGCTTAAAATTCTGAATCCGAATCTGCAGTTTTCGGATACGAACCTTTTGCTCGGGGTTGGCCACCTTTCCTCTTGATTCCTGCTTACGGAGGGGTTGGAAATTTCCGTTGATTTTGAACAGCTCTGCAAGTAACTTTTTGCTTCGCCGTATATGGCTTTAATTTGATCGTAATACCCTGTTGTAAAATAATTATGAGTTGAAATACTTAGCTGCCCCATTTCTGCATGATTTTTAGTTGCAGTGTTCCAAAGTTCGTCCAGCGTTTTGTTGCGACTGGCGATGTAGGCTTCGTTTTTTCGGCTGGCAGGGTCCTTTTTGCCGTTAGATAATACTTGTTTTATCTTCTGCTCGAGCTCTTCTTGGGCGACAGCTAATTTGTTGAATTCCTCCATGTTGTTAGCCATTTTTTGGGACCTGGGTGGTTGGCAGATGTTGTCTTCTTCTCGGGATGCTGGTGACCCTTGGGATGTGTTTGTTCTTTAGTTGGAGACAGATCCGGCTCGAAGGACCATGAACAGAATTGCCTGGAGGCTGGATCAGGATTCCGTTGCTTTTCGCTGGTTCTATTCCTTAAGCACATAAACGAGACTGCGTTTGTTTTAAACCAATGTAGTCAATGGTACTTAAAAGGGACGACAGTAAACTACCCTCGGAGACGCAGCCTCACGTCTCGATAATATTATGGCTTGGTATCAGGGTAGCGACGTAGTGAATGAATCAGACATTAAATGCAGATTGTTTTATTACGAAAATAAACGTTCTATTTATACAAAACAAGAATGCTGAACTAAGTAACATATCAAAGTTCAGAATAGTGTAGTTTACTGGAACGCGTTTAAAGGTACGAAAACAGCAATTCAGCACAGTAAGCTTTTTATAGTTCCGTATGTGTTACTACGATAGCAGCAGTGGACTGTAATTTTGATTTAATCGAGAGCTACCAAATTATTTATGGCGAGGGTACGCGCAACAATTAGGAAATGTATTGCCACCTACCTTTAACTACGGCTCCTTCTCTCGTGTCCAGCCTGCAGTCGCGGCAAGCGTTACTTGTAGATGGACTTCTCGAAGATCTTTTGCACATACATTCTTTATTTAGCGGACAGTTTTACATACACAAGAATAACATTAAGAACGCGACAGCGCCGACAATATTTCACGCGACGCGCTAGAGCTCAGGATCACGCTACGGTCGCGATTGTTTTTCCACTTCTAACGCTGCCTTCGATATTGGGCAGGCAGCTCAACTTTCCTATCTTTAACGCGACCCTCGCTCTTACCAAAAAACTAATTGCAACATCTGGAGGCCTAAACATCCTCCCCCACCTTGGAGCGACCAGGTCCAACAAACAACAACACAACTAATCTAATTAACAACAATACAACAAGAAGACGTTTCTCCAAGCTCAATACCAATCCTATCGAAACAAGGAGGAAACGCAACAACAATACATTCTACTCAATCGGCAACGGAGACAACTTTACCACTGCACGCGTAAAGATGCCACGAGCCGTTTTTACTTCCGCTACGCGGACTACACCATCCGGTCCAGGAAACGTTCTCGTAACTCGGCCTAATCGCCATTGCAAAGGAGGGATATTGTCCTCCCGAATGAGAACCAACGTGCCCTCTTTCATATTCGGACACCCTTTCGTCCATTGGTGACGCTGTTGCAGTGTACACAAGTAGTTCTTGTGCCACTGATTCCAAAAGGAGCGGTAAATTTGTTGAACGAGCTTCCATCGACGAAGGCAAGTAATGTTCTCTATAAGACTGTCTGGCTCTATCATGGTTACAGGGGGTTCCAGTAGAAGAAAATGGCCAGGTGTCAGCGCCTCCAAATCATTCGGGTCGCTACTCATCGGTGTCAAAGGCCGAGAATTCAACACTGCCTCCACTTGCACCAGAATAGTGTAGAACTCTTCGTAGGTCAGAATTTGGTTACCCATGACCCGGGCTAGCAAGTTCTTTATACTCTTAATTCCTGCCTCCCAAATTCCACCGAAATGGGGGCTGGAAAGGGGATTTAAGTGCCAAGCAATGCCTTTGTCTGCCAACTCTTGCGACACGGTCTGATTGTACGCATCAGACGTCACTATCTGCTTCCACTCGGCCAACTTGCGTTTAGCGCCGACAAAGTTGGTGCCGCAATCACTATAAACTTTCTTGACGGTTCCACGGCGAGCCATGAATCTTCGAAAGGCACCTAGAAAAGCTTCTGTCGTCAAATCCGACACCAGTTCCACATGAACAGCGCGAGTCGAGAAGCAGACAAACAGACAAACGTAGGCCTTTAAGATCCTTGCCTTTCTCAATCGTCCCATCGTTATCTCGAAAGATCCTCCATAATCCACGCCTGTTACCAAGAACGCTTTGACTGCCTGGAGCCGAGCAGCCGGTAAATCTCCCATCATTGGTTGGATGGGCGGTGGTTGAGTTCGAAAACAAGTCAAGCATTTTGCGAGACGCTTGCGAATGGCGTCCCGACCAGCCAAAATCCAAAACTGGGCCTGTATAATGCAGTGCAAGTTTTGAGGACCAGCATGCATGTAACTGTGGTGATAGTAGTCCATTACCAAGTTTGTAAAGGGGTGTGGTTTTGGTAAAATCTTGGGGTGTTTCCTTTCAAAATTAATGGAGGGGTGACGAAGCCGCCCTCCAACACGTATAATTCCTTCAGAGTCAAGGAACGGGTTCAACCTCCGCAAACGATGTGAAGGGTGACGACCAGCTTATAGCCGGTTAATATCCTCCGAGAACTCATCCCATTGCACCTTCTTTACGCAAATCTGAAGTGAACGACTAAGTTCTTCAGCAGTTAAAGGTCCAATAGTTCGGTTACCACGGGACCTTAAATTACCAATATACCGTAGCATCCATGCGACGATGCGTTTTAATTCAAATAAAGACGAAACCCTTGAAATAGCCTTATCGATTATGCTATTCTTTTCGAGCTCCTGGCTAGCGTCACAAAGCAACGTCAATATTCGAGCTTCGGGTTCGGATTCTGGGTGCTCCTGCCTCAGTTCGGGAAGAGAAGGCCAATTGTCCCTGGATTGTTTCAGCCAGTCTGGACCATAAATCCACAGTGGATGCGCTAATAGCTCTTGAGGAAATAAACCACGGGAAGCACAATCGGCTGGATTAAGAGCAGAAGGCACATAGCAAAAATGAGATGGAGCAACGATCGAATGAATTTGACTCACGCGATTCGCCACATAAGTCTTCCAACGGTTGGGTTGTGATTGAATCCATCGCAATGCCACGAGCGAGTCAGTCCAAATATTCACGTTCGATATGGTACACTGCCCCTCCAAAAGTGACCTTACATAATTCAAAAGTTTGGCTGCCAACAGTGCCCCACAAAGTTCGAGCCTAGGTAACGTTACCTTCTTGAGAGGGGCAACTTTGGATTTGGCTATGACCAGAGATAAATATACAACCCCATTTGGTTGTGTTGCTCGTAGATAAACAACAGCGGCGAAACCTTTCTCCGAGCTGTCTGAAAAGGTATGTAGTTGGAGGTCAATAGCCTTATCCACTCGAAGATTGCGTGACAACTTGAAACCAACTAATAGTGGAAGCTCAGTTCGAAATCTGGACCACTGGTGGCAAACATTCTCCGGCGGCTGATCATCCCATTTTAAGCCCAACTGCCATAAGAATTGCATTAACCATTTTCCAAAAAATGTAATTGGGCTCAGAAATCCCATAGGGTCGTACAACCGTGCAATGTCCGCAAGAATTGATCTCTTGGTGATTGGCTGATGAAGAGAATCCACCTGGTACGAAAAACTATCCGTCATTGGCATCCACACTAAACCAAGAATTTTTGCGGCTGGTTTCTCGGTGCTACCGAACGACAATGATTCTAAGGGCATAGCACAATCTTCCGGAACCAACAGATCCAACAGTGGTTTTACATTCGTCATCCTTTTTTTGAGCACAAACCCCCCATTTCGCAACAAAGTGACCAATTCCTTCTGCAAGTTCAAGGCATCATCAATGGACTGCACAGAAGCAGCTATATCATCCATATAGGTGTTAAATCGTATGGCATGCGCAGCCCTGGGAAACTCAGCTCCTTCTTCCTCCACGAGTTGATGCAAAGTTCTGATGGCTAAGAATGGTGACGAAGACACTCCATACGTCACTGTAGTTAGGCAAAACTCCCGCAACGACAACTCAGGTGACGATCTCCAAAATATTCGCTGAAAATCCCAATGCTTCTTTGCAACTTGAATATTACGATACATCTGCTTGATATCAGCGACTACAACGAATTCATGAAGTCGAAAACGAAACAAGATGTCAACAATGTTTGATTGTAATTTAGGTCCAATATGTAGGATTTGATTTAGGGATGACCCACCTTTACCTTTCATCGAGGCATCCAACACCACACGAAATTTACTCACTAATGAATCCCTTCGAAAAATACAATGATGTGGGATGTGATAAGCAGAGCCACCTTCCGACTGAAGAGGATTTGCTTCAACCATATGCCCCTGCAGCAAGTATTCCTCCATAAATGCCGTGTACTGATCCTTGAGACCACTATTTTCTGCAATTCGCTTTTCTAGCATTTGGAATCGCTTGAGTGCTAAGGCCCTACTATCACCAATGTTGGCGGGCGAAGCTCGAAATGGTAGTTCTACAATAAATCGACCATCAAGCTGTCGAGACACTGTTTTACGAAAATGATCCTCACATTCTTTCTCCTCTTCACTGAGATCCGACGATACTGAAGGAGGCTCTTCCAATTCCCAAAAACGCTGCACCATATTATCCAAAGGCTCATCGAAATCTATCTTAGTGCATAGGGATAGCGATGCTGTAGCAGTTTGAGCCAACCTAGCAATTAAGCAATATCCCCATACGGTACCTACAGCACTGGGTGACCCTGGTGGCCCTGCGATGACAGGCCCGACTACTACCGAGCTATACCATTCCGCTCCGAGAAGTATGTCGACCGGTTTTCACATAAAATATTCAGGATCAGCTAGAAGGCATTCATCTATCTGGGGCCAACCATGTTCTTCAAGGTTCATGGATGGACACCTAGCAATCGCTTCAATTACCAGCGCCTCTACGTTCAGGGAATCCTGTTCGGGACGTTTCAGTGCGCAACAAATAATTTCTTTGGCCACCGTTGATGCCGTTTGAGCGATACCAAACACTGGAACCAGAGTGGGCCGAGCCGGGAGATTCAAGCGCTGAGCAAACGATTTACTGATGAAGGTGCCCTCACTGCCGCAATCAATTACTACTCTGGCCAACTGTTCCGTACCATTGCTATCGAGGACATATACTTGAGCTGTGGCGAGAAGCACTGTACATCGAGGCTTTGTGAATGCCCGAAGAGACGAAACGGATGGTCCTGCGACCTGAGGTTCTAGCTGTGAACTACTATTCGATTGAAGGCGAGGTTTACTACCTTCCAATGTTTTAGAAATCGACTGATGAACCTTTTGGTCGGTACGAGTGTTCATATGCAGTAAGTTGTGATGTTTCGAATTACACTGCTCACAAGCTCTTGGCATAGGACATTGCCTGAGAAAGTGCCCTGGTTCTAAACAATTTAGGCACAACTTTAACGATTTGACTACTTCGAAACGATCACGATCAGTCTTTTGGCAAAATTGTGTACATTTTTGCAAGTTATGACGATTCTTGCACAATAGACATTGCCCTTGGGGTTGCGAGGCAACTAACAAAGAGGTACTACTTCCACGAAGTGACTTTGACCATTGAAAAGAACTCGATGAACTAGTGTTTGGCTTGGCCATCGATCTGCCTGTGCTAATAATTGAACTACTTGCCTCAACAATACGCGCTTCTTCATTTAACATGTTCACAAAATATGAAACTGTAGAATCGGCTGTAGCGATAATCAGTTTCTCCCATGTCTCCCTCAAGTGCTTGTTTAACTTCTTCGCTAGAATAAATAGTACTGGAACCGACCAACGATCAGTATCATGACCAATTGTTGTAAGTGCACCAATGCATTCGGTGACCGTGGTAGCTAAGGCTCGAATCGACTTTGCATACCCTGTAGTGACCGAAGGTGCACCGAATAAAGTCTCTAAATAAGCATTTGAGAGCAGAGAACTGTCATTATAGCGCGCGTTTAATTGATCCCATGCAGTGGTATAAGCAGCTGCAGTTAACGGCAACGACGAAATAAGTTGAAGTGGCTCACCACCTAAACATATCCGCAACTGCATGTGCTTGTAAACGTCAGGATACTGCGAATTCTGATGCACTGCTGCCGTAAATACTTCGTTAAAGTTTTGCCAGTCTTTAATATTACCGGAAAATATCGGTAAATCGAGTTTCGGAAGATTTATACTTGTCCCGGCGTGCGCTACTGGTGCCGCTGCGTTTGAAGAATTATCAGCGGGCCCTGGAAACGCGGCCAAAACAATTGCCTGGGCATTGTAATAAGCGCTTTCGAACTTCTGTATATCCTCTTGCAGCTCCTGAGCTATACCTTGCTTGGCATTATAAGATGCTATTTTTAACATCGTCTCTTGATAAGTTTTAAGCAAAATATCCATTTCCTTATCCATAACTTGTCAACGGTTCTTTAACTTAACGTTCGTGATGTCCTTTTCTAAATCCACGGCAACCTTTTCGAGGCGAATCACGCGTTGCATCGTGCTTTCCGCAACGAATTTTAATTCATCAATTACCCCCATGATTGATTAGGCAAACGACAGTTACAAAGTAGCGAAAACAAATTGAAAAACCAATCCAAATTACCTATTTGAATTCCACTTAAAAATGACCCTAAGCGATTAATTTTATCTACGAGTCCGAATGCGCGGCCTAAATTTCGAAATGCCTGGCGTTACTCGATAAAACGGTCGCAAGAAATTGTTCTTGCAGCAATTTATTTGTGGACTTCGGCGACCAGTTTCAAATCGACAAATTATTAACGTTAATTACAAATAACACAGCTTCAACGCCTATCAAACAACCTTACAAATTCTTATCTCTAGTATCAACGAAAATTGTCTCGAAATTTGGAATACACCAAACGACAAAGATACTTTTTGAAACAATCGCCGGCGAACATATGCGCTGAACACTGCCCGCGATAACGAAGCGGGCGTACCTACGCCAACTAAAACTTGAATCTAGCTTATACAACAAACTTTTCAAACAACAAATCCGACGATCGAAAGGACCAATGTTACTACGATAGCAGCAGTGGACTGTAATTTTGATTTAATCGAGAGCTACCAAATTATTTATGGCGAGGGTACGCGCAACAATTAGGAAGTGTATTGCCACCTACCTTTAACTACGGCCCCTTCTCTCGTGTCCAGCCTGCAGTCGCGGCAAGAGTTACTTGTAGATGGACTTCTCGAAGATCTTTTGCACATACATTCTTTATTTAGCGGACAGTTTTACATACACAAGAATAACATTAAGAACGCGACAGCGCCGACAATATTTCACGCGACGCGCTAGAGCTCAGGATCACGCTACGGTCGCGATTGTTTTTCGACTTCTAACGCTGCCTTCGATATTGGGCAGGCAGCTCAACTTTCCTATCTTTAACGCGACCCTCGCTCTTACCAAAAAACTAATTGCAACACCTGGAGGCCTAAACAGTATGTGTTTGCCAGACAGAGCGGTGAACTTGGGTTCACTAGGTTGCGTACTGCGTGAAATGCCAAGTTGCAGTTTGCTGCGGTTTTTAAACTCAATGCTTGCGAAACAAGATTAGTTTGTTAATATTTCGTAAATAGGAACTGAAATTTGCCTGTTTTAATTCAAGATTAAAACAGATCTAAATTAAATATAAACTGGCGAAATTATGAAGTAAAACTGGAGGTTAAAACTGCTTGTTTATGGAATCAGAATTACAATTAGAACTTCTGACTGGATTTCGTAAATTTTGTTATTAAAATGTATGTGTGTTTAAATCAAGTTTAAACAACAAGACGACTGCCCGATTCACACAGCAAATATTGTTAATAGCTGGTTTACAAATAATAACATAGAAGTTTTACCTTGGCCAGCTAATAACCCGGATTTAAATCCTATCGAAAACCTTTGGGGTTTAATCGTTAAGAAAATATATCGTGCTAACTTTCAACCTCAAAGTTCTGCGAACTGTGGAACATCATTCAAGAAACATGGGAAGAAATAATCCGTAAGGAAGATTTCATAAATTCACTTGTAAACTCAATGCCACGTAGACTCCAACAAGTAATTGTTAAAAACGGTTCTACAATAAAATATTAAATATTCGTAATTGTGTTGCTTTTTCTTATGCTTATATTTTTAATAATAAATTATGTAGTCACCTATGGAAATTAATTTAGAGCCAGTTTCACACGTTATTAAAACGCAAAAAGTAGTCGCAAGACGTGTCCCAGTTTTATTTGCAATCAGCTGTACATTTTCTTCACAGAAACAAAATATGAAAAGCTACTCATAACCATATATGTATTATACATATATTGCTACTAGGACCTGGAAACGGCCGAAAACATTACGGCGCCGACATAGTCTCACTCTGAGTATAAATCGTCTAGTGCGCATGCGTGAGAATTCGAACTCTGCCTTTAGAAGCGAATTTTAAACTTCACCACTTCCCCACCGCGCGGACGACGCCGACGCGCTTGCGCACAGCTCACCATATACATTGAAGAGTTGGTTGTCTGTCTCACTTCCTTCATCACCCCCCAACTCATAGCCGCTACCAATATAGTAAGTAATATATATATGCCCATAACTCCCAAGGGACTTGTCAAATTATTCCTTCCTCAAACTCATGGTAACCATGCAACTACAAATACCGTCTTGGCAACCATACAATGAGACAATCATTGATGTTATATACAGATTGTCCGGATTGTATTCGGGACATGGGAAATTAATGAGTGCGACAGGGATAAACAGATAAAATAAGTAGGTATGACAGAGATAAAACATACCAAAATTTATCAATATACCAATGAACACTTTCAAAACTTTTCATAGATGCTCATATTTTAAATATATAAATCCCTTAACTGGTAACGTGCCGTCTGTGAGACTGCAAGTAAATTTTAATCTCAAGGTTTCAGCAAAAGAGTACCGCTTTTCGGCGAATAATCTCACCTAATCTTTCTCCTCATGATGCCCCACCTATCGCACAATTATTGGTAAATTTGGGTAACTGACGCTGGAGATGTGTCTTATTTTTAGTTCAGTGCAGTCTGTGAGACGGAACGTTACGGTTTACGTGAGAATTTTTTGCCACTCGTAGGCATGGCAGGCCCTGTGAATTACAATATTTCTTTAAGTTTTTTTTTACAAATGCATTGTTTTACTTATTATTAATCGTAAAATAAATAAAATTACTTTTGATCAAATGTTTTAATTTTTACTTCCTTTTACTATAAAGGAAGTATTGGATTCACCCCGAAAATTCGAAATTGAGTTTTCAACAGATCTTCACGTTTTAGAGTCCCCTGATCCCAAAAAACATATTTTTTTTCATTGGTCTGTGTGTCTGTCTGTCTGTCTGTCTGTCTGTCTGTCTGTGAACAGAATATCTCAAAAACGAAAAGAGGTATGGCGTTGAAACTTCATATATAAGTTTTGTGTACTATGTAGATGAGACAGCAAGCTTTTGAAGAAAAACGCATAACCGGAAGTAGGTGTTTACTCTTGTGATTTTTCAGTTTTTTTCGATTTTTTCAAAAACGGCTTTAACGATTTTTTTAAACTTTACATTTTTCTTACATTTTTAATGTGTATTGATGTGAAATAGGTGATTTTCCAGTTGAATACTTCTAAAGTGGGTTTCTTTTGTTTTTTTTCTATTTTTTTTTATTAACTCCTATTTTAAATAAAACACCCAGTATATTATTACATTTTTGAATTTACCTTAAAATTATAGAGAAAATTTGTCTCTTCAACTAACACTCGATTTTGTACCGTTTTTGTAGAATTTGTAATTTTTGAAAATTTTTAACAAA
>CALNHX010001441.1:0-226420 GCA_940337035.1 Agriotes lineatus
ATGTTATCTGAAATGAATTCGCCGATGCGGTCAAGATATTTATGTTTTATTATACGTATATATTTTAAATCAAAAATGTAATTGCGAAAAGCTGTAGATTACATACATTATTATATCATATAAAATTTACTAAATACCACAAAAGAACACATTTCAGTGCCTTTTTTTACTTTCGCTGTAGTAAACTCTCAATACAATATACTCGTAAAAGCTGGTGCCACTTGAGTTTTCTATTGTGTTGTTGCAGTAACACTTAGAGGAAAACCAACAATTATCAATCATACTATCAATTTTAAAAACATTAGCTAAAATATATAATTTTATTTCTACAAGGAAAAGTGTTGTCTAGTCGCACTCTAGATTCTTAAAGTGTACTGTTTTAAAATAATTTTTGTATCTGTATCATATTTTATTATAAAACATAATCGAGTTTTCTCTCGTTTTATGGAAGAAAAAATATATGGCCGATCCTTATAAAAAAACAAGAATTTTTATAATTGTACTCAAAATTTCGGAAATCCTTTAGTACTTCTCTTCAAACAGTGTTCTAGAATTTTATATAAATATTTTTCTTATATCTTACCGTTCTTTAGGTTTGTCCTCACAGAAACATAATTATCTTTAGCAAATCGGGCGTGCGTGGCAATGTGTTTTCCTCCAAGATGTGTATTTGAAAAATGTCAAGACGCATTCCACGAGAAAATGTTGAAGGGCAATCTAATAATGCCTTAGTTTGATGCCAAAGATACAGAAACTCAATATTACAGGTTCAGGTTACATTTTTATGAGGCACCGAAGAAAGGAAACGAGAAATATTTTTTGAAATCCTGCATAAGCTCGTTTTATGTTGATGTTGGCATAACGTGTTTTGTACTTAATATCCCATTTCTATTACAATTAATGTAAAATCTGTCATGTTCTAATTAGGATTTCATGCACGGTTTATTAAACTAGCATTTCGAATTAAAATTCAAATAAATAAGCACCCAAATAAATGTTCCTTATTTAGTGCATTTAATTTCAGTGTTTCTGTTCGTTAATTCCATTAAAAACATGCAGTGCAACTTCAGTTTGTTAAATATATTTATTAAACGCAATTCGTCCCCAAAAAATGGTTAAACGTAAAAATACTAAATTTTTGTTATGAGAATTCAAATAGAGAGATACGTGTAAAATAACTTTGAATAAATTTCAACCATGTTCATTTATTATCAGGAAGGGGCTGCTTCTAATTTTTCTTAATATAAATTTTTAAATAGCTACTACGTTTTTCTCTAAAAATTTTAAAAGCAGTTTTATCACAACTCGACCAGAGCAGAAACAAAGTTAGACAAAAAATAAGAAAATAAAAAAATATATAATTTGAAAAAGCTTAAACATAATTTAACTCTAAAAGGAAAACCTTGTAGTGAATAACATTTCTTTTAACTTTTTTTCTTTGTTGTAACTTAAAAAAGCTGCATTGTGTAGGTAAAACCGGTGTATAATTTCCAGCTGTTTCGAATATTTTAAGTTTCCACCACCCTTTTGTCAGAAAATGCACGAATAATAAATTTTCCTTTCCTAAATTCTGCTTAGTTATGTCACCAGTAATGCTGTCGTGCATGGTACAACGTAAAGCTCAAAATTATTCTGGGGTTGACAAAGTTCATAACCCCTGTTACAATGTGCCCATTATACAGGTCTGCGAAGTTGCTACCTCAACTTCCCACATTGTTCTTTGCTTTAATCCCAAAAAGTATCTCCATTTTTATAATTCGCTGACTTTTCATGTAATAAATGAAAATAAGGGAGCGAGGACCATTAACCGCAATTAACTTAGTCGTGTAAAAGGGTTCTTATCTGACTATGGGCCGCGCTTATCAGCTCCAAAAGGGGTAATGTTGAAAACTGACAGATCGCCATCAGCAGTCCTGAAACAAACGCTTGGAAAACTGCAAATGCCGCAAGCCTGCTAATTATAGGGTAAAGTTTCTTCAAAGGGATTACTAAAATTGTGTTGCGTGGGGTGCGTTTCTAATTGCCCCAAAGCCGTCTTTGAGCGTCTTACACTCACTTTGTGTTGAGAAAAGAGTTTGTGTATCATAACGGGTTAGCAATTTTAATTAAATTAAGTTTTCATAGAAAAGAGCTTGCTTTAAATATAACATTTCTATTAGAAATAGTTTGTCTATTTTACAAATTCTATTTGATCCTATGAAGGATATTTTCTGTATCAAGCTATATTTCAATGACATGAAATGCCGCAAACAACGAACATATTCAAAGCTTATTAATTCGCGTTCAGCGGTCACCAGAGCCCGTCTTAGCGGTAAATATCCTCACTTATGCGGCGTATTCTGCCAGATGCATGCATATTGGTGCCTAAGTTAAATCAAGTCAAATTTAAATGAATTAGTCAAATAGACCTATACTTAAATATTACAAGATCCCATACGTACAAATTGGTTTTATATCAAAAGATTCTTAATTACTATTACTGAGCTCAGGTGAAATGAGGTCAAATCCCGTTTCAAAAGTAACACAACGACTATTCAATGCCTAGTAATTAAATTTTTAATATACTGTAAAAATAAGGTTGTATACAGGCGCATTTTAAAAGTTTAAATAACATTGATGGTTGTTTTGAATAAGTTTTGTAGATAATAAGTTGTACGATTTTAACACCGGCAAGTCGATTTCCAGAAGTCCTAAACTGAGAGTTCAATTTGTTCATAGCTCTTTGTTCGAATTATCTCACTATTCGGAAAACTTCACCCGTTATAGATATAATAGAGATTGAATGACGTTATGAGTGTTTTGAGAGCGAACACACATGACGTCATCGTCATTGCGTAGTGCAACACCTTATAACTGGACGAGTCCACTGTGCTCATTTAGGGAAGTGTAGAATACACAGCCCTCTTATCTGGCATTCGCAACCTGTTCAAGGCGTTGTTAAAGTTGCATATTATGTCACGGGCGTTGTACATGTTAAGTGCTACAGTATTGTTTTACTCAGTTTAGGTTTATTAGTACAATAACATAGTTTCGTACTTATGTCGCCCTTAAGTGTCAAATATTTTTTTGTAATTTTATCATTCTTATGATCAAAAATTAATCTCATCTAGTATGGCTATGAAAGAAAAAATTGCTCCCCTTAAAACTGGCTCCAATATATTTTATTTTTAGGTTAGATTTAAGATGAAGTGTCTATTCGACCGGCGCAAGCTTATTTGTTGGACAACTATATTACTTTTACATGCAAATTCATTTATTTCAATATAATATTGTAATACGTAAGCTGGATAAAAAAAATGTAATAATAAAGTTTGACAGTTTGAATTAAATATAAGTATGTAAGCCAATTTTAAAGGCGTTGATTTGCACTTCCACAGCCATACTAGATGAGATTAATTTTTGATCATACTATATTTCCAATGCAGTGGTGTAGTTAAAGCAAACCCCATAACGAAGGAAGGAAAAAACGCAAAGTTATTTTACTCTCAAACTTTTATGACAGCAAAAAATATATTATATGTGCTTTTCTACTTCGTGTTATGCCATATAAAATTACTACTTGTGTGATTAATTACCTATTCAACTGTCTAAACTCCAAGAAAAAAGTTTGCATAGCTGAATTTGATGGATAAGAGGAGTGACCAAGCGTCGGTTTTCCATGCTAAACCAATCGGTTTATTTGATTTTATGCATTGCCACGTTTCCTGCTCCCATAAATAAGTCGTAAGCAAGAATTTTTAACAAACATGGACATAGTCCATATCCAATATCACAATAATTAAACTGCGATCATACAAGGCTATTGCAGACAATTATTTTAATGCTTTGTTCCTATAACATGGCACATCCAATTAAATTGTTGTAAATGCGTACCGCCTTTGAAAAATATTATAATTTGTATTGGATGGAGGCCAGGAAGGCGCAAATAAGAAATTGTAACGAGATTATCAAGTCCTTCATTCTTCATTAATCTACAAACAAATATATTTGTATACTATTGGCATATTGGCGAAGCATACAGTGCCTGAGCATCCTAAGTACCCTACACAATCTTGATAAATAGACTGTAGAGTATTGGCCCAAGCATGGAGCCTTGTGGTACAACGTGTATAATATTATTAAAATTGAACCGCTTGTTTCTCATCGCTACGGTTTATTTTCTCCCACATAAATTATTACAGTCTAAAATGAATTTGCGATAAGTAATCAAGCCAAAGTTGATCTAATTAGCTACAGTGTGTTCTGTTCTGAAAGCGTGTATGTGTCTATTTAAACCAATTTAGATCAGACTTAGAAAGTTGGTAATTATTATTAATCGGGCGCTACTGGATTATAAATAATCGCCCAAGAGATGATTGGCATTCCCTAATCCAGAAAGGAACCCCTGAGACACAACTGACTCACGAGTATGGTCTCCGAGGCGACAGAGTTGTGGAAATTTGAGCTAGGGCACCACTGAAATTTGGCCCAAAAGTGATTTGCTCGTTTAATAGTATCAAGGTTCATAATACGGTTACTAAAACTTCACAGGTATCAATAAGCGAAAAACTCATCCTATCTGACATGCAGCCTTTGAAACGCTGGCTAAAAGCTAATCTATAACCTGAGAAATAGAAAGCAAATTTGTCGATAGGCCTTCTAAAGTAGTATAAAGCGTAAATTCAATATTTTTATCAAAATTATTTAAATTATTATCAAAATAAGAGTTAACTATCTTTCGCTGGCTGCTTCAAGCGCTAAAAAGGAACTTCCCTTGCTACTATCTAACCCACAACTAAAAATGAAATATAATAGTTATAAAATAAGCTAATCCTCTAACGCAGACATGGCATTTGGTTTACCTGGAGAAGCTCTACCGGAGTGGGCGCTTAAAAGCAAGAAAGCCTTTGGCTATCTGCAAGACAGCTTCCGCCTATAAGAAACGGAAGCGGTCCATGTGGCAAATAAAATGTTCCCCAGGCTAAATTCTGCATGCCGGCGCCAGTAAATGTAACGAAGCGGGCTTAGCGGTTACTAACGGCTCTAAACACAAACAGCATAATTAGCATCACTTACTCAAAGGGGAAAACGCCTACATTACGGTTGATAATGGCGCACTATCATATACAGTCAATAATTAGATTTGCGCGATTCGCATCTCGATTAAAAATAACTGCGCCACCGCTTCAGAAATCTGGAAAAACTCCATTACTTTGGAGAAATGTATGGGGAAACCAATTCCCAAAAAGAAGGGCTTCACCTGAAAGACTGAATTTACTCATATGCAGAGGGGAAGTAGCCGCATATCTAAAATTTTGCCGTATCGGTTTTCGAAAACTACCGAATAAAATTAGCTCCACTCTCAATGTCCATGAAGACAGCAATAAAAAGGAGCAGGCATGAAATCAATAGGAGTGTAAAGCTACAAACTGCAAAATAAAAATGGACCTTTACACATCTGAATGTGGCTACTGATGTTTCAATAATTCTAGTTGGCTCTTTAATGATCTCACTAAGATAAAATGTATCTAACATGAAATCAAATCACAATTTAAAAGATGAGTATATTTATATGAAATGAAAATGAACCTCCTCAGACATAATCAACCTAGAAGGTAATAGTTCTACTTTACCACAAAAAGGTGTTGTTCAATCTGCCAACTAAGCTTGATTACTAAATTGCCACATTTTAACAGTTCATTATCTATTAAATAAATCCGTTCGCCCACAACTCATACAAGCCAAGTAACTGACTTCTACCCTTCTCTTCTTTCTTTAATTCATCGCTGGGATATAGTGATACCATTATATTCTAGTCGGTACCTTCCAGGCATCTCTGTCTTGTACAACTTGTTCTCCATGGTGTGATCATACCTTGCGAAGGTTCTTTGTTTGGTCAACTTATCGCTTGGAGAATCTCCCTCTTGGATGTTTTCCTTCTACATTATCTTCAACAATAAGTTTTTCGATTGTATTCGTTCTTCTGGCAATATATCCGAAAAAATTCAGGTAGACCTGGTTAACCTGTATCAACAGAAGCCTTTTTACGTTCAGCTCTTCCAGTATAGAAATGTTGTGGGTGTTGCACCTAGGATACTATCAGTATTCGTCGATATGCCCACATTTCGAATGCATCTATTCTCTGTCCGCATTTATTAGAGTCTACGTTGCTGTTACGTAAGTGGCTATTGGAAAAATTAGTGCGTTGGCCAGCTTAAGTTTTGTGGCCTTTATGACCTCGTATTTCCAGATTTTGCTTAATTTAGTGATAGCGCTATTCTCGAATAGTAACTTGGCTTGCATATGTGGCAAATGTCTAGCTTCTATTCAAATTTAATCTACATTCCTCGCTCATCTCGGCTAGTTGCCTCATTACATTTTCCAATTTCTTATGTCTAATTATGAGAATATCATCAACATATCTCAGGTTGCTTTCGATTGAGATACCTTCGTTCCTACCATCGAGTAGTTTTTACATTAAACAGCTCGGTGTATATGTTAAATGATAATACAAAAATGAGGCAACCTTGCCGAACCCCCTGCTAAGACTTTAAACTTCTTTGGGTATGTGTTATTTATTCTTGCTTTGGTTGTGCTGTTTTAGTATAAACAATGTATCAACTGCCTAAAGTGTTGTGGCATTCCCATCTCTTCCATTATTCGCTACAGATGGTTCCATGTTATCCTGTTAAAGGCCTCGATATGGTACACGAAACAGAAATATACGGATATTATATTCACGTTTGTTTTTTATTAGATGCCTGTTGTTAAAGATTTTGCTCTTTTGTGGGATATAACTAGCTTGCGAGAGATGCGATATCAAAGATACCGTTCTGTAATTGCCATATTGTGCTGGTAAGTTTTCCGTCCTTTTTTCGGCGATTATGGCCATGAGTGGAATTAGTGAAATGGTTCTAATAACTAATGAACAAAAAAATGGGCGCCAGTTGCCGTTTTGTGACGACGAAAAATTCAGTCTAACCAGCATGTGTTAATTAAAATCAATTTACTAAAATATTTTAACTAATAAAAACGTTACTTTGAACTAATTACCCTTGAATATTAATTTCATGCCAGTATATCCTGAGCGACGCCTTCAGTCCTATTAAATCTGCGTCCGTGAACGCGTTAAAACGCACACCTGAATATAACCACCTCACAGGCATTATCAATTAGCATTCTGGGTGATAAAACATCTATTGGCAGCTTGATGCCCTCATATTATAAATAGCTGAAATCAATCATTGTAAGCGCATGAAAACGGCAAGCGAATTAATCAGCCTGTAGTAACCATCAGGCCAAACTAGTCGCCGCTTTTTGTTTTATGAAAATCCAGATTAGCCGTGATAAATCGCTTTGTTGCAGGTTATCTGCTTATAGATCTTAGGTGACAGTCAACGACCTTAGAAAGCTTTTTCAGTGTCGAGATTTTCATATTTCATGAACAGTCGGAATATTTTATTACAGCAGTCTGCTCGGATTCTACGAATTATTTAATCAATGCAGTTCAACGTACTTGAAGTATGACTCGATGCGGAAATGCTAGCCTGCTTGTTATTAAACAAATGCCGAGTCACAATCGCACCCGGGAAAAATAATTATCCCGAAATTTCCATTTCCAATTTCAGGCTGGCGCGGCGCTAATGGCTGTGCCTCGCTGACGATAAGATGGAAAATTATAATGTTGCCTGAATAATTAATGTTTCTCACATAGGATTAGTTGATGACGAATTTAATATTTATGTAATGATAGGAAGGGTTAATAATTAATAACACTTCCGTAACAGTGGAGTAACTATGATAAAATAAGCAAACATTTTCCCAACTGGTTGAACGCCATCAATGACCACCTTGAGGTTAAACGTAACAGTTTTATGTAGGCTAATCAATGTTATAACCATATTCCTTTAAAAAATATATTGATTTAGAAACATACTAATATTTAGAGTTTCAGCAAGACGTAATTCGTAATGCGCATTACTAAATGTTTTCTCTTTCGGTATTATTAGAGCGTTAAAGTATTTGCACCTATTTGTAACTACTTGCGAGGGAAGTTCCGTGTAAACCCCTTTATAGATTTTTTATTTTCCCATTAGATACGAGTAGTTTAAGAAATACTAGTTGTTGGTGTTCCAGTATAATTGAAATGTGTTTTGTTAATTCTTCTAATTAAGAATACTAATCATTTTCAAAGCAATATACTGTACCCCTCCCCAAATGTCCTTAAGTTGACACCACTGGCACAACTAGCGGAAATAGATAGTAATCGATTTGTCATGGCTTACCTCAGTTTGTCAACACACATTTCCAAAGGTGAAGATACTGCTTCTATCTTATCTCCGCTGACTCCATCATTGATCAATAACTCATTTCCCGGTTTCTGGAAATATATATGTCGTATTTTAGTATGCAAAACAAACACTAAATTATTCCACGGGAACTGAAGTTATGATAGGGCACGTTATTCAGGAATTTCGGAATGAATCGTCGACGAAATTGCTAAAAGCTAAATGAGACGATCGAGATAGCGTCAGCTAATTTTGGTGGACTTTCGTCATTTTTATGCTAGTGTGGTTTCGCCATTACCGAAGTTTCGGCGCTTGGACTTGAAGTGTTGTTCATGAGCCAAAGGTCAAGTTTGCTGGGTTTTAAGGGCACAGAACGGATACGTTTGGATTTAAAAGTGAAACGTTAGGAATTTTAAGAAGTTTCGTAAATATAAAAAATGTATAGTCTACTATATGGAAGGTTGCTTATAAAATAAATCTGCAATACATCATATTTGAGGTTATGATTTATGCTGAAAAATGTTGTTGCCAGAATCTAAGAAATTTTTATTCAGGAAAGTTCTTTCATTTTATGCAAATTGACGAACGTCTGAAGGAAATGTTATTTAAGTCTTACATAGCAAATATATTCTATTCAGAAGGTATAGTGATGGTATTTTTTACATACAAGGTGTTTGTAGATCGCACACAGTCCATAACTTCATTAATAGTAGAGACATCAACAAAACCTTTTTTCAAATTTTAAATAGCAGTATACAACATACAAATAGACGTAAACCAAATTTGAGCCATGTTCTCCTACTTTTTCGTAGTGATACACGACTTTGATTTTTTAAATAGAACATCCAGTATATTTTTAGACATTTGAAATCAGCACTAAAAATACTTTATGAGAACATGCTTAAACTAAAATGTTTAAACTCATTATTTTTTAATTGAAACATTTTATTTACCTAAAGCAGGCTATGCCTTATGCAAAATCACTAACAATCGAACAATAAATGCAAAACAAATTCCACTTAGTGCTACAGATTGCTCATGTCCGAGTTATAGCACCAAACGTACTAAAACAATTGAAAACATGTTTTTTTAACGGAACAATATGAGCTTCATCAAACAGTTGCAAAGTACAATAAAAAAGCTTTTCAACGATCTACGATGATCACCTTTGTGTTTAAAAGTAGCTTTTCCAATATAAAAAAATCTGTAAAAGGCTTTACCCAGAACTTCCCTCGTCGACATTGTGAAGTAAATAATTTTAAAAATCAAATTAAGTTAGGAGTAAAAATATCTTCACGTTTCTAATAAACTAAATACATTTTCAAATTAAAAAAATGAATCCCGCTGGGGTTTGAACCCGCCGCATCTGCAGAGCGATCGTAACCGCACCACTACATAAAGATTGTATCTGCACCGATAAAGATACCGAGCATCTTTCAAATAAGTCCGGCGCGTGCCTCTCTTGAACAGAACGCTGTTATTGTTGAAATGTTTTTACTCTTTTGTGTCATTATCCTCTATCGGTTGAGTCTTATTTTCGGAAAATGTAAAGCCTGACCTATGTGAAAGTTATTACTTCCTTCTATTTCAAAATTAACCCAAAAATAAACAGAATTTTATTTTTTTAAGGTGCTCACTTTGTATATATTTGTATGAAATTGTACCGGTTTCATGCGAGGTAGATATACGGAAAGAGCCATAATTATATATCACAGCAATGAGATAACATGAATAACAAAATAGAATGCTTGAGTAAGAAAGAGATGGCCATACGAAAAAATTATTGTAGTAGGCATGTTTAGTTGACAAATGTCATAATTAAATTAAGTGTCAAGCCTTCTCGAATATTTGCTACTATGCTTATCTCTTTCTTACTCAAACAATACGAGTTATTTTCTTGTTCATGTTATCTCATTGCTGTTATATATAATTGTGGCCCCATCGGTATAATATGTATGCAAACTATGGTCTTCCTCCGACAAATAGTTTTTGAGCTATACTGCTAACAGGCAGACAGAAAACAGACAGACAGACAGACAGACAGACAGACAGTTAGTAAAAATACATAAAACATAATTCAAAAATAATATTGTTCCATAAAAAAACCTAATTTTCGATTCTTTTAATACGTTTACTGTGATTATACCACTCCCTCTAACATCAACCAATGAAAAACGGCAAAATGCATAGTTACGCATGTACTAACTTTTGAAAATGTGCATAGCCACTGATAATCACATACCTTCCTGATTAATAGGTGATAATCACACGCCTTCACAAATATCACGTTACCTGCTGTCAGTACAATTGTCATAACAACCACATTAACTGTACTTTTAATATTTAAAATACACTATCCAAACGTTGTTTATTGACTCGTGATATAATATAGCCGAATGCAACTCGTGTCTTCTTGATTATCAAATCATTTTTGTTTCCACTCGATATATTGTTTTAGGACTCGTGTGATTGTCAAACAATATATCTCGTGTAAATAGAAATGATTATTTGATAATCAAGAACCCACTAGTTGCATTATATATGATAATTTGGTTATAAGTAAGTCATGGCATACTTCAGGTAAATATACTGCTCCACAAATGAACTGGACCAGTTGCATATATTGGTGCAATTTTTAAAAATATTTTTCAAAAGGAAAGTTTTAGCGGTTTTGGCAACCTTTCACGATTGTGGCACTATAAAAGCATTTCTTTTCATACTTTAGTTTAAATAAAACTGTGCCCATTAATAAAATACTATCATTTCAAGATTTTCAATTTTGCTCAAATGTTGATAGCATATTGCATACAAAGTATGCCCAATCGTTGTCAAACATTTTTAAACATTCCGGGGAGACCCAAAGAACGGTTAATTGCCCTTTTTTGTTTTTTCTCTTATTTTTGTAAAAAAAAAATTATTTTTTAATTTTATTAATATGATTTTGTTAATTCTTCAGTTGATATTTGAGGATAGTGCTATTAAATGTGCTTAATATGATTATACTATAAAACAAAAACTTTTATATATTTTTTATGACGTAATATAACAAATACAATTTTTATGGGTGGTCCAGTTCATTTGTGGAGCAGTATATTTTATTAAATTAAAAAAAATAGTTTAATAATTTTAGTTTAAGCGTGCTATCATAGAGCATTTTAATGCTGATTTCGATTATCTAAAAATATACGGGATGTTCCAGTTAAAAAACCAAAGTCGTGTATCACTACGTAAAAATAGGAGTCCATGGCTAAAATTGGTTTACGTCAATTTGTAGGTTGTATACCGGCATTTAAAATAAAAAAAGTTTTTTTTATATCTCTATTATTAGCGAAGTTACGGACCATCTGGCGATCTATAACCATCCTGGATATTCCCTTTTATTAGACCAGAATTCTGTGAGAAAATAGAAAACCACAAAAGTTTTAATTTGTACGATATTACATCTCCCAAAGGCTAGGTATACTGTCCTTGTATTCCAATGATGGTAAATTCTACGGCACAAATTAATATTAACATATTAGAATTTTAGTACATATGTATTGCCTATTTCAATTATTTTAGAGCATACTGATTTGTGCATAGATGTAGTAAGTAAAAAATAGATGATACTCGTCGATATTAGTCACTAGAATTATTCCTATTCGTATGGCATAGTTCTTTACAGCAAAACGGTATTTTACAACAATATCAAAGAGGCAGAATTTATATTCATGTAATAACTGTTTTAAAACAACATCTATCAAATTTGCTGTGATCTGCATTTTAATATTTGTGAAAATGTAGATTACCACCGATACGAATTACCACCACATGGATTTACTACCAACTAAAGCAAATTTTTAGAATTTTCCACCGAACTGAAACACCAACGAACGGAAAAAGTTGCCTACGTGATAGACGTTACTTCCATTTGTTCATAAATGACAGTCCGAGCGCCGTAGTTTGTCGAACGACATCTCCACAAGATGCTAGAAGGTTGGGCGTCGTCAGTAGCCGGTGCACAAGTTAAGCGGCTATAAACAATTTTGTGACGAAATATTACGCCTTTCAAAAACTAGTAACACAAACTTAATAAAAATACGCAGTTTTTGCTAAATTATTATTATCGGAAGAAATGCAAATTCGTGGTAGTTTCAGTCGGATGTAAATCCACATCGGTGGAATTTCAGTTGGGTGGCATTTTATACATTTTTTTACAAAATTTTTAAAGTCGGTAGTAAATCCAGTCGGTGGTGGGTCACGTAGATGGTAATTGCAGTCGGATCTAAATCCACATCCGTGGTAGTCCGCATTCCCCATATATTTTATTTAATGAGAGTGAATATGTCTTCCCACTCGGTTTATTTGGATAAAAGTTTGTTATCGATACCTGCAAATGAAATCAAGTAACCTTCTATCAAAACTTTTCAAGTAAACACCTAGTTACATTTTGCTGTATTAACTTAAATATATTAATTTTTAATTTATTGCCGCATTGATAACTGGAATAGATTTTTCGCTGAAAACTTGCCTATATTAATATTTTTTATTTTTTAAGTGTGACGAATGCGAAATACCCAAAATAATTAGAAAATTAACGTACATAAAAAGAATTGTTTGCGTCGCTTTCGCGTTTGCTTTTACAAACATGTTTTTCAAATTTTTACTACAAAATAGCTTGTTTAATGGATAAAACGCTTGTAAAGGGTATGATTAATTACATCTCATTATTTTTTTATACCAGAACGCCGTGATTTATAAACTCTTTAAGCTTTACAAGCTCCACAAAATAAAATGTTATCATAAAAATGGGTTACTGGTTCGAAGTTGTTCCTATAATATTTATATATTTTTAAACATTAGACTGTTCACGTTTTATTCAAAATATTATAACAATCTAATTATTTTCCAAATTGAGTCCAGGAAACAGTCATACGAAAATCCAAATAATTCTGACACTTTATCGCAGTTTGCATTGAAAACGGAATACTGGATCTGCCATGTTCGATTATACAATAGCGTTACTGAAGTACTCTTCTCCCAGGTGGCTGAAAAAGAACAAGGCTTTTATTTTAAGGTTGACAAGGGAAGCGTTCGTAAAGCTCTAAAATAGGCGTCTACTTTGTATTTGGTGGTAGAAGTGGGAGTTAGCAGTACAATGTCAACTCAAATTTTATTTTCCAATTTAGCTTGTACAAATAGAAGTTTTGAAGCTGTAAACAAAAGTGAGCAGAAAGAGTATCATAGAAGGAGATCCTTACACTCCTTCCTTTTACTTCAAGCACTGCAAGTTGCTGTACTTTTAGCGGTTACAGTGCTCCATAAAAACACTTTAGCGAGCAAAACCGTGTGAAGACGGAACATTTTAAGTTCAGGTCTGAATATCGTAAACTGCTATATACAACCGAATCATGAGTACGACAACAATTGATTTTAAGATTCTAATAAGTAGATAAACTATGGACACTTTGGCTTACTATCGATGGTTCTGAACTCGTCTAAATGGCGGCAATTCAAATTGAGGCGTTACGTAATTGGCGGAAAATATTACGTCATGCTATGATGCTTTACTTCAACGAATGGGTTTTTCGCTCTAAAGTGTGTATACGCATATAGAAAATCAACAATACAGCTTAAATTCATAAATTTAATAGTTATTTTGCTCACAAAGTAGCGCAACAGTATTATCCTCAATATGTCTAGGATTGTACATGTAGGTGTTTCCCTACTCGCGGATTTCTTTCTTCATAGACACTAGACTTGCAAATTCTCTTAACATGTGGCAGTATATTTGATTATAAAATATATAATTATTTAGTTAGTATCTTATTTTGACCTACTCTAAACCTAATATGATATCCACGGTAATATAGATCCTTATTTTAAAATAATTTTAGTCCATGATATAGGCGAAATTTCAATAATTGCTATAATGAAAACGCTGATATTCGTCTAAATTTTCTACATGAAATATAGTACATATATTAATTGATATCAGCATATCCCTTTGCAAAATTTAATTAGAAGACCAGTCTCACAAAAACCTGAATTTTTGCATGCAATAACCGCCACGGCTATAAATTATTTTTATGAAACACTCTGTATATATTTTGACGGCACCTCTTTATAATACAAAATGTGTCCACTTTCTACATTTTTCCGCTGTACAGCACTCTATGATACGCTTGATTATTCCCATGTATCTAATAAATTGGTCCAGCTCGCTTTATTTACTCTTTATATAGCTACCGTCTTTAATACTTAAGTAGTTGAAGTGCTTTAATTCAACTGCCAGTTTTCTGCGACTCTCTTTACTTCTTACAGATTTACGCTCGGAATCCGAAGAAAGTTCCTCGGACGTCCATCACCAAGGTTACTATAATTCTGAAGATTTTTTAAAGCCTACCTCGATCCACTTCAATTTTATTCTCCACCGTTCTAATTTGATTCAATATTCGCTATCATCCTTTTTATTAACTTACTTCCATCTCATGCTAAGTTATCCATCACCATGCATGTTTTTTATTCATACCCTCAAGAGTTTTTCCATTTTAAAACATTTACCATATGATTATTACAATATTTTGTATTTATAGGTGTTAAATTAAAAGGTATTTTTGATTTATATTCTTTTCGCATATATATGATATCGACTGTGATGGCAAAAACGGGGATAAGCAAATATTTGAGATATAAAGCAGATCCGCAGTTCCGAAACAATCATTCTAAGAGTAGATAAAGTTATGTCCGTTGGATACGATTTCTGTGTCACAGACGTTCTATTTGTAAAATTTCAAACTTACCCTGTTTATTTGCAGTTACCTCGTAGCATATTTTGTTAAACGAGTTTTTTGTATTCAAATTCTTTATTGATAGCAGTACGATATAACTCCCTCTGGAAGTGGTGACCTACAAAGCGTGTTACGGTATAATCAAAACTTTATGACACCGAACCGCACTTACCACTGGTCAATTTACATTGGGTGGCAAGGATAGTAAAGCCCCCGAATGTCCACAGCTAGATCGCGGGTTGGGGTGGTTCACGATACTCCTGAAGTCCGGTCCTGTTTCAAGATAGTCAAAATAGTGAAATGCCAGGCGCTACCTATTTGTTTGCTATATGTTCATTAGAAAATGATCAAATGTTTTGAAATCAGCCCTCCTTTACTATTTTCTTTCGGAGTTTTTTTATAATTAACGTTTATGAAATTAGTGCCCTTGATGAGCGTTTTTCCTTATACTGTTGACAAATTGACTTTTACTAAACGAAACACAAAAGTAACGTAATAAATGCTATTTATTCTGGTATCAAAATGACTGAAGTTTGTAAAACAGACACAATAAACATCTACAAAGTAAATACACAATTAAAATTGTAAAATGTAGCATCATATCATGATCAGCCTTTACTGGTTCAGTTTTGAACATAGACCTCCCCTATGATTTTCCAACGTGTTCTTTCTTGAGCATATCCACTTCATGTGCTGTCTGCAAGCGCCTTTAATCATCAGACTAGATAGCTTTAGGTCTTTCTCGTTTCCTTTTGTTAGTACTTGGCCACCATGTCACGATCTTTTTGCTCCATCGGTTGTCATTACATTTCATAAATATGGTCTGCCCTCTGCCATTTGTTGAGATATGCGTCAACCATACAACCACGAACATATATAAATGCAAAGGCTCTCTGAGAACAAAAGTAATAAAAGACACGAAGACAGAGTTCGGTCCTAAAATGATTGCCTTCATTAGATACAAACCGAAATGGGTATTAATAAGGGCACAATTCTCAACTATGTCTGTTATTAATTGACAAATTAGGATACAACCCCACATGCAACAAACGTTACTAATTTATACAACCGTTTATGATCGCTCTCAACGCTCTGCAAGAGACAGCAGGAATAAAATGAAATTACGTTGGTTCGGTAGCGCGAACAAATGTTTCTTTAAAATAAAACCACACACAAACCAAAAAAACGGGATCACAAACTTAATAATGTACTGTTCACAATATCTAAAAAGGGCTGATTCTCAGGTTGCCACAACTCTGTCCTGATGGAGGTCCAAGCCGGATGCATAAAAAACAGCTATGCGGTGTGTTAAGCAAGAATTTCCCAACAGCAGGTGGGGACCTGAGATTGCGAATAGCGGCGACTGATACTAACGAACTACGACGATCGAATTAAGTTGCTACCTAAATTAGTTTACACGAAGCATGCTTCAAATGCGTGATATTTTAATAAAGGAAACTAGTACTCAGCTGCAAATCCGAGATATTACCTGAAGGATTAATTACACGGGGGCGCAAAAAACTCAACTGCATCTAGCTCCCATAGCAACCTTACGAGTTTTCCACTCAACACTCCGGGTGACAAAACTTCACAGCTATTAGCTCAACCTAATTTCGATAGCGGCTACCAGTGCTTCAGCCCAAACCCGCGCGATTTATTTTTCCCCCGAGCGTCTCTACCTAGCTAGAGTGGCTTCAAAGCAAGAAGTACATAGGCGTGGCTACAGTTATGCGCCAATAGACGGTATCAGTGGCGTAGCAATAGGTATTTTTAGGGGGGCACATTAAAACCCATTTTAAAGGAAAACTTTTCATGCTGATTTATTTTTGGTTTCAAATGCTAAATAAATTAGCATGTCATAAGAAGTACAAGCTCTACCAGAAGCTCGCGAGGCCGCCCTCCCCTAAACGCTTTCCGCCGCGGGAGGACTCGCCGTGCGTCACCCGCTCCATTCCGCGCGAGGAATTATTACTAAATTTGCCCGTTTTGCTGTGAATTTTTGGCAAAGCTGTGCATGGAACTTTGCCCTTTGGTCGTGGCAGCATTTTAGACAACAGCTGGGAATCTGGCAGAGGGCGCAGACCAAATGCGCTTGAAATTGCGTGCGACCTGAGAAAGTTCGAATATGGCGCTACGGACAATCAATGACTAACCCAATGCGTCATGTAGCTACCAGACTGTAAGGTGCTCGCCTAAATTCCTTTTTGATATTATTAACGGTTTAATAGTCATGGAAACATGTACAAAAAAATGACAGGACGAACGGCAATGAACTGAATACAACAGCGGAAATCACCTTGTTGAACGTAATGGACTCGTCCGGACGTTTCTAGCGTTCTGCGCATCTATGACGCGGTGTACTTTACAAACTGAAAGACTTCTAACTCTAAAATCGGCGGTACACTCTCAGCTTCAAAAATTTTCATGCGATCTGGAATTTTGAACAGGTGCACTGAGAATGGATGGAAAAAATAATCTAACAATAGAAGATCGAAAATAATCTTCTGATTTTCCGCACAATTAGTTTAATGTTACAGATAACGCAATCGTTGTTAAACATTACCGTAGGTCATGAAATGCGCATGGGTGCAGTGTGAGACAGGCGCAGAGGGTAGATAATCTGAACTTAAACTGGACTAGCACCCTCTAGCAGTTTACAACCGAACCTACTGTGCTTGAATGTTCATTGGTCAATTAAATATCAAGTAAATACATATATCCATAAACAAGTATTTTTATACAAAGCTCGAGTCCTTTAATATGTACTTTTTATTCACACAGCTAATAATCTTCCAAAATCAAAACTTAATTTTTATTTTTCTCATAGTACAGTTTTACAGCGAACCTGTTAACTGTAACCATTTTAGTAAATTGACTTGGCTGTGTCCTTCAAAATTGAAACCGTCAATATTCTCTCAAGATTGGACTCTTTAATTTTGTGCAATGTAAAATAAAAACGAGTAGGTAACAGAGGTTCTATGTCAATATCAGTCGCATTTAATCTGCTTCGCGAGCAGTTGATTGTTAAAAATCCCTTAGCTGAGGGTCATATTTTCTAAAACGTCTTCTCCGAGGACGCAATCGTTCCATTCTGGCTTTATCAGCTTTGTCCTACAACTCTCACGTTATCCTATTGATTTTCCTTCATTCATTTGTTATCCCGCCGTCGCTTTTCCTGCAAATATTTGTTACACCCTTTACAAAATCTGGAGATTTTGATGTCTCTTATATTGTAACTTTCTTGTTTTAAGCCGTGATGTGAGTAATAAATAGGTCTATTAAATTTGTTGACAGTTACTACGTAACCAAGGTGTCCAGTTGTTTAGAAAATAGTTTTGTAGTGCTGCGACTGTATAAACTCAAGAATAAAATGTAGGAACTCTAGAACTCCAAAATCAATACCACAGTTCTGCCCACCTTGCTAGAACAAAGACGGGAAACGACGTTTATGCAGTTTGTCTAGAGAACGAATTCGACTAAAAAATGTCTATATAATGTCTATAAAAAAATTAAACAATAAATAAAAATGCCGTCGTAATAAAAGACAGTTTTAATTTAACACAAGTCAAAATAAATGGATCTCTTATAACAAACGGTCAAAATATTCTTGAATTTATACATACTTAACAGCAAACTGTATTTAGCAATTTCATTACATAAATTGGTAATTTTATAAAGCAATTATTACTTCAACACTGTACACCAAGTATTTTAAAAAAACTCTCACTAAAATTGACGTTAATGCTTGCATCTGTTTCATATAGTCTTTAAAATTCAGTAAAATGTATTTTAATATCCACATTAATATTTTTCAAATGCCTGGAGAGCATTGACTTGCATTGAAATCTTTAATTTCGTTCATATTAACTGTTTGTACTCAAAGTAGTTGTCCAAACGAATTTCTTCTCCTTCAAATGTGCTTTGCAGCGCTTAGGGGAAACCGTTATCGACCAGTTTATCAAGATAAGGGTGCCATTAACTGTACTTGTGAAGATTATTGGACCTATTTGTTACCATACGAATCGCTAATCATTCGAAATCATAAATGCGTTTCCGTTCTGGTATGCCCCTCTCTTCGATCTTTCCTAAGAGGTCTTATACTCTAAAATTAATTTACGACAAGTAATCAAGCAAAAATGCACCCTGGTAGCTGCAGTGGGACACAGGCGCGGTTCTATACGGATAGCGTAAGTGTTTAGCTCCATATCAATTCGGGAAGGATATAGAAATCAGGTGATTATTATCTGTCGTGCCGCTGGGTTATTAATTCTCGCCTAGAAGATTACTCGCACTTCCTAACCCAATAGAAAGCGACCTCGGTGTAAGGATGTCGTTGAAATTGTTGAAACCTAGCCTCCACCTATTAATGTTCAATTCGCTTATTAAATCACATGCATGCAGTTGTGCAGTTTATAGGCAAACACATACAAATAATAATCCATATTGAACACACAATATTACAAGAGAAAATATTCGGCGGTAGTCACAGCTGACCGCTATTCAATTTATTATTATCTAGGAAAGTGGCATTAAGGTTCTTTCATTCTTAGTTTTACGTGCCCCAACTGTCTTTCGACCTAAATCGCCACGACCACCAGTAGGGAGGTCCCATGAGCCAACATATGCAACTGCGAAACCCGCCAGGTTAAGGATGCCTACCTAAAAACCGGTAATGTTCAAGGCTTATCCTACCTCTTGCGACTCTGAAAGTCACCGCTTGTGCGCCACCCTGTGAAGCTCCACCCCTGAGACTTATGGATAACTCAGCCTAACCAACTGCCCTTGCGAGTCCATACGGACTCGCCAGACACCAAGTGACCTGGAGGATTATCGTTCAGCTGCAGTACTTGGCAAAATTCTTTATCACCTGCGACATCCGTTGTCCACATATGCGAGAGAGTGGGTAGCTCCACAGATGGTTTCACTCCGTTAGATGAATCTCTGGCGTGGCTACCGTCACGCGCTTCCACTTCACATCACCCCCAACGGCGCCATCTGTCACCCACCTACGTGGGATGGAGTAGTCTCCCAAATTGCTTTAGGGGTGATGCCGTGGAGTGTAACGTTTCCACGCTTCGTAAGTGAATACTCCTAATACTAATACACATGTTGGCAAAGTTTTCTTCGCCCCGTTGAATAAATTTCCGTCGAGGCTACTTAGCACACCTCCGATCCACATGGTACCCAATTGCGGCATCCGCTACCCACGCAAGCGTGAGATTGCATAGCTCCACAAGTGGTTCTACGGATATACGTCCCGAAGTCGAGTATTTCCACACTACCTAGAAGGATATTTTTCCTAAGAGGATATTCCTCATAATACTCATGTTGGCAAAGTATCCTTCGCTAGGTTGGATAAGTTTTCGTCGAGGTTACTCTTGCGCACTTCTACTCCGCATCTTTACAATTCGCAACATCCGTTGCTCACTTACGTGGGAATGAGTAGCTCCATGGTTACAAACTGTAGGTTATAAAACTTATTAGGCTGGCCACAATCCAACCTGTACATTGACACATTCAAGGCCGCCCTTGAAGGGCAAGCGCTCAAATGTGGTGTCCGTAAAGCGAGCACTCGAATAATAACACCCAATTTACTTTTAATAATGATACTAGATAAGTTTTAGTTACTAGAAGATATAAACATGCAGGAACTACAAGCTCTGTAAAAGCTATCCAAAGGCGATAATAATTACCTATAACTTAATACAGCGGTAAAAACGTCAATATGAAGACACAATGAGTTTGCAGATTAAAATAGTAAAGTGCAGAGAGTTCCCTGGAGATACATTTGGTGTGTTTAGAAGGCTTTCTCAAAACCTGGGGCCACGAGGATGGTCGCCAGTACGACAGTGATGCGAAAAAATGACGATACCCATTGACCCACGGAGATATTCGCGCAGCGGGATCTAGAATCCGCAACGCCACGTAATTGTTGTGCGTATGAGAAAATCCGATCACAGTCGATTGCTGGGACGGCGGCACTTAACCCACAATAACGAAACCCACCAACATGTTTAAACAGTTCATAGTTTAATGCAACTCCGGTTAATTATCGACCATGTTTTTACAGCAGAACTGACTAACTTCACTGTGTTCATATTGCGTATAATACTTAATAGTACGGGAGCCAGTGAACTTTTGTGTTACGTCATTGGGCTCACGGCTAAATTAAACTTCATGAATTAGTTTTTGTTCTGATGTAAACAAAAACCGGTTTCTGCAATCCCGAATCCGGGGATAACATTAAGGGTTGCGCTGTGAAAGTTGTCGTAATTGACGACTATTTTACGTCATTTTTAAATGCAAAATACAAATTGCCATCAAAAGTTTAATTAACACATATCAATAAAATATATTTCTGCAATGTGGAATCGGGGGATAATCCCTTCTGCAAAGAGGGTGCATATGTAGGGTTGAAGTTGTAAAAAATTTTTAAGATAAATGAACATTTCTTTTTGCATGCACTAGTGCGAATATTAAACATTACAAAAATGATATTCTGCATAACAAATTCCGGGGTCATGACTTTCTGCAAGCGCCTCAAAAGCAACTTGTCGCGCGCCGTCAAATGCTCGTGCCGAGTCAATTTCACGTTATTGCGATTTGTGCAACAATAAATATACACGAATTTGTCTTACTATTCTCAATTTTCTCAAGCATGTTATCGTGTTTCTCAAGTGCTACCGGCATTACCTCTTTACACAAAATAGTACAATTTCCACAAATTAATGTAATAAACACGACCTTTAGAACGTTTATGAGATAAACTACAAAAAACGCATAATCGAGGAATCGTAGATTTTTCCGAAAAGCTCGTCTCGATGTCTGTTTCGAGGTCTATTGGATCAGAAACTTCTTCTAGAGCAACTAACGATGAAGTGTTACTCTCCTGTGTTGTAGTGAGATGTTTTTCAGTGCTACTCTGGGTTTCAGCAGCCTGACTGTGATCTCTGGAAAGATTTTTTGATGGAATGTACAAATCTTTTCATTTTAATTATTTAGTTTAGTTGTCAGCAGATGATTTTTTGTGTAATCGGAGAGGAAAAGCGGAGGACTTTCTAGCGAAAAAGAAAATTATATTAAAATTATGATGTTCTGTTACAGTATCAAATTAACCTTACGACACTCACGAATGGGCGAGTATCGAATGCTAAACAAATCCGGGAAATGGGGCACGCTCACCCTGACAATCGATAAAAAAACAGGCTAAAGGCCTCGGCTCGAATGCGCTCAGGAAGATGGGCTTGGTTCAAGACGATACACCGTAGGGCAAGCGTGTAGAGGTATATACAGGGTATTTCTAAAGAAATGGGTGCCACCAGATCCAACTCAAGATACCCAAGTTCAACCGGACCTGGAGGTTTAAACGGAGCGAGAAGTACTCAAATAACTATTTCGGAAACCCTGGTGCAGCGACAAATACAAAAACCTACCTGGAATGCCCGTCCGCCACGTCCGGGCCTCACCTTACAATGAAATATTTAAGAATAACAAACATGAACGGTTAATCTACACAAACAAAGCTGTCTGCCAGCGCAAAATATTAGAACACTACGTTAAATTTTATTACTTATAAATTAAATCTCCCGCGATTGAAAACAATTTCGAAAAATTCCTGAAGTTTGTTCATAAACATAAAATACAGAATTTTGATCATTCTTAAATTCGTGTATATTTATTGTGAGAAATTATTGTTGTGCAAATCGCATTGATTTGTTGAATATAATAACGTAAAATTGACTCGGCACGAGCATTTGACGGCGCGCAACAAGTTACTTTTGAGGCGCTTGCAGAAAGTTATGACCCCGAAGTTTGTTATGCAGAATATCATTTTTGTAATGTTTAATGTTAGCACTAGTGCATGCAAAAAGAATTTTTCATTTATCTTATAAAAATTTTCACAACTTCAACCCTACATATTCACCCTCTTTGCAGAAGGGGTTATCCCCGGATTCCACTTTGCAGAAACATATTTTATTGCTCTGTGTTAATCAAATTTTTGATAGGAACTTGTATTTTGCATTTAAAAATGACGTAAAATAGTTGTTAATTGCGACAACTTTCACATCACAACACTAAATGTTATCCCCGGATTTGGGATTGCAGAAATCAGTTTTCGTTTACGTTAGCACAAAAACTAATTCATGAAGTATAATTTAGCCGTTTACCTTATGAAGTAACAAAAAGTTCACTGGCTCCCGGACTATAAAAAGGATCGCATACATTCGCACGTATGGCTTCATTGCCTGTTTGCTGTCTATCTCTGAGTACGCCCCCGAACATGTTGCTGGTGTGCATTTTACGTGAGCTTTTCCCACTCACGGAACGATGTCATAGGCGTACGTAACGAATTTATACCGGGACAGAATTAACATAACTTCACTTTAGGAGTTCATATCAATGTCCTCGCAGAATTTAAGCCATGTAATTCATTTTATGATTCTTTATAAGAATCATTAGTGACATGGACAGTTTTAGTGATTGCGTCAGGGTCTTAGAAAAGTATACTCTGCCCACAATATTTCACAACTTATTAAAAGTCTACGTTGCATAAGAAAGTCTTCATCACAGTCCCATCGATCATTCAAATTCAGATTACAACTACGATACTTGAATGAAGTCACTCTCTGAACAGCTTTGTCATTTACCTTTAAGCAAATAAACTGCAAAAGTACTTCACAATTGTTATAAATCACTCCATCTTTTTTCTTGGCCCATTTTAACCCATTTAGGGGGAAGGCGTCCCCAATTTTTTTGCCAATTGGTACGGTCCTGACCTATTCTAGTCCTCAGTAGACCTGCGTGCTTTTTGATATCAGCGAACCATCTCATCATTGGGCGTCGTCTTGTTATTTTGCTAAGCCAAAGTCTTCATTTCTGTATACTTTCATCCCATCTATCATCGGGTTGTCGTTCATTATGTTCTACAAATCTCCATTTCAGGTGTTGGTTTTTCGATCATTTAAAGTAATGTGCAGCATCTTTCTTTCTGTTACACGTTGCGATTCACTCAATCTCAATCTGTCAGTTTCCTCGTTTGTGCTGCATATGACATTACGGGTGGTAAACTGATATAAAACTTTTGTTTTGAAGTACTAGATCCAGTCAAATGGTGCTCAAAAAGGGCGAATAGAAGAAAGTTTTGGTGGAGTTTTGATATTTGGTTCCTATATAGTTTTTGGGTCGCTGTACACGAATATCAGGTTTGCCAACAAACATTTTGACCGGAAACATGTTTTTTTTAAGCAAAAACGGTGTAAAAACCCGATTTTTTTAGTTTTTCTAAAATTACCCGAAAGCTATCCATTTTTTGTAAATGTTGAACCTATATGAAATGAAAGAAGATAAAATTTCCTACATTTTATGTACTTGAGGTTTTTTTTTTCGACCAATCGTTCATATCAGCTGCGAAAGCGCCGTTATAGTCCAGTCAAATGGTAGAAAATAGGGGAAAGTTTTTGTGGAGTTTTGATATTTGGTTCCTATATATTTTTTGGGTCGCTGTACATGAATACCAGGTTTTCCAACAAAAATTTTGACCGGAAACATGTTTTTTTAAGCAAAAACGGTGTAAAACCCCGAATTTGTTTAATTTTTCTAAAATTACCCGAAAGCTATCCATTTTTCGTAAATGTTGAACCTATATGAAATGAAAGAAGATGAAATATCCTACATTTTATCTACTTGAGGTTTTTTCCGACCAATCGTTCAACTGCGAAAGCGCCGCGAAGTTATAGTCCAGTCAAATGGTAGAAAATAGGGGAAAGTTTTGGTGGAGTTTTCATATTTGGTTTCTATATAGTTTTTGGGTCGCTGTACACAAATATCAGGTTTGCCAACAAGAATATTGACCGGAAACAAGTTTTTTTAAGCAAAAACGGTGTAAAATACGAGGTTTTTTTAGTTTTTTTTAAATTACTCGAAAACTATCAAATTTGGTAAATGTTGAACCTATATGAAATGAAAGAGGATAAAATTTTCTACGGAAGGTTTTTTCTCCGATCAATCGTTCAGCCGCGAGAGCGCCGCGGAGAAAAAAATAGTACATAAAATGTAGGAAATTTTATGTTCTTTTATTTCATATAGGTTCAACATTTATGAAAAATGGATAGCTTTTGGGTAATTTTAGAAAAACTAATAAAAATCGGTTTGTTACACCGTTTTTGCTTAAAAAAACATGTTTCCGGTCAAAATGTTTGTTGGCAAACCTGATATTCGTGTACAGCGACCCAAAAACTATATAGGAACCAAATATCAAAACTCCACCAAAACTTTCTTCTATTCGCCCTTTTTGAGCACCATTTGACTGGATCTAGTACTTCAAAACAAAAGTTTTATATCAGTTTACCACCCGTAATGTCATATCATATCAAAACTCCACCAGAACTTTCCCCTATTTTCTACCATTTGACTGTACTATACTGCGAGATTGTATTATTTCTCAAGATGTAATTCAGTTTTCCAGACTTCGGTTTCTTGAATTTCTTTATTTGGTCTGATTGGTTGCCCAAGTATACAGTGAATTTATTTTAATGGTTAACATAGCAGCGTTGTTTCTATGCCAATATTTAATCATACAGGTCACTTCCATAGTTATAAATGAGATCAATAAATTAGAGCGTTTATTTTACAAGTAAACATACGAATTTGAATTAGGTACTTGGTAATAAGACTAAAAAGTAGATACCTAAGCACAACTTGTGTGTTGTATCTTTTCTTCAGTTGTATACATTAGGATAACTTTTAATTGTTTTTTACAAGTAATAATTCGTATGTTAACTCGTAAAATAAACGCTCTAATCGATTGGTCTTATTTCTAACTATCGAAATGAACTGTATGATTAAATGGTGGCATAGAAACGAAACTCTTATGTTAACCATTAAAATAAATTCCTTGTATATATTCTTCAACTTGCTCCAATAATTCGTTTCCTATTTGGATGTTTATCTGCTGTTTCCACTTTTGCCAGTAGTTTGGAGGTTGCTTTATTGATTTTTAAGCCTCTTCTTTGACGTGTCGTGGAGTTCTTGGATCATAGTGCGAAAGTCTTCTTCTTTTTCAGCAATTATAATTAAATCTTCGGCGCATGCGAGGTAATTTAGAGAGTCTCCAGTTATATTGATGCCGTTTTCTTCCTAGCTAAGTTGTTTAAACGAATCTTCCAAGATGTTTATGAAGATTTTGGGGATATTGTATGGTCTGGTCTTGTATGTATGTATGTATTATTTTTGGGGAGACTTACGTCTAGCAAGTAGACCTTTATAGGCCCTTTTTGCCAACCCCATGAACAAGGTCTAGGCATGCAGAGTACCAGGTACCTTTGTCCTACTTAGAATTTTGCCGAGACTAAGGAGTTCCAACCTTAGCAAGGGATCTTTTACATGCTACACATCGTAGTAACATGGGACCCACGGCTTTACATCACTTCCGTGTAGAGGCTTTCATCCGCATTTTTTTATTTTTAAAAACCTCACCGGAATCGGGGATCGAACTCTCGACCCTTAGATCAGTAGCCAGAATGCTTACCACTGAGCTATGGATCCCGGCATGGTCTGGTCTTACAACGCGCTTAAATGGAATGGGGGGGGGGGGGGGTCGTCGTGGCATCTCACTGTGATTGTGGAGCCCTGGTATATATTATAGATCAATGTCATATATCGAAAACCAATTCTACAATTCCACAATATTTCTTCTATGATGGTATGTGATATTCTGTTGTCACGATATATACTTTTTACAAAATTTGGTTTTGAACGACCAAAAGCTGCTCAGGGTTATGTAACGTAATGATTAAATTGTTTTTGTCATTTTGCTACTTATTTGACTGTGCTAGTTCAATAAAATCAAAATGACGTTTAGTAAAATGTGAATAGTCGGTTGCAGTTTTCCTACAGTTTCTTGAATCTACAAGGTGTAAAACATTTTAATCTTTCAACAGCCAAATCCAAAACTGCTCCAACAAAAGACCTTTAAAGTTTTATTGTTTCGCCAATAATCGCTGTTCAGGGATGGTTTTGAATCGGGCTCGATGCAATTATGCCTTGAATAAAATTGTGTTAAAATCTCAGCGCTTCGAGGATTTACCAAGATAATTTTTTTATCTCTTTATGTGCAGCGTTAAAGACACTTATTTGAAAGCGAGTAAACTAACAAAACTAATTTCGGCTTTGCTTCTTATTCTGGATTCCATGAAATATTCATTGTCTCGATCGTGACTGGGTCATATTGCAAGTGCTTCATTAAACATTTCGGTTGGCAAGGGACACGAAACCAAAACATTTTTAATGGGCCTCTGCAAATATGCCGTTTCTTGAATAGCTCGCAATTTGCATGCTAAGTAATCGCTGCTGCTGATGTATTGATAACCCGAATTTTCTGCAAATATAAGGAGTTAGAGATGTTTATTTCTCTTGCAAGCATTTTTTATTTAAACAACAAAGGTTACTGGTGACGCATTTTCATAAACTTATTAGGTTTTTTACCAATGAAATCATATCATTTACATAATGACCTTTTAATGTTTAGCCTTTGCTTCAACGACCATTATCTCAATTGCAAAATAAAATTTTCAAAACGGAACCATGAAAACGACTGTAATGTATCTGAAACAAGCACATGTTAATAGCGTGCATAATTCAAAGGCTATGTCAAAATGTAGTTACGTGAAAACTGTGAGTATATATAACAGTATAATAGGTTAGCGAAAGGAAACGCTTATAGTTATTCTCAGGAAATGATTTGAGGCACGCAGTTGCCATAGTCAGAATAATTATTATCAGTCCTTATGTGTTCAATCGTTTGGTTCGTCGAAGTCATTAAGCTGGGAAAGAAAAAGGTTCTTCTTATTCGTATTATTCTTTTTAATATTGACTTCGAGTTAGTTGCTATTCATACGAAAAGAATTGCTCATCATTATCATATCTTATGTTTTCTTCTAACAGCTTTTTTAAATTTTAATGGTAGATTATCTTTTTCATCTTTTCATTGGTAATGGTATACTACCGAACATTGCAAACAACGGTAGTAAAAGATTATGAAAAACTAATATTTAGACAAAATAAAGACATATCGTTATTATTAAAAATACAATATGTGAAGGCAACATAACATACTATGCGCCCCCACCATAAATTAGTAATATTAAGAGGTATCGAAAATATATCTATATGTTATTAATTCATATTCTTATATGGGTATTTCGCCACTCTGCAAATTAAAATATTAAATAACGAAAATATTAACAACGAACGTTTCGAGGGACAATCTACCCTCGTTATCAACGAATAACAATTAAAACTAACAAGAACTTATCTTTTTTTCACTGGAAGGAAAAACGACCAACCTCCAATGAATTTTCTGACATTGACGTTTGTTGATATCTGTACCTACTTGATCTCATCTTTAAGAATCGATAGCCAACTATTGTCTAAAAATATTGAGAAAGACGACACGCATTTTTCTTCGTTAAGTAAAATGTATGCCGTTTCCTTAATTTTTCGCCTAGTTGACATCGATTCTTTAGACAAGATCTTTGTGTTGTCCCATTGTATTTTATGGTTTTCATCCCAAGCATGTTCTGCCAGCTTAGACTTATTGAATTGATACGTTTTCAACATATTTTTATGTTCTTTAACTCTGACTGCTAAAGGCCTGGATGTTTCACCGATATAATATTTCCCGCATTCACAGGGAATACTATATATACAATTCCTTGAATGTTGTTCTTCGTTGAACGGTTTTGTTTTTGTAAGAACTGACCGCAAAGTATTCATCGTTTTGAATACCGTCCTAACATTGAATCTATTTCCAATTCGTCTAATTTTGTCAGATATGCCTGGAATATATGGTATAGTTAGAGTATTATATTTTTGAGGGTCATTCCTTTGTATGTGTGTGGCATTGCTTCGTGTATTGAAAATGTTCCGAACAAGAGTCTCTGGATAGCCATTATCTTGTAAAACATTAATAATAAATTCATTCTCTTTTTTGAAAATTTTATCATTAGAGCAAACAACTTTGGCTCTGTCGTAAAGACTTTTTACAACGCCTGTCTTTATGTTTTTGTGATGGTTAGAATTAAAATGTAAGTACCTATTAGTATTGGTTTTCTTACGGTATACTGATGTTTCAAAAGTATTTATTGTGCGTGTGATTAGTGTATCAAGAAAGGGTAACTGATTGTTTTGCTCTGTTTCTAATGTGAATTTGATGGAGGTTTCTTTACTGTTAATATGTTCAAGAAATTTGTCCACCTCATCCATATCATGAGGCCAAATTGCAAAAACATCATCGACATATCTCCACCAAACTACTGGTTTGTTGGTGTACGTGTAGACATGTTGTTGTTCAAAGTCTTCCATAAAAATGTTACTAACAATGGGAGATAAAGGTGAACCCATTGCCATCCCGAAATCTTGTTGGTAAAATTCATTGTTTAATTGAAAGTATGTCGTTTTAATGCATAGTGTTAAAAGTTCCATAATGGTACCAACGTTTAATGTTGTTCGTGTATGTAATGTGTTATCGTTTTGTAGCCTATGTTTAATGATGTTGAGTGTTTTGCCTACTGGAACATTAGTGAAGAGACTAACTACATCGAAACTAACCATTAAGTGTTGTGTGTTTATGTTTGCTTCTTTAAGTTTTTCAAGGAAATGGGGCGTGTTCTTTATATACGTGTCTGTATTTCCTGATATAGGAGTCAGTATCTGAAGTAAATATTTAGCTAAACTGTGACAAGGAGAACCTATAGAACTAACTATTGGCCTAAGTGGTACATTTGGTTTGTGTATCTTTGGTAATCCATAAAAATGTGGTGGTTTACTGTAGTGTGGTGTTAGCGTACGTCTTACAAAATCTGTAAATTGTTCTCTGTGTTTGTAAAGTGTTCTGTATATTTTTGTTTCTATTGTATGTGTTGGATCTTTATTTAGTTTAGTGTATTGTCCCTCACTAATTAGTGTTAAAAGTTTTTCGTTGTATGTGGTTGTGTCAAGTACTACTGTGGCGTTGCCTTTGTCTGCAGGTAGAATTTTAATTGTGTTATCGGTTTTTAGTGTGTGTAGTGAATGTTTTTCTTGTTTGGATATATTTTGTCTGATTGTGTAAGGTCGTTCTAGTATGATTTTGTTTCTAATTCTGTATTCCTGTCTAATGTCTTCTGGAAGTTTTTGACAAGTCTCTTCTATAGCTGTAACTAAATCAAGTTTATTAATTCGTTTTGGCGCCACTGCGTAGTTGAGTCCTTTGCCAAGAACTAATTTGTCAGTGGCGTTTAGTTCTTTAGAAGACAGATTAACTACAGTTTTATTTAAAAAAGTGTCACTGTTCTTTAGTGTATTTAGTTCAATTGTGTGTTTTTCTTGTATGAGGTGTTGGTACTTTTTTAAATGTGTACGTTTTTGCTCTGTGTGTGTTTTGTTGTAGGTATTACTAATAGAGTTGTACATACGATTGAAATCGTCTTCCCATACATCCCTTTGCATCACCTGTTCCAGTTTGTTTATGTCAGAAAATAGTATCACTTTGTTATGTCTGTGAAATTGTATTCTGTCAACAATAGTTGGCTATCGATTCTTAAAGATGAGATCAAGTAGGTACAGATATCAACAAACGTCAATGTCAGAAAATTCATTGGAGGTTGGTCGTTTTTCCTTCCAGTGAAAAAAAGATAAGTTCTTGTTAGTTTTAATTGTTATTCGTTGATAACGAGGGCAGATTGTCCCTCGAAACGTTCGTTGTTAATATTTTCGTTATTTAATATTTTAATTTGCAGAGTGGCGAAATACCCATATAAGAATATGAATTATGAATTCACGCCACAAAGAAGTTTCAGAGATTATCATATCTATATGTTTTTACTAACCTATTGCTTTAATTTAAATTAAATCAGTCAAACTCACATTCGATTAAGAACTCGTTTTGTATTATTTTCAGCTCAACATCGCAGGTGTTTCTTGATCGTTCAATGTATAAAAAATCACTTGAATGTAGAAATAAAAGTTTCATGTTTCACATGTCGTCCACTAATGCTCAGCAATAAACTCAGCCCACTAAGAACGTATATATTTGACACCTATTTGTTAGATTACAATCACAGCCTCTCAATTAGAAACCAGTACTGCAGCGATATTACGATGTGGCTAGCTTTGATTTAACACCAAGAGGCGTTTTATAAGTGAATGTACTAACAAATTTAATTTGTCTTATCAATACAATTTGTCGGTGCCCTTAATTAAAACAAATTGCAATGGCGAATCTCTTTGCTCGGCCTTTGATCAATAAAAAGCATTAGTAGCACAATTTGCATTTGTTTTTCCACAGAATCCCCAGTGAAAACAAATTTTCCCGCTCGTTAAGCATTCTGTAGATTAAAATTTTCAACCCCCGCTTTATGAATGGGAGCTAATGCAAGGAATTTTGCTATTGAATAATATTGCCATGTTATAATAGGTCCACCTTGGAAATAATTAATATGATACTTCCAGTAGATAATCGAGCTTTGCATTTTTGCGGTGGAACATTTTTGTGTCGGGGTCATAGTGATGAATCCAAGATTTATCCATCGTAGTAAAGCAGCTAATAAAGCTTTTAAATCCAGCTTTATGCAATAAAGTAGCTGTAAGTGCTGGTTAAAGCAAACAAAGTGGCAAGTGGGTGTAGAGTTGGGTTAACTGTCTGCGCGCCAAACAAGCCCTGTTATGTAGTGAATACTGACGCTCTACACTCCACGAAATATTTTCATTTGACAATGGAATCAGTCTACTATTTTAACTCGAGTCGAGTTTCGCCTCTGACGTGGTTAACACGTTGAGTTACCGTGCTCTTCTGTCCCTTCCCTTTGCAAAGAGTTTCGCCTCTGGCGTGGTTAACACGTTGAGTTACCGTGCTCTTTTGCTTTTTTCCTCCTGATGAAGCCCCTTACGAAAGTGGGCGAAACGTTGAGTTCTTTGATCTCAATCATGACACGGTCCAATCCCGGAAGTCGTTTGTTACTTAATGACAATGGCCGTGAAAGCCTCAAAAATCATCTTGATGTTGGTTGTTCACGGTTAAGTTCAACAACCGTAATCTTTTCGAATTCGTAATTCGCGCCACTGGTACAGCTGGAGCGCGCCTTTTTAAATTGGAAACTCCAGCTTCCACAAGCGACTCCTAGCATATGCGCAGTAATTTTTCGAATAAGGGGCGACTTGACTGTTTTGTATACCGTGTGTACATAGAGTTTCGCACCATGGAATCAGAACAACATTAATTTCTCCCAAAGATCAGCTCTTGATTTTACGAAAACAGCTTAACAACAAACCCTATTATATTTGTTTTTCTATGACAATAAACGATTAAGTGGTATTCAACTTGAAGTATGGTGTCAAATTCGAGGTTAGAAAGTTAGGTTTTGCGTCAATTTTGACACAGACTGACGCAAAACGTAACCTGATTACCTCGAATTTGACATAGACTTACAGTGCCACCAACATACTATTCATACATTGTATAACCATGACCATTCAAAAACGTTCGATCATTTTTGAAGGCACTTTATTTGTTACTTACAAATTCAATTTTAATGGCCAATGCTTAGCAACCGTTTGATTATCAATTACACCGGAAGAGTAGATCTTTAAAATAAACTAGCATCACTCCAGCGCCATGGTGGGTAGTCTCGTGGACGCACGGTACCTATAGACTGTGCCTGGAGCATGACACTTTCGTCGTCCGCAGAACAACTGCAAGACCTCTCAGGGCTGGCCCAATAATATTGGAAGGAGAGCTACAAATGAATTACCTCACTTTAAACTACCTACGTGAAGTAATAATTTAGCTCTTACTTTTAAATATTGATCAATTTCAAAGATTGCTGCCAATAGTTAATATTTTACAGTAGGTACAACGCGGGATGATAACGACTTAAAACAGGTGATGTCCTTTTTCAAGACTGAAGATAAACACACAAGAGCTCAATACACGAACAAAGTGCAAACTTTAGATTTTTAAAATTTCCAAAAATGAAAATAGGAAGCCTGCTCCACACACAGGCTCTTAAAGTGACCTAATTCCAAAGCTATGATTGAAAGATATAAGTTATGGAATCTACGAAAATGGCAATTTTCGAATGCCTTAGAAAAATATTGCGTTTCGGCAAAAAACTATTGTTAGATCGTTACAATTAAAACTTCAATAGCTCTTCATAAAAAATGTGTAACTAATGAGAGTTTGCACATGCCCGAGTGATTGTTTTTTTGCCTTCAGGTTATGCAGCTTTGTTACTCTGGGGCTTAATTGAACATACTATATGACATAAAGTAGATACTTTATTTACATATTGTAATAGCTCCCCCTTTTGGAGCCCTACTTGAGTTGCCAATTGAAATATATCTAAGCTACACTTTGTAAGCCAATTGTGATATATCTCATATCTCGAGTGCCACTTACGGTGTTAATTGTAATATTTATCAATCACACTTGTAGTATCAAATTAAATATACCCTTTTACTAATTATTAAAAAGAAATGCTATCAGGTACAGTTCATTTATATACCTACCATTCTTCTTAATGTGATAAGTAGGAATTGACGTAACTCCTAAATCAATTTGACATTTGAAATTATGTCATGAAATTATTATTGTTTAAGCGACGACTAGTCAGTTTTATAAGCGATGAGAATCCTGATTACCAGCTGAATGGGTTAACCTTCAACTAACAACTTCCTCTAATATTTAAAGACTGAATAATATAATAACCATTTGATTTTATGAATCAAATACAAGTTTCAGGTACTTCATAAAGTTAAATTCGTACGTTCAGTTTGTTAGTAGCATATTGAGGTTTGATCTGACATTACAAAATAAAATACATATTGTCAAAAAGTAATTTAATCAAATGTTAAATGTATCCCAACTTGATTAATAAATGAGGATTCTAAATATAACCTAAATCCAAAATATTCAAATTTCGAATATAATTGTCGAAAACGTTGAGTACTCAAATCACTGTTGAATTTAGAAAAATAATTATTTTAAAATTACCTTCTAAATATAATTACAATAGTTTAAACGTTTAAAGATGTGCCGCACCAAATTTATTTTATAATTTCTTATTATTTTGTAAGAAATTGTCACTAACCTTCTGAATGTTTATGTTTTCTAGTACTTGAATGCTCTACCTCAGCTCCTAACTGGATAGATTCTAGTCAGCAAACACCTGGTTGTTCCCGACCAAATCAAAAACTCGTTGCAGCTCTTTGAAATCTCTATTACTTGAATAGACTGTTCTACAGGATACTACTCACTTTTGCTGGGTTTACTGGCTTTGTAGTAATATACCACGTTAAATAGAATCAAATAATCTTGAATTATATATTTTGTTACTCACAAAATATAAACAACCTTGTGGTTGCCCTTACTATCCCACCAGTTAAACATACAACTGTTATATCACATGATAGCCATTAGATACCTGGATAAAAATATTTAAATTAAATGTATCATACATTCTGTATGCTGCATTACAATATGTACATATCATACATCGTTAGCATTGCTTTATATTCTTCACTTTAACGAATTATTATTTAGGTAATAAGGTCTTGCTAATTATAATTCTTCAAAATACGTTACTTTCTTACTTAGGATCCCATCCAATTTTTTACAACTCCTAATAACTGTATTATTTGCTAATTAAGATTTTTTTGTACACATTCTTTAAAATGGTTACTCTTAAAACTGTTTATATTCCGGAAATACTACTTTAGTGGACCGAATTAGATAAAGATAACTTAACAACAATTTAGATCTTGAAGAGATTGAATTAAGGTCCATAACGCTCTAAGGCGTTTAGAGCAGGCGTAATGATTACTCTTCATTATTATGAGAGGGCATAATAGGGAGACGTTATCATTATGCCCGCTCTTTACGCCCTAGGGCGTTATGGACTGCTTTATATACCTCGTACTACAGATATAAACGACAAATAATAATTTAGTGAAAAATAATTTAATATTGACAATAGTCTTACTGCAATAACCAAATCTGAATGCAGATAGCAACAATCTAATCTATGCAGTTTATATTTGGATACTTTTAAGATAATTATAATTTCAACACAAAATTGTGAATATCGAAGATAATTTGTAGGCCAATGTTAATATGTCAGTTCTATAACTATTGAAGCCTCTGCTTATTTTGGTAAATTTAAATTAGCATAACCTGTCACAAATAGATATAAACATTTTACGCTTAATGTAATGCTAGCTCAGCAACAAATGTGAATAAAAGCTAATTCAGGCAATAATAAATGATACAAACGCCGGTGCAGTTTCAGCAATTCAACTAATATTGAATTCAAAGTAGACCACAACAGACATTGCTGTAATTGTCTTATTTGTTGTCTGGCAGTGTGGGGGACTAATAGATTTCCCTATGTGGGATTCTAATTAGTTCGCCAGTTAACTAGTTGGTGCTAGAACGTAACATATCTCTCTCATTACTGTTTACAGCCCTCTTCTAAAATCGCTATGTGTAGCTTCATGTAAGCAATACATTAGTGGTGTAACAAATTATTTATTTGAAATTTCTACTTTTTCTATAGCTCATGATAAGCTACGACCCCATATGTTACTTTTGGTGGAGGCGCCGGCTGTATAATTCTAGCATTTTTTACAGGGTGCGTTCAAACAGTAAGCTTCGGTAAGAAATTGCCGCCATAGAAGGTAAAAGAGTGAGACCTGGAATGTGTAGTAGTAAAAACTGACGTTAATTATCTGTGGAACCATATTATTTCTACCCAATTATCGTTTACTATTTTCCACGAATTATTTGTACTAAGTTAGGAGATTTTTGTTATCGGAAAACAATTAAACTGTGCTACCGAAATTCACTATTGACTTTAAAACTAGCAGAAAGTTAAAAAGAGACTTCATAGTTGTGAAATGATTCTCGTGACTTTTTGTAAAGACTCTTTCAACCAAATTATCATGCAATTCTTTAAGAATGTTAAATAAAACAAGATGAATGTTTAGCAACATTAAACAATCATTGCATAGTGCCTTTTATTACGTTAGGTGTCCAGTACAGAGTCCTCAATCAGTATCAGGCAACAGACCTTGCAACCGGTGGCATATTTTACTGCAGTATTTACCATAAATTACTGTAAAATGGTATACGATAATTTACCAGAAATAAAATTTACATGCCAAATTTGGCTCCCTTGTTTACCTGGCGGTAATTTGTTACCGGCACTTACTTTTTAGATGCCCCTCGTATTTTAATAAAAATTCTGTACTAGCTAAAATCGTGGCGACTTCGGTTCGAAAGTCAACTACATTTATCATTTGCACCAGTATATTTTATAGCCTTTCACTTTACAAAATTCAGGTCGATTTGTAACCTTATCCAGAGCACTGTTTCACTGCCACATGTTTCTTGCGATTTACATCCTACTGGAGCTGGCGGTTTCTGCATACCTACCAGCAGAATTATGACTTTTCTAAATAACTTTTATTATTAATGCTGTTGTTTGTTTTATCTCTGGTATTTCTCATCAAAGTTTATCAAACACTCTTAAAATTCCATTCCGGTTCTGTAACTTTCCCCATTTCAACTACAATCAAATGCCGGGGAGCTTCGGCTTGTATACGTGCAGTACCCCATACTCGTCTTCCTAATTCCAGGAACTTTTTCAATGAATCCCCGCGGAAATGTTCAAGGCTGCGGGAACTCCCCTTGCTGAAGGCTATGAAAATCATTCCCTGCTATCGTTCGGAATCCTGGGCTATTAGGAAAAAATATCTCCCGATAAAGGAAAGTGGGCTCGCAAGAGCCATAAATTTCGTGCTATTAAGAAACCCAAAATAGTTTCTGGTTAGGATGCTGGGAAATGTTTTACAAATCCCAGATAGAGAGATTTTGAGATAAAACCCGCATATTATTAAATTCATATTGTGGCGCAGTGGATGAACATAAAATGTAGTAAATATTCTATATTTATTTGTAAGAGATGCCAGAACACACTGCTAAGTAATATTTTATTCTTGTACGAAAATGTGACTTCAAAAAGAATTTCGATAGATGTTAAACATACAAGGTGAAACCCTTAAATGCAGTGACAGTTGAAATAACTGTGAACCCTTTTACCTTTTACGGGGTTTGGAATATAAGTAATATAAACAAAAAAACGAATTGGACAAATAATGTTGGAAAGTTTTTTAACATATTGATGTGAAGAAAAGAAGAAAAACGAAGATTGATGTCTGTGGAAATGGAATGAAAGACAATAATCAACGGAATAAAGAAGAAAATTTGAAATGGTTCGAACATGTAGTACATGTGGATGAAGCAAGATGGCTAAAACAAATGTTCATCTGTAAACCTCCAGGAAGAAGCAAATGCAGCGTCCTCCATAATTATAGGACGAGAAAATTAGACGAGCCCTAAGAGATTGAGATATGGATGAAGAAATGGCGCATGACCGTGTGGCATAGACACTGTGCGTGGGAATGCAGCGACGAGCTGTCTAACTATTATTCTACATCAATAAGTGACGTTGCAAAGTTTAAATTAAAAGCAAGGATTAAATAAAGCAAAGAAAAATAGTGGTAAATGAATAAAGAGGGTGTTGCTATAGAAAAAATGGGAAGTTCAGAAACACTAAAAACGAGGGAAAACTAAAAGGAGTGGAGGAAAAGAAGATCAGGAAGAAATATTCAAAAAGGCAGGCCAACAAAAAGAACACCTCCAAAGAAGTTAATATAAGTAGAAATGGACGAACTTTAACAGATAATGTTAAATATACAAAAAGATCTAATAGTAAACTATGAAGAAATAAAGAAAAACTAGAAAAAATAGGAAAACTGAAAGACGAACTAAAAAGAAATAATGAGGAAATAAGAAAATTTAAAGAAGAAATGAGTACACGAACCAGGGAACAAAGCGGGAAAGCAGGAATATTATCAAAGGAACTGATATTGGAGAGGCAACCGAAAGGTTTCTACAGAAAAACCTAGAAATCAACGCATCCCTAAAACAGCGTAGAAGGTGCGCATAAGGGAAGATAGAAAACTAATACATAAATGACGAATTTCTCAATGGAGAAACTGAAAAATGATAATAGAGAACAAAAAGAAGCTAATGGAAAAGGCAATTTACATAGAGAGCGATCTGACCGGGAGGAAAAGAAATATATAGATGTAAAATAGAGTGTAAAGGAAAAGCGAGAAAAATTATATGACTAAGATAAGTTACCAGAAACTGACGTAATGGGGAACATCTCTGTTGCAACGAAAACGAATAACCATTGAAGTTGAGAAACGAAGTAATATAGGAATACAGAATGTAATTAAATCGTTAGAGACCTAATAAGATACGAAAAAAATATTCTTATTCAAACCGAAAACGACAAAATATAAAAATTAGTAATTAAAGGGTAACTAGCAAACACAACATACCTAAACATATGTACAGACATATAAAGCAAATGACTTGGAAAAAAAGCAATTTTATAATGAATTACAACGAATAACGGAAATTGTACAAACGCACGACACGGTAATAATATTAGGAGGAATATATAGATTGTCTGTAGGTACTAGATACACACGGTAACTAGATATAGAGACGGCTAGTGTTGTCAGCCAAATAAACCGTCTCTGCATCTAGTTATCGTGTGTACCTAGTACCTGCAGACAATCTGTATATAGCAAAAATATCCCAAAGGAGACAATACATAAAAAATCTGTCAAGGGCTTCCTTCGCAAGTGGACATTATGAACTATGACAATAAATAATTTGAAAAATCAAAGGAAATTAGAGGTAAGAATATCTTCACGTTCTTAATAATACAGAAACAATAAAAGGAAACACCTGGTAATACGAATTACACCAATTTTCAAATAATATAAAACATTACCGGCGGTGGGATTCGAACTTTAGCGCCTGCGAATACAATATCAACGTTTGGCAGTGCAACTAAACCGCCTGTTTGTTGAATACCGCCAAGGAGGAATTCTCGCATATGCGCATTTATCATTGACCCTTTTCATCTCTTTTATAGCATTTACCTTGTAGCTGTTGGGTCCCATGTTGATCAAGGGTAAAGCCTGTGCTATGTGCAAATTATTACTGTTATTTATTACTCACTTAGAGCAAAAATAACCAAAATTTTATTACTTAAAGGTGATCACCCTGTATATATTTGTCCGAAATTTTCTTTGGTTTATACCAGGTAGATATTAATCTGCATGCAAAATATCGTCTGTCTCCAACAAATAGTTTTTGAGTTACGCCGGTAACAGACAGACGCACAGATAGAATTGAGAAAGACTGTTTTTCGTCATCTAAGGACCCTGAAATGTGCAGATCTGAAGAAATCTTGAAAGGTGATTTTTTTACGATTACAATACTTTTTTCACCTCTTAAACGGGGTAAGCAAAAACAAATGGTGACGAACATAGAATCTTTAATTGCAAAGTATCGGCAAATATAATTATAAGCAGCACTAAATAAATGTAAACATAAAATATTCCAAAAGATGACATGGGTTCATGTTGGAACAAAAATATGAAGTCAAATACTCGTAGATCACATATTGAAAGCTAAACAAAGAAAAGATGGATACAAAACGTAGGAAACAGGGGGTATTTCTTTGTAATTTCTAAAACGAAACAAAAAAAAATCGTAAATGGGATGCAGAGAAGTTCTAAAATATCACAAACACTAATTGACCGCCTAACCTTTACAGATAACAACGACAAAACTGTAATTGTAATTTTATACGAAAAAAAGACAAAAAAATTGATTTGACGAAGATTCTAAAGCAGCAATAAAGAACAGGTACAAGACAAGTAGCTACAAACAGGAACTCTAAAAGAGTATGACAGATATAAGGAATTAAGTAAGAAAGTGGCGAGACTATCTAAAGAACGAAGAAACAGTAGATAAACCTATACATACGAGAAATAGTAAACGACAATAGAAGGAAGTCGAGAAAAGTTTATAGAAAGCTGAAGAACATAACAGCACAAACAAAATAAGACCAAGAGACCTCAAAAACAAAGACGGTGAAATTGAATATTAAAAAAAAGGAAGACCGAACGAATGTCAACATCGAGATGGAAAGATGAAATGCGGGAAGACCTGAAATTAATGGAAATAAAAATTCGAAACCAAAAGCACAGAATAGAAAACAATGCAGAACGAATAAAACGACTGCAGTCTCACTGGAACGGTCAAAACCCACTAACAGATTGTTGTGCCATAGAAAAAGAAGAAGATCGAACAAAAATGTAATGCAAAATATCACAGTAAACTAGGAACATCTTCACACTAAATGTATATTGGTATAGAAAATCTATATTATTAGGTTTCAAAGTTTTTTATGACATTAGTCCTGACAGACACACAGCAATTATTGTACTCCAACGATTCCTATTTTGCTCTAGGTATCTCCTTTTTCCCTCACTGAAAAGTAAAAGTTAAGATGTCAATCTTTTGAAGACTCCTGATGTAAAAAGCAACAATTAGATAGAAATCTGGAAGCAATTACACAGCTAACAAATGACGCAAACGCTGAACAAATATGGAATAAACTGAAAACAATCATGTTAGAAACCAAAGAAGAAATTATAAAAAACACCAAACATATGAAGAGGAAACAATGGATGACGGAAGAAACGTGGAAAATTGTGGATGAAAGAAAACAACTAAAAATGGCAGGTGTAAATACAGAGGAAGAAAGAAAAAAATATCGAAGTTTGAGTAGAAATATACAAACCTTATGCAGGAGAGACGAAAATCGATACTTACAAGAGACATGCCAAGAAATCGAAAAATCGTCAGATACCAACGACACAAAGAACATGTTCCAAAAAATAAGAGAAATCATCCGGGAATATAAACCAAAGACATGGAAAGTAAAGAATCGAGATGGGAAAGTTATCACCGAGATAGAGAAAGCGCTAGAGGTATGGAAACAGTATTGCGAAGACCTCTATAGTGCCGAAGAACAAGAACAGGAGTTTGAAGATCCTCCTTCTATATTACAAATAGAACATGAACCGCTCGTGCTAAAGACAGAAGTGGAAGAATGCTTAAACAATTAGACTCAAAAGGCATAAATATAATATGGAATATCTGTAATAAAATATGGCAGACCGGAAAATGGCCAAGTGACTGGACCACATCCATTCTTATTCCGCTTCATAAAAAAGGGACTAGACAAAAGTGTAGTAATTACAGAACAATTGCACTGATATCGCACCCAAGCAAGATAATGCTCAGAATCCTTTTACAACGACTCAAAAATTATCTAGATAGTCAGATACCACAAGAACAAGCCGGATTTGTAAGCGGTAAGGGTACAATTCAACAAATTCTAAACGTTCGACAAATCATCGAAAAGGCCAGGGAGTATACAATACCAACGTACATATGCTTCCTAGATTACAGCAAGGCTTTTGATTGCGTAAACTGGCATAAATTATGGCAAACTCTATTGATAATGGGAACTCCCCAACATCTAGTTCTGCTAATAAGACAATTATATGAACACGGTTCAGCAAATATCAAAGTTGATGGAAGAATATCCAAATCTTTTAAAATTCAACGAGGTGTCCGACAAGGATGTGTTTTGTCCCCCCTCTTGTTTAATATTTATGGCGAACATATACTTCGAAATGCGTTAGAAAACTGGGAAGGCGGCATAGTTATTGGAGGAAGAAAGATACACAACTTACGCTATGCTGATGACACAACTCTTCTTGCAAAAACTGAAGAGGAGATGTCCGAACTTATTGAAAGAGTGGAAAGAGAAAGCTTACGCTTCGGACAAAAAACTAAGTTAATGACCATCGATCGAGCTAACAAGATAGGAAATCCACCGAACATCCGTGATGTTGAGAATGTTACTGAGATAATATATCTTGGTTCCCTTATCAACAGAGAAGGAAACTCGACTACTGAGATCAGAAGAAGAATAGCACTTGCCAAGGCGGCCATGACCAACCTGAATAAGCTTTGGAAGGACAAACACAGCATAAAAGCTACGAAACTTAAGATCGTACATACACTTGTTTTTCCGATTGCAGTATATGGCGCTGAAACATGGACGATAAAAGCTGTAGACCTGGCGAAGATCGATGCGTTCGAGATGTGGATCTGGAGACGACTGTTGAGGATTCCCTGGACAGCTCATAGAACAAACGTGTCCATACTGAGGGAACTTAACATCCGACACAGACTGTCGAAAAAAATAAGACAGCGAATCCTTAAATACTTTGGACATATCACCCGAAGAACGGAAGATAACTTAGAAAAACTAGTCATCCAGGGAAAAGTCGAAGGGGTCCGACCTCGTGGATGCTCTCCAAAGCGGTGGATCGATCAAGTGAAAGATCTCACCAAAGTGTCACTTCAGGAAAATATAAGATCTGCCTCGGACAGAGAGAAATGGAAAAACATCACCGACACTATAACATAATAACATGGGATCACGATACTTCAGTAATGAAGTTACGATAGAGAGAGAGATGTAAAAAAGCCAACTGAACCATACTAAAAAGAAGCATAGTTAACATCAATACAGACTGTATTAATCCGGCACATGACTTTCCGTGGCAACCATCGATTTGTCAACACTCCAACATCGGCAATATAGCTACAGCTATGTGGATACCCAAGCATCAAGATCATTAAAATACCATTTGTTTGTAATCAGCATTCAATCTTATACAAATGTGTACTTATATAATCATTAAGCTCTATTATAGTTCCAGATCAAAATTAAGACCAATTATGACTTTTCCCAATAAAACAATCTTACAACTTATCGCATAACAACCCTTTTTATGTGGGTAATGTTGATAACACCATAACAATGAAGGATTTAGAAATAGCTTTTCAGTCATGGATAAGTCTTCTTAAACTACAATTCAATAATATTAACCTAGTACTAAAAAGTTAACCCTTATCGTTACAATTCGCAAAAAAACTGGATGCTTCATTGAATTTTCTATAATTCCCTAAAATACAAAGTAACACTGAGTGAGAGAGATCGTAATTGATAAACATTTATTCACTAATAAAATGTGCTACTATGTCTTCTTAAGTGGCGAAGTAATAAAATTGCGTGACAAACACGCCAACAACTACCAGCCGGGGTGCATTGATTGATAGTTTCAGCTTTAAAGTTACTTTACTGATACGGTCGTTCACGCTTTGTGTTATTTACAATGCTTTTTCGTTGCATTATATAGTGTAGATATTTTTGGATAGAGGAGAGTCTTATGAAATCTTCACATGATAAACATGTGAAAACGTAGAAGGTGTAAATACTTATTTCTTTCTATATTATAAGGGGTGCCCAACTTAAATGTAGGCAGCTTTAAGCAGGTGAGTATGCAACACATACACCATTCGCCATTGAAATGTAATGTGTGTTGCATACTCATCTGCTTAAAGCTGCGTACATTTAAGTTGGGCACCCTGTATATACATCATAAATATTTGTCTGTTATCTTGCTACGTGTACTACTATACATCGTTCGGCGTATCGTATACGTAATCATGATAATAATGTGTTGACGATTCAATTTACGCCGATTGACATTTCTGTCTTGGTTAGATCCAAACGCCAGCCGCGGAAGTAACTCTGCTACTTTTATGCCTAGTGAAACAAAGAACTGTAATTAGGAGATATAGATTCACAATACTCGCAAAAACCAATGCAGAAGATATATAACATTTAAAAATTAAGGGTGAATTTGAAAGACAAAAACGAAATCTATTGTAGTTTATTTCGTCTTTAATGATACTAAAAGCGAGGTTGGCTTTGGGTATCCATTCATTCAAAAACAATTACGAGTATTTACTCTGATTGCGTGTCCAATTTCTTTGACCCCAGATACAAGGTTCCTCGGTTCGACTAATTAATTCCGCTTTATATAGAATATGCCATTAGATAGTTTGCTCAACTTTGTAAATATTGTTCTTCAATGCCAATGTTTCAGTCTAGATGGCCGCAAAAAGCAAATATATTTTTTCTATCAGATCAATAGCATGTCGTCGATAGTCTTATATCAATTATTTAGTTACATACAAGAAATTTAATTTTATTGTCTTGAAGCCTGTCACATTTGATCATTCCCTCTTTTCTTCTTAGAAATTTTCAATTTATATGTCTGTTTTAATGTGACTCTTATAGATATTGACACATCCAAAATAAATATTTTATTAAGTACGTTGAACGATTTTTGGCGCTGTTCCTGTTCTCCTATTTATCCATTTCATCATTTACTCTTTTTCTACTTGTGGTCCACACTTCTGTCTTACTTGCTTATATTCAAATACATCTTTCCATGCTTCCATCCATGTTATTCCATTGAAGGTCCTTACTCTCAAAAAATAAGATAGATAATTGTCATAAGGCAACACCTCCAATATCGCTGCCTTAAAGTTTTTAAACGATGAGCATTCAAATATGAATTATAATTTGAATTACGCGCCAAAAGACAAAGACATGCTCTGGAACAAGTCCTAACTTCATTTAGTCGTTAAGTCGTCACAATTCATTTTCGTTCAACTAGCAAGCACGAGTGAAGTGGGAGTGCATTCAAGCGTCGAACAACTCATTATTAGTAAATTTCTTATCAACGAAGATCAAACCATAAGAAATTTGTGTAAGAGTTAAAAGATAGTTTGATGCTCAATCACTATCAGACATAAGTGTTTACAAAAGGGGTAAAGCATTTAAAGATGGCTGCAAAGTTGCCGAGAATGAACCGCATTCTCGCCGTCCAAAAACATTGACAAAAGAAGAAAATGCTGACAGAGTAAAATGCACTTATTTGAAACGATCCTCGAATTACAGTAAAGGATATTCCTTCTGCATTAAATATCAGTAGGAGTAACTAAAAGAAAACGCGAGTTCTTTGTCTGTATCTTATAGGATAATGCTCGACCCCATTTCGCTATTCACACGCTGACTACGATTCAAAAATTGAAATTGACCATACATTTCGTAGCTTGCTGGATCAGATGTTTATTTATTTAGACCCTTAAAAGAGTTTCTAGGAGAGAAATACCTCGTTGTAATGACGAAGTGATCGAAATTGTTCGGGAATGGGTGTGACAGCAGCCAAAAGAGTTGTTTTCTCGTGGAATACAGAAACTTCCGGATAGGTGGCACCAGTTTATTAAAAAATAGGGAGACTGAATAGAAAAATAACATGATATACATTAGAGCCCGTGTGTTTGTTTTTAAATAAATATTAAATTATAATTTATATTTGAACGCTTCTCGTATTTCCAGTTGAATGCCGGTCCTCTTTGAATACTTCTGCTAGGTCTAAATTTTGATTGATTTTCACCAAGAGTCACCTCTTATTTCTCTTTTAGTGTGGTTTTTCTTCGATACCTTTTCTAAATAACGCAATGCATTTATCCCCTTTTCGCGTAGTGACAGAATAAACGTCATGTTCTAGCCTCTAGGAAGTACCTTCGTATACCGGACTTGGCTGAAAATGTTATGTGTTGAATCAAGAAGTTGTTGTGAACTAAAAGTCTACTAACAGCAATCAACGCCTACGATGTCAACTTACTATTCGCATAACTGAATAAAAGTTTAGGAAAGACGTTGGTGCGGACCACAAGTCTACTAACAGCAGTAAAAGGCTGCGATGTCAACCTATGATACACTTAGAGAGATCAGAAAAAAACGATCTGTTACAGCAGTACTCCGAATGATTATTTGAGCTACCACGTGCACCGGGTTGACCCTAACTCTCCTCTCTTCCTCCGGCGGAAATCGTATACGTTTTATACAAAACTTACTAAACTGTCCCATTCATACTTGCGAAAAGGGCAACAAATGAAAAAACCTAATTTCTGTTGAAAGACAAGCCACGCTCCAAATGGTGTGTTTAATTGGTTGCTCTTCCAAAATCCAAAACTTCGGAAATCGTTTCTGCTATCAAATTTTCTGATCCGAAAAGACATTTGCTGTTGGGTCGTTGACTGTGCACCGATGCCAGCTGATTTTAGGGTCTGAGGGTTGCCTGTAGCTCTGAAGTCGATGCTCGAAGCAAAGAAAAGATGAGTTTGAACTTATAAAAGTAGTACAAGTAAAGAAAAAGTTGGAATTGCAGTCATAAGAGCAAAATATGCAACGTACTCGTCTCGACTGGCAGCGTCACACAAATTTAGTTTTGAGACGAATCGCAACTAGTTTTTTCGTACTGGAAATCGTGCTCGCAGTAGGGTGAGTGGATGGAGGGCTTTTGAGATGCTACAGATGCTACACTTTGTGCTAAAATGTGAAGCGTACCCGTCAGATTTGGCAAGGTACTTTTATATCCAGCAGAAATACTATTGTTACACGTGCTCTGACCATGGATAGGTAGTATTTTGGTTTCGGATCTGAAATTTATGGAGGGCACAACCCTGGATATTGAAAACGAGTCTATGGCACCACTTCGGAACGACATGAAATTAGACACATATAACCTTCAATTTGCGCTGAAAACGGATCTGTGGTTAGTTTTAAGGTAGAATTTAGGAGTTTTATATAATTGTTGTAGACATATTTATAAATTTTATTACTTTTATATTCAAAAACTTGGTAGTGTGGAGATACGTGTATTGTAAATAGCAATTCAAATCACTAAATGTTCACGATGGTCTTTTGTTTTAGTAATTAGTATAAATAGGAAAAAAGTCGAAAGGCTTGATGCATTCAAAATAATAAATTGTTGTAAACAAGACGTAAATTTTGAACCGGCTATTTTACTACTTATTGTTCTGTATATTTTGTATATTGTATTGGGAGCACAGGTTCGAATCTTACCTACTGCGAATTAATATAATTTACATTACTAAGTGTTTCGTTTGATTGTTTCAGTCTTATTAGAATATTAAAACATTTTTTACAAATTTTCTACTTTATTGTAAACACTCGTCAACCATTATTCGTTCTAGCAAAAGTTTTATAAGGTGCGCTTTGTTGATTAAAAAGACATTTGTTATGTGCAAAATTTATATTAGTGTTGGAACCGTAGTTTCTGCGAATTTCAGGTATTACCTTGAGTGCTTGGTTTGGGTACTTGTTAAGCCATTTTGTAACCTTCAGCAACAAAGCTGACTATTTAAGCTTTCTGTACAGCCTATCTGTACTTCAAATCTGATTCCAACATTTTTCACTTTTATCACAAAAACTTACAGGCGCAAGATCACTTCTTGTTCATGTGAATCCGAATACCTTGTACATCGACGCGGCTGCCCCGCTTCGATCATCTTCGGCCACCCTTTATCACCGTTTGCGCGCGTAAATTCAGTTATTTCCGCCGAAGCTTACGCCTCTTGATTGGCTAAGGCTCCGCGTGGTTACGCGGTCGATAGACCTTCACATGTTTTGCAAGCAGAGGGGAGTCGGCTGAAAGCTATCGAATGCGACGCACGTGGTTGTGGAGTGTCTTTTTCTTTCCTGGGGTTTTCCAAGGGCCGCGTCCAGCGATGTCGTTATGAAGTGTTCCTTCATTCCCCACTGGTCTTGGGAGATTTGTTAGCAAGACGCGCAGAGTGCCCGTAATTCTCTCGTTGTACCCAGTCGCATGTGTGTGACCAATTCAAAATAAACGCCGTCGTCCGGCGGATTCGTTACCAAAGGAAATGCTCTCGTACCGCCCCCGCAGTTAACCTTAGGCGCTGCTAGCCTGCCGTACTGCACCGCACCGCTCAGGAGACGTCAAACAGATACAGATTAAACAACTAGTGTCAAGATCGATGTACAACGGAACTTGAGCGCTGGAGTATGCAGGTAGGTCTGGCAACGCCCCCGCAGTGGCAGTACTTACCCGAATTAGTAACGCAAGCACCTATTTCTCGAATTTTTAATCTGAGCTCGATATTTCTCGAGTACTTTCATGAAGTAGTACCCAGTGTACTTCCCGTTCCGTCTAACCGTCCAGGTCCGGTTACACGAGTATACTTAGAGACAGACTTGGTGGCGCCCTTCTATTTTTGATTTACCCCGCTCATGTCACGCCACGCTTGCCCAGTGACGTACCGTTTGAACCACGCCCAACTCCCTGAGCGCTTCAGCCGAGGCCTTTAGCCTGTTTTAACGAATCTCAGGGCGAGCGTGCCATTCTTTCCCGGACTTAACCAGTCGTGCGATACTCACCTCGCATGGGTGTCGCTAAGTCATTTTAATACCGTAACATAATGTAGGATGGTCATTTGTTTGTTGTAGAATGAACATATGTCCCCATTTTCTTGGGGTTGATTAGATGTTTGTCTTTTCTCCCTTAATTTTTTTTTGAGTTTCTTATCTTCAGGGTAGGATTTGCATTTATTTTGTAGGTGAGTCTGGACTTTACTTGTGTTGTAGTATTTTCTAGGGTTTTAGTGCCTTGCTTTGAGCATTGGGGTGGAATGTTTTGGCCTTGTGATTGTGAATGGAGATTGTGACAAGTGATTGTAGGGAGTAAGTCTTCTGTTAAGGATTCACGCCAGTCACCTGCGCGGCGTAGTTTGTCCATCTAGCTACTACGATTTGTAATGGTGCCTAATCTTGAGGCACCATTTTTCTAGTTTCTTTCCCCTTTTACCTAAATTAGGTTAGTGGTTTTTTAGGGCTTGCGTCCTGGTAATGTTAGCGAATTTCAAATTGTTTTATCTTGTTTTGCAAATTTTTAGCAACTATTGCGTTTGTTAAGTTGCCTACGCTTCTATTTCTATTGTGTACCTTAGGTGGTCTACGCTTCTATTGCATTTTATGACATTTTTATTATCCTTGAACATATATAATTTTGGTTACTTTCAATTTACATTGGTATCTGTTCTTTTCTTTTTAATTACCAGATTATATGTGACGTTATTTCCTGTTTCCATTTTGGAAAGATTAATTCTTGATAATGCTGCTCGTGCTGTACGAAACATTTTTCAGTCAGTCAGTCATGCCTCAAAGAGCACGTTAAGCTGTCGGTCCTGGTTGTCATTTCGGTGACAGTCTTTAGGTTACTTGGTTGCGTCAGGGGCAATCTAAAAACTCTGACACCAGGCTTCCTACCACAAGCCACACATGTGATTAAGCCAAGATTTAGGGGTATTTCATAAGCAACTCACCTGTGGCCGTCATACGGCGTAGGCCTTCAATTACTCTTCAATTCATTTTGCTAGTTGATCTACTTTTCTTTTTCAATTTTTACATTTCCGTCTAGTGGACTTCTCAACAACTTTGTCAAGTCACCGTCAAGCGAAATCTGCACGTGATTAGGACTAACAGTTGAGCCATCTTAAGTTACATCAAAATACTGGAGCACTTGTCACACCTTTTACTCGTCCGACTACAGTTCACGCTTGGAGAAAAATCTCCACTGCATTAATTGCACCGAACCGACCTTGCTGGCGTGCAGCTCCGCCCCCTGGATTGTACTCTATCCCCCTGGTGCAAGGTTAGAGATAATTACGCCGTTTCCGGTGCGAATGTCATATCGTTGCAAGCCGAATCCACGCTTTTGACTAGAAATTCACCGTGTACTTGCTGGACTTCGCATTACTTACCATTTTTCTTAAATTCGTGTAGGTTTCTTATTCATCACGATTACTTGCCACTTGTTATTTTCCAAAGTTGTAGTATTAATTTTAGGTTTATTTTGCTTTTATTCATCTTGTAACATTAGCTTTGACAGCGGCCAGTTCGGTAATAGCAGACAGGTACACATACAAAACTTTATTCGACAATAAGACGCGGCGATTATGTAGAAGACTAAAAGACGAAGGAAGTATTGCAATCGTGAAAAAATCACCTTCCGAGATTTCTTCTTCGGAAAAAATATGTTTTCTCAATTCCGTCTGTCTGTGCGTCTGTATTGTTACGATTTGTGTTCTTGAGTGAAAATGAACTATACGCGGTTGTAGGAATAAACTGTACTTTAGTTAGCCATAAGCAAGTTGTATCATAAATATTTTAAGGTAGAATTTCGTAGGCAAAATGGTCATATTAAAATTACAACAAGCGAATATTTAGCCGGTCCTAGAAACGTGCCTTTCTCTGGGAAGACGAAAATATTCAAATCTCAGGGAATGGTTAAGGGTAAATTTATGCAGGCTTTACCTCGTAAGCCGAAACATTGGGCGAAGCTAGGATGATTAGTGCGTGATCAGAAGTGCAATTGTTGCAACTCGGTCATAAAAATTACGTGCCGGCTGGAGCAACTTCCTTTAGGAGAATTCTAAAACTTTATTAGCGATAATTTACGAGGTGTGGCCGTTTGACCAATCTTAGCGTGTGAAACCTAAACATTTGTAGAATTCATGGAACTATTATGAATTGTCACGTACGGCTGACGTGACAAAGGTCCAAAATTTAGAACTGCCCTGATAGGATTATTTTTGGAAATTTGTAAACGCCTACCGAGTTTTCTTGGTCAAACTGGACTTAGAATTTAGTTAGTTAATAAGCAAAGTTAAGAAGTAACGGTGTTAAATTTAAGTTGTTCTGTAAATGGCAGAAAATAAATACAAGTATTTGTACCTAAGTGTTCTTATTAATCTCGCAACAGTAGCTTTAGTCTTCGTGTACAAGTATATTTTGACTGAAAGGATTGCCAGTTACCCCGACCGGTTCCAGACCAAATATACTTTCAGTCAAATATATACAAGGTGAGCTTCTTAAAAAATATAACAAAATTAATAATTTGCATATACCTCAGGTTTTATCCTTAATAACAATGGAACCCAACAGAGATCGAATAAATATCGTAAAATGGATAGAAATATGCAGAGATCAACGCGTTCCTTACAGGATAGAACCAAAAGTAACCCAATTGCTATTCCGGCGTGGTGTAGTAGTTAAAGGGGCGTAGCAATCGAATTTGGATTATCCGAACGCGTGGGAACGAACCTGGGAGGCCGAGTTCGAATCCCCACATTTGAAATTATTTTTACTTGCAAAGTGATGTAATTCACGCCAGGAATCCCCTTTACAGACTTTTTCATTTGTTTTATGTGGTTGAATATTTACGGCTGCATCTATAGGTATTTTGGTTTGGACTGCCTCGAACCAGTAGCCCTTTCAAACACCCACCTTTTGCTCACGAACTATCTGACGAATTTTGCTGCGCATTACGGCAATCCTAAACCACGATTTATATGTTTTAGAATTATTTTATTATTAATATTATTGTATGTATTTTATCCAATATTCAATAGTAATATAGTGTATTACTAATTCGTTTTAAAAAGTAAACTGGACTATTACTAGCTTGTTTATACCATAACCCACGTGGATTACAATGAATAACCTACATTGGACTTAAAGTACTTTAACTCACTCTCATGTCTTGTAAATACTTTAACTCAAGCCCAATTAATTTATGACTTTGACTTTTCACAACTGCGAATGTAAAATTTACATTTTTTTTTAATTCAGTTGTTGGATAACGTTTTGTATGGCACACATGTGTAATTATAAATAATTGACTCCAGAAAAGACCCCAATCGGCCTGACGGCCTTGAGGGCTCTACTTTTTTCTCGTAGATTATTTGTAATATAACACATGTGTACCATAAAGAACTATTTCCTCTGGAATTTCTTTATTAGCAATTCAATTGGATGCAGAAGCTATTACTTTAATTAGAATAAGGTCTTTTATGTGGTGAAAAACTAGTTTTGCATAAACAGAAGGAAAGAAAGTGGTGCTGATTTATAAAATTTGCATTATTAAATATCTAAGAAAGCCAAAATGATTAACTTGGATTAACAATATGCATACTTACATACCTATAAGTATATATTTGGACTTCTTTTTTACAATAAAGGAAGTATTGGATTCACCCGAAAAATTCGAAATTGAGTTTTCAACAGATCTTCACGTTTACATAGGCGAGTGTCGCTAGTCATAACTATCAACAGCGGTGTATTGTGGGTTGCTTGTTTTAAGCGTAATAAATATGAACTGTTAGAAAAGCGAGCACAGTAGAAATTTGCCTGGTGTTTAAATCTGTCCGCCGTCTAAACCAATCACCAACGAGCATTTGCTTCCGTATTCCGGCTATCGCTACAAAACATCGCGGTATAAACTTTAGTATTTTCGGTGTAAAATCAAGCATGACGTAAGTCAAAAAGCTTTAAAAACTGTTTTAATAAACGCCTGCCCGCCAGTATTAACAGATTAAAATGAGGGCAGGCCAAACCGCTGCAACAAATCAGTTCTGATGTTCTTACAGATCAGCCTTGGTGTAGCCTTTAGCATCCAGCAATTTACTTGGTTCTCGATATTGGCTTCGTAATCAATACAATTCGATTGCAGTCCCTAGGTACGAATTGTGGCACTTATTGAACGGCTCTCAGAACTGACCTCACTTGACCCGCTTGGTGAACTTCAGCTTTAGTCCTGCCTCCATGAGGCAGTCTTTTATTGCCTGGCGTTGTTCCGTTCGTTGTGTGTCGTGACAGCTAATAAGCGTCATAACGTATGCAGAGGCCGATAAAGCCACTAAAAACGCAATCCCGTGTTTAGGGAAAGCCTGGAAAAGGCCTCAGGAAGAGGGCTCGGTGCGCCACTTGCAGGCCATAAAAGTATGATGTAGTGCCCCCGTTTCTCACATCAAATCTTCGAACTCGATCGACTTCTAACTTAGTTTAGTCCTTTCAGGAATCCGCAAATAAAGTGAAAATTCCCCACCAGAAGGAAAACTTACGTCACGAAATTTGTTGTTTTGGAAACCTTGAAGGGCGCCGTAAACAACTCACCCCTTTACAAAAGCCAGAGTTTCCGATCTGGCTAGTCAGTGTTTCATAAGCCTCGAACAATGTTATCCTTTATTTGCTCTGGAGATGGGATCCGGGAGTTCGACGACGCTCAGAAAGAACTATTCAAATTTGGGATATCTCAGGTATGATGACAGCTGCACTTGTTTGTTACGATTGAACGAACTCATGGAGTAATCTGATGTAAGTTATATAAGACTTGTTTTCGTACTGTCTTTCATGAGATAAGGCGTTGTTATAGTCAGGACTGGATTTAGGTATAAGTATTTTCATTTGAAAAAAAAACATTTTGGCTATTTTAATTTTAACACAATCCACCCTTGCCATGAAATGCCAAATTGAGTATATAACCGTTAATTTCGAAGATTGTAGCTGATTTTTAAACATTTAGATGAGTTCCCGCATTTCATCAGGATGTAAGGGTTTTCAACACTTTAATATTTAATGAACTCTCAAAATATTTATAAAACTCACATTTTACAGCAAATATTACGCTATATAGCGTCATAGTGGTTATATCGCCCAATTTAATGAATTTTTAAAATTCCATTAGTTCAGTTATTCGATTTTTGCAAGAAAGAACGTGTCGCTGTTAGTTTTGATCTAAAATGCAAGAGTTGGCATAGTGTATTTTGCTTTTGCGAAAAATATTTATTCGAAGTCGACTATCGCGCGTCGCTTTATCATGAATAAATCGAGCAAGAAAATAGGTAGTCACCCAGCGAATTTTAAGCGCTCCGATAAAAACTAAAAAATGAGAGAAAATCCGGTTCTTTCTTTTAATTTTAGAATAACTAACAACACTTAGAAACAATGTTTATGTATATATATTCTATTCCTTACTTGCTGTAATGTAATAAATCTCAATTAATTCCCTGGAGGGGACGTAAATTGTGTCAGAATTCAAAATTATTTTGTGTTACGGAATTTACCGTTTCCAAGTCACGCAAAACAATTCAAACAATATATTGCGGCAAATAGCACTACTAATAAACCGAATAAATATTAATAATTTATGTAACATACAATTATTATGCAAATATGATTTGAAATTCCTTAACCCGATTACAGGCGAAGACAGTAATCAGTAATAACTTTAAATGTTCATAAACTCTTCATTAAATGTTATTTGAAATACGTTAATTAAGACAATTTTGATGCCTGTTTGCCTGTTTACGCACCTTTTCAATTATGCTCTCATTAAAAAAATTTAAAAAATTATTGAAACTTTACAAAATATACAAATCAAAATTTAAAATACATCCTTAAACCAAAACTCTCACAACAGTCTGGATGTAGATGTGCTTCACATTTTTTACATATAAATTGTTTATTATGTACATAGTTCTGTTGGAAAAATTGAATTAAAATAAACTGAATAAAAATCAAATAGTTTTATGATTTCGCAAAGCTCTTTACAAGCACATGTTTTCTAACCACTAGTGAAAACGGGGTAAAAGCGTGGCACGAGAGGTTAAATTTGCATATATATGAGGTTTCATTACGTAAGAAACCAAAATTCGCGCAATAGGTCTATGACGACCGAATTATTGTACAATTCAATTCGTATAGTAAGTTTTGGCAAGCACAAAATATTACACTCCATTTGTGATTCTCGGCCGGCTTAGCATGTGCATTCTTTTAACTCTGTAAGGCACAGTTGGTAACAAAAAATTACCAAACTTAAAGCAAAATTTGACAGTTCATCATTCTGCATTCATCAAGTTAACTAAAGTTTTTGAAAATAACAACTCTAGTTCGCCAAGATGCTACGAATGGGTTTACTACGAGGGGCACTGCTAAAGTTTGCGGAAAATGTAAAACAAACACAAATTACGTTATGTAAATCGCTTTATTGCTTCTCAAAATATTCCCCTTTAAAATCTATACACTTTTGCATTGGATGAAACTAATCTGCAAAACACTTTTTCCACTCTGAGCGAGGTACCTCCAAAACAAGTGATTTAAATGCTTCAACGGCCTCTTCAGGCGATGAAAAACGCTCGCCGCGCATTTTATTTTTGATGTATCCGAATAAGAAGAAGTCATTGAGCGCTAAATCAGGGCGAATATGGGCAATGAGTCATTAATTGGATGTTGTTTTTTCTGATTTCAGGGATAACTTCCGGCAAACAAATTGAAGTATACCGGTCTTGCGATCCTCTAATGCAACAGTTGCAACATGATTCGTTTTTCCGAAGAAACAAGCAATCATTCTTTTCGAAACGCTTCTTGAATGCACCACTTTTGTTGGTTTAGGTTCATTTTAAAACACCCATACAGTCGATTGCTGTTTAGTTTCAGGATTATATGAATATATCCAAGATTCGTCACCTGTTACGATGTTATATACAGAATTTGAACGACCACCTTCGAATATTTTTTAGCATTTCCTTCCACCACTTGACATGTGCCTGTTTGTGTTCTTCTTTCAAATTGTGAGAGATCCGCCGACTACAAAGCCTCCGGACATGCAAATGGTGGTGCAAAGTCGTATGTATTTGTTCGCCGCAATGCCTAAGGATGTCTCTACCTCACTATATGTCACATGCCGATCTGATAAAATCATTTCACGCACAGCATCGATATTTTTCGCGACAACAGAGGTGCATGGACGACCTTCGCGAAGATCGTCATCAAACGTTGGTCTTCCATGCTTGAATTCTGCGAACCATTTGTAAACCGTAGTTTTGGATGGTACTTCATCCCCAAATAACGAACTAAGTTTTTCCACACATTTCTGCGGTGTTAAACCGTATCGAAAATCATAAAATATCATCACTCGAAAATCACGATTCGAAATTTCCATTTTTCACACAATTATTACTCTGTTAAATTCTGTTGAAACGACACTGCTCGGTTTGAAATCGAACTGTCAACTGAATTATAGATTAAAAACGTCAAATTTTACTTTAGCAGTGTACCTCGTATAGCTGAACTACTTTTTAGAAGTTTGTTACGTTTATAAATGCCAAATTGATAAAAGTGACCAGGAAGTGTGCGGATGTAGTTATTTTCAGATATAATCCACTTCAAATAACGATACTTATGAAGCCGCTTTCTCGTTAAGGTACGTTTGGTTGCATAGTCCTCTGGTTTATTTTTGAGCAAATTTGAAAATTAGGGAAATTTCGGTAACTTTTTTTAATGCCTATATGTACGTATATAAGAGATAGCTGCTTTCTGTAGTCATCTTCTAACTCCTCGTGATTTTCCAAGCAGCATTGATGTGTGGTGTATGCAGCAGCTGGAATGTATCTAGCAGTGCTAGGATTCAAGCATTTCAGAAATTAACTCACCCTACGCCTAGGTTCATTTTTATAGTCACTTCACGGTATTGGAATATGCCAGGCCTTTTTCTTTGTACCACCCGCTTAGTGTTTGCATTTTCGTCTTGAGGTTCTGATGCCATCTTATGAGGAACAACTAGAGAAAGGATTCATCAGTAGTTTGGAGCTGCCGCTCAGTTACACTACGAAAAATTGCCACTTCCGAAGGCCTTTCGCTTTTACGGTTCCGAGCCATCATACTCAAGAAAAACCTTGTAGCTTTGTTGAGGCAGCTTTATTGCCGGACCACGAAGCAGCACGTTCTGTGGCTTTATCGTGGTGATCATCCGCCACAGTTAGCACATCACATATTTACTATTCTCATCGTGGTTGAGCCATCTCGTGTGCGCAGAGTTGTAAAACTACTTCTCATGTATTTTCTGAACCCTTATCATGGCGTTTTTACTTTCGGATTACAGACCGATCCTGAGCAGATCGTTGGAGAACAGATCGTAGCTTCGCTTGTTATAATTATTTAATGTACGGCAAAGTAATCCTAGTTACTTTTAGTTTTTTGTAGTGATTGCTGGTTCGATTATTCTTAGTCGCGTTCAGTTACTTAACATAGGGCACCTTCAACAAATAACCCTTAGACGCAATCATGACAATTGTGAGGAAGTGCTGAAGCTTTGTCTTCTTAATCATTTACAACTAATACACAACTTAAGGTGTAGTAAAAATATTTGGATGCAAAAGGTCTTATGTGCTGAAAACCCGGTTTCTAAAGTAAATTAACTTCATATGCGAATATCAGCATCCGCACTCCGTTTTCACTCGGCTTTCATGTATGGTTGCATAAGCAATTTCGAAAAAAATCGTACACCAATTTACTCTCTAGTCGGTTTATTTGCATTCGATTTTGTTTTATGGAAACAAGTATGTGCATTGGAGAGTTACACCAACAGCTGTATATCTTCTGGTTTGGACCGTCTCGAACAAGTGGCGCTTTCGGGCAACCCCCATCCTCCTAAGGAACTAGCTGGCAAAACTTTGCTACACCGCACGACGATTCTTGGATCATAGAGTCTTATTTTCATGTCAAAGAATTATTAAACATTAATTTTTAATTTATAGAAAGGCGTCGTATAGCAAGTTAGAAAATGACATTGTCATTTTGACATTATGACTTTTCCTTTGGTATCTGTACTTTATTAACAATATATTTATAATAAACATTTTTAGGAAACCTCCTCAATAGCAGATTCCTCTAATAAGTTGACTTAAATATATATAGTTGATTATTTTCTTCAGACCGATATCAAGCAATCAAAAAGCCGGATTTAATTAAGTTATTTTGTATAATTTCGATTATACCATTCATAATGCACAAAATCCCTATTTAGGCTACGTATTAATAAGTGAAAACGCCGTGGTGTGATCGTTTCGGTGTTTTCAATTTTGAGTTGTAAGTTGTCAATGTCATTCCTTTTCCAACAAGTTTTTTAGGATACGCATTAAATACATTTTAGTGTAATTCCCTTATTAACATTCATGGTTTAATCTAATCGAATACTCACTAGACGACTTTAAGAGTTATCAAATACTTTTGCTTACAAACTCAACGGGTTGCTTTGTAGAAACACCACTCGCCTTCGGCTCGTGTTGTTTCTAAGCAACCCGTTTCATGAAGAAGCAAACCTATTTTTGATAATTCACAGTCGTCTCGTAGTATTATTACTGATAATACAAAAGCGATTATACTAGAGTAACTTTACTAGGCAATGCAACAAACAACTTTTGTCAACTTATATGTTATTTCCAAGGAGACGACATATTCAGTTGGGCCAATACAAACAAGTCGAGTCCTCAATAAAATTATTATTTGTTTCTATTTTTGAAATTTACTTGAAAAATAATCAAATCGAATACAATGCGTACTTCGAACATTAATAATCATTTCCATTTGTGTGTTGTCTGATAAGTGACTATTCTGTTTTATCGCTCTGAATCTATTTCTACTCCTCGCTTCTCTTACGATATTCACTCACTTGTCTCCATCTTTTGAACAATACATGTCTGGCTGTGGTAAAGTATGATAACCAAACGTGCAGATACAACAAATCTTTTTATCTACTCCTACTGTACAATAGCCATTAATTATGATTCATAAATCACAGTTTGCAGCCAATCATAAAATTCTATTTTCATTATTCAATAGTTTGCAAGTTACAACCAATCAGAAAATTCTATTTTCATTATTCAATAGGTTGTAGCCAATCACAAAATTAATTCTTATTATTAAATGACTTTTGACGTTAACAACTGTCACAAATGTCATAATTCGGAAATATGAACACAAGACTTCTATTGCATAGTAGTAGATAAAATATCGTATTATATTCGCGATTAGGGCCATTATTCACTCAGATGACTTGCGCCACGCGCCTTCGGCTTGTGGCGCAAACATCATCTTCGTGAATAATGGCTGTCATAATCGCTCATATAATAATATACTATTATCTTATAGTAGCGCCTATTACCATACATTATACAACTGTTTTCAGTGACTAAAATGAAGTTTTATTCACAAGTGAGTTTTAATTATTTATACTACTGCATTGTTGGTAGCACTGTCAAGCTATGTCAAATTCTTAATTTTCAGGTTAAGTTTTGCGTCAGTCTGTGTCAAATAACAAACGAGACCTAACCTACGAACCTCGAATTTGACATAGACTGACAATACACTTCAGTACTGCCAATACACTTCAGTACTGTCAAACGTATATCACAAATCATAGGCGACTAATTATACATTTATTTCGCGACATATTCTGACTGCGCAAACTATTTAGGCACAAGAATTGCTACTGTAAGATAAAACATCGTATATCACACGTGAGCGAAATGCCATTATAAGCTCGTGAGAAATTCTTACTCGCAAATAATGATGCATTTCTGTCACTTATAATATAATCTACTATTAGTCTTATTTCATCTATAATGGCGTCACGGCGATTGTTTTGTGAAGCTTATACATATGCAATTTAATTTACAATTTTATCATCAAAAAACAACGAAAATATTTCGACATGGCCCGTTTTGGTCTTCCAATAGGCGGGTGCCGCGGGTGTTACTGTTACGTATCAGCTGCTGTAAAAAATGGGAACATGGATTTTTTCCATTTGCATACACATTCTCTTTCTGTCATGTTTTCCTTTTCTTCTTTTCTTAGAAACTTTGCTTGGAGAAATATTATCGTCTTGATACGTAGTATTCAGTTTCTATATTATTGTGTGGGTGAATTTCTTATGTTTCCGCAATATCGGCATCAATATTTCCTTCTTCAATAATATTATCGTCTATGATTTCTTCCTCAGTAATTTCATCGACTCCAAGTGCCATGTACGCGACGTTAACCATAAAAGCATTTTTATAATAAAAATTTTCTTCCAGAAGAGCCGTGTTTGCCTATCATATGCCTTTTCACACCGTCAAAAATATATTTGTTTTGTGAACATTGTCTACGTTATTGTTAACTTGCCTCTTTTTACAGTTTTAAACTAAAACTAGTCCACGGATTTATACAAAACGTAAACAACCAAACACTTGTAAACAGTAAAACACAGTTTCAAACACAAGCTAAACTGGGGCACTATATCATGGACTTATCCATGCTTTAACGTTCTCCATGTCAAAGCTGATGTCTACGGAGGATATGCTACCTCCTCTAATATCAGTCATCTTTCTGTACTCCCCACGTTGGTGACTTGGAATTAGTCCCCTTCTGCTATTATCTTTTGTTCTGGTATTGCTTCATCACTTTTGGCCTATGTAAGTATTCGTCAAAATCTTCTATTCTGATATTTGATATTCAAAGAGATACAACATCCCACAGTCATAAAATGATCCGCCTTGATTGACATACATCCGTCACCTCCTTCACTGTGTCGGACTTTTATATATTTGTTAAATATTTTTATTGCAACATCCACTTTTTTATCTAGAAACTAGACTGTATCTATCTTTTCTAAACAGTTTTATATACAAGAAACTGTGCTGTCACATATGGCAGAGCCTAACTTATTCTAGCCAATCTAACATAACCTAATCCAACTTAACCACCCTAAGCCTACCTAAAAACATCTTACCTGATCTAATCTACTGTGAAATACTATAGCAATTGAGTCAGTTTTCCGCTAAAGGTGATGATGTTCTAACATAAGTTAAAAATATTTTTAGAGCCGTTTGGATTTTGGGAAAAGGTAAAAATAAAGGCTACCTGGAATAAGTAGAAGTAGTGCGTAATGTGTAATTTCGACGGTTTCAAAGTACCATACTTTATATTTCTAGTGACCTGTTTATACAAAACCGAAAAATGGTTGTCTTCTCTCAGATAATGGTTGATATTTAAAAAAATCCAAGGTGTTAGTTTTTGTACTCTTTGTATTTATTCTTTTTTGCCGTCAATGAAGTTTTACTGAACGTTTCCGTGATTGGAGAATTGCTCTGCTATGAAAGTGCAAAGTTTGACTATAAAATTAATGATTATCGGAATGCTTTAAGGTTAATTGCAGATGTAATCACTTTGCAAGCAGAATTCACACGCAACTGTAATTTTCTGGGCTCAATAGCGCTTATATCTGAATTTAATCCTTGTTCGAGCAATGCATCTAAAACCACTTATCTGCCAATAACTGTTTAAAAGAGAATGTTCTTGCACAATAATGTTCTAAATAAAATTATTGCTGAACACAAAACCGCCAAATAGTTTAGCGTATGCCATCAGACACACCGTATGCAAAACTCAAAATATACTCAAGTGACCCAAATAAGAAAAAAGGCAGGTGAACACTTATATCGGCTGATAGAAAACAAACCAGCTAAAATACTTCAAGTTGAAGACCACTTGGAGGACATCAATTTGAAGACCCTCTAAGCGATGTATGGCAAGTTGGGTGTCATTATCCATTTTATAAACGGGAGAAATACTACAACAAAAAGAAAGAAGAAGAAGAACAAAGAGACCATCATGACCATCGGAAAATCAATTTTCTAAATCAATTGCAAACTTTGCATAATAGCTAGCAGGTAAACGCCCAAAGATTTAGAACATACATTGCGTAAATAATGTATTCAATACAATGCATATTTGGCTACACTAGCGAAGAAAGTGTAAATTGTTACACTTTCAAATTATAATTTCCTGCAGTTCTCTGGAAATAATTGAATATGTGTATCCAAATGTGAATATTGATCTACGTATTTATTTTTCTGCAATTGGAAAACTATATTTTTCTACATTAAAAGGGCTAACACTATTTAAACTCAAGCAGCAAATGGAGCTAACAGACAAGCAAAGAACAACATATTCAGCTTAAAAACACCATGGAGAGAGCAATAGAGAAAGGAACTATAGTGAGATTCATCGACTTACGGGCATCATTCAATACCGTAGAAAGATAAATAATTCGAACCCAAAAAGGGTCATAAGTCATAAGAAGCATATACAGGGAATTTATTTTAATGGTTAACATAGCAGTTTCGTTTCTATGCCAGCATTTAATCATACAGGTCACGTCCATAGTTACCAATGAAATCAATAGATTAGAGCGTTTATTTTACGAGTTAACATAGGAATTATTACTTGTCAAAAAGACAATTAAAAGGTACCCTAATGTATACAACTGAAGAAAAGATACAACTTGTGAGTTGTTCCTACGTATCTATTTTTTAGTTGCATATCTACATTCCGGTAACAAAATGAAAGTTTCTTATTAGCAAGTATGTACCTAATTCAAATTCGTATGTTATCTCGTAAAATAAACTAATTTATTGATTTCATTGGTAACTATGAAGGTGACCTGTATGATTAAATGCTAGCATAGAAACGAAACTGCTATTTTAACCATTAATATAAATTCACTGTACAAGTATTACAAGCAGGGTAGGGTTGAAATAGGTTACATGGAGAGAGATTCGAGAAAACTGTAATGAAAAATGGGATAAAACACGAAGACAGTTTAGACCCGCTGCTATTGATCGTAATATCGGAGAGCTATAAGAGGAAAACAACAATTGCCAATAGTAAAAGATTACAGGAATCTAGTGCCAATAAAAATAAGAACTTTAATGTATCCAGAACACATATTTATAAATAATGAATTTAAAACATGCAACAACTTATCATTATATAAAAGGAAGACCTGGAAACTATCAAAAATTAAAATCCATGTAAACAACAATATATTAATGACAATTAATAAGAGAGAAGATAGGAATGCTCAAAATAAAGCAAAAATGTAAAGAATATACCTGCATTACGTTTTAGATATAAGGGTACTAGGAAAGCTGAAAATACAAGTAAAAGTCAAGTATAGCTATAGTACTGTACTGAGTGTATCAAAAGAACATAAAAGCGTAAATATCGCAACAAAAATATATTTTTTAAGAAAAATAACAAAGGTCTTTTCAAAATAGTCTTGATTGTGTGAAACAAAATTGAGTTAGCAATTCTTTGAATAGATGGAACGCAGTCAAACTAGTACTACATGACACTTCCATAAAGTTTCTACAAAAAGAAAAGACTAAAAAGAAAGAGTGGATGACAAATAAAATTTTAAAACTTATGGAACAGCGAAGAATGGCTAAAAACTGACGCAGTAACAAAGACAAGGAGATTCACTCACAAGCAAGCAAAGGAAACATGGATGTCAGCTAGGTGCCAAGAAATTGAACAAATGGAAAGAAAATATGGCCATTTTAATATGCATCCCAAAATAAAGCAAATAACTAGAGCAACAAAAACATGCAGGGTGAGCAGTTTGACGGACATGGATAATGGCAGAGCCAAAACAGAGAGCAAGATATGGACGAATGCTGTAGGGTACACCATCCTTCAAGTGCAAAATACGGAATGAGATAAAGAAATCCGTATTCTCTATGAAAAACAGTAAATCAGTAGGTCCTAATAATGTACATTCAACAATCCTGAAATTGTTGTATGAATCGGATGAGGAATTTTTAACAATCTTGACTAGCCTCCTGAATTTCATATACGATACAGAGAAAATACCTGTTGAGTGGTGGAATTCTTCATTTATCATCACACCTAGAGTTGCAAGCATATCAAGTGATGAACACAGACTAATTAGTGTAATTAATCACATCCATACCAGAATGTGTGGTAAATAAGTACTGCCTGTTGGTTAAATACAGTGTTGTTTTAGGAATTCAACCATTTTTTTCTACATATGGTCACTTAATATTACTGAGATATGAACTATGGCAACTTATGCAAACGGCATAACGAGAATAATAGAATTAAGTTCAATAGTGAAGAAAATAGAAAATGACTAATTGTTATGGTTTGGTTACGTCACAAGAATAAATAAAGACAGATTGGTCAAAAGAGTTGCCACCAACTTCGACGTATATAATTATTTACTACGAACGGCAAACCATTTTAGGCTCAAGTCCCAAAGCATACCAAACAAACTTTCAGGTTACATGGAGATAATGGAGGGCCGACTAGCTACAGTAGAGACGGCCTGCGGTAAATAGTCTTTTACAATCGATAAACTCACTAAAGTACTATGCGTAGCCAATTCACTATGACCTAAAACAAACTTCAGAAAGGTTCAAGACCTCAATTGCTTGCAATAGCCATATACAAAACCATAGCAAACATGAACAGGGTTATATTAATTCATGACAATGCATATAATACAGAAGGTTACACCAATTTAATGCCAGCTGCAAATCTGCGGAACCTCCACCTAATAACGGGACTCAGCAATGGTCCCAAAAACTCGGCTGCCAAACTACTAGCACAACTAGTTACTCATGATTTAACGGCTCCACGGTCGGTTCTGAAATATACGAAACGCAAGTGCCTAATTTGACTAAATAACAAGAAAAAGAAAGCGCACACATACCTTCAGCGATTGCGATGGGTAATTAAAACGAAAATATTCTCGATAAATCAACTATGCAAATACACGGTAGCGCGAGTAAGCTAAGACACTATTCTTGCCCTCGTAGGTCGCTATAAAGTAGCACTAATCTAAGGCAAAGATTCATACGAAGTAAACGCGTCATCGAAAACGCTTGCAGAAGAGAACGAAGCACCTAAAGCATCGCCGCAGGTGCGCGGAGACAACTGAATGATACTTGGTGTGATTACGCATGACAACGAATCGATAATCCATTTCGCGCTACTGAAGGCCGTTCAAAATGAGTTCGGAGATCTCCATAACTGTAAAACGTCAAGCGTTCGAACAGGAGTAGCCAAAATGCATAAGACGGAAAGTACACTTAATGGGCCATTAAAACGTAACGGTTTTTACTTGTAACACAGTAATGGAGGTAGATAAGAATAAGAGAAAAAGACTAGGGAGGCCAAAGAAGACATGTACAATATGATAGCAGAAAAGGGGGAAAAATGAAAATAATTTAGCAAATGAGAACAATGGGCAAGAAGAAAAAGGTTGAATGCATTGCCTTCTTAACAATGAAGACAGGAATGTTGACCAAAATGGACTAACAAAGTTATTTACAAAATCGAAAAAGTAAGAAAGAAACGTCTAAATTAAGATTAAACTGGAGAAATATGGTTTTTATGATGAGAATTATTTGCATAATGTGTATCTTTCGGTATTACAACGTTTAAATAAAAATTGAAAGTATGTAATATATTGCTGCTTTTCTCTTCTTCCTTCTTCTTTAGCAGCACCTTTTCATCCACTCCTCGACATAGGCCTCACCTGGTTCCTTTTAGTGAACTTTGTTCTATGCCACTTGCTGCCAATTTCTCCCAATTTTCAGTTTGATGTCGTCTATCCAACAAGTCTGCGGTCTTCCCACGCTCCTGTTATGTAATCTTGGCCACTATTGCATGACCCGTTTAGTCCATCTTGTGTCATTCTATCTGGTTACATGGCCTACTTAACTCCACTTAGATTGAGCAATTTTTTTCTACGACATCCGTTACTTTTGTTCTTTCTCTTATTTCTTCATTTCGGATATTGTCGTTAAGGTTTATACCCAACATTAATCTTTCTATCGCTCTTTGCGTTGTCCTTAGTCTATTTGCTGCTTCTACATTTTAGGAATCTACCGGTTATAGTTCATCAAGATTTCTTCTACTAGCGATTTAAAAATATCAAGCAATCAATCTTTCCATTTTTTCTAGCAAGTTATTTAGTCGATAAAGCTGAAAGTGTAATCATACGTTTAATTACGGTTCCTGGCACCGGTTCAAACAATTTACCTACGTTGAGTTAAGTGTGCACTGTTTGTTCTATTCATAACAAATTCCATTCTAGGTTTTATAATCAGAACAGTAACAACAGACAGGAGCTCATTTCTAGTCGGTGCAAGCCCCTTTGTAGGACAGTTTAGCCCCGAGCTTTGTTATTTGTTTAAGATCAATGGCTGCGCGCCATCGTAAATGTAATTTTGGAGTTTAATAGCCCCAAACCCGAAGCATCAGTTGTCGTACACAAATTGATCGCGCATGCTAACGATATCGTTTGCGGCTTCTCTGATTTACACACTCGTCTGCCGACGTTCCAGCCTTTGTGTATGTAGAAGTTCGTGGGAATGCCTGAAACGGATTTCCTGTCTGCTAGATTTTTCACTGATTTTTGTTATCTTTTATTGGCTTAGCCACTTTTATCGTAACGTATCTGGATTAAATTCTACTACGTACTACGTGGATAAAAATGTTGTTTCACAACCGATATGCACTTTTTTATTTCAAATTTTACACAGTGCACCAAAAACTTCAGAAACTTGAAATGTACTGAAAATTTTACATATTTGCTAACAGATTCGAAAGTGGTACTAACAAAATATAATCGCACTTTTTCTCTTATCTTTCTTAACAATAATGTTTGTTTTGCAACGTTTGTTGATCAATACCGTTTCAACATTTTTTCTTCCATGTGTTCATCATCATTTTGAATTCTTCTTTTAGACACACTTTATTTTATTTAGGATAGACTAGGGTGCCTTGATGTCAATTTGACGTATTTGTCCTTTACCAGGGTACAGACAGATCATTGTCCCTTCTCTCTCTAAAGCAGTGATTCCCAAAGTGGGCGATATCGCCCCTTGGGGGGCGCTGGAAAGATCTAAGGGGGCGATAGTAGCCTCGGGTGCATTTGGGGGGCGGTGAATAATAATAAGGGGGCGGTGAAAGCTTAAAGAAGGAAGAGACGATAAGAAAATTTAGAAAAACCATTCGTACATATTTCATCTGTTGCGTAACATAGTGTAACATTATTTTCCAAATAAACACACAAAATGCAAGTTACAGATTTATTTATTCCATGAAGACTATTTACCATTACTAAATGTTCTTATTCTTCTTCATACCATTTGTTACTTTATTTATTCAGTCTGTTTATTCTCCGTCTCTTTAATTTTACTTTATCACTCCCTTTAATACACGATCCAGAAAGTAAATATCATTATAATAAAGGGTTTTTATTATTCAAATTTGCTTTTACTCAAAATACAGGTTACAAATTTAGAAGATTTGTTTATTTTAAAAATATCATTTTCCCTAGCAATAATAATTTATACAAAATTTCTATATGGTATATTTTATTACAACATTTCATAATTGACTTTTTTTCACGTCTGGGAGCAAAACACGGTTTCTACGATACCAAAATTGTGAGAGAAATAATGAATTACTCTCTAGAGAGGAGAAATGTCCCTAGGGAGTTTTCATTATGACTGAGCAACAAGAGCTCACAATTATGTCAAATTCGAGGTTTTCAGGTTAGATTTTGCGTCAGTTTTGACACAAACAAATGTGAGCTCTTGTCATATTGACTTACAGTGCCACCAACTTTAAAATTTGCCATAGGCTACTAATTTTAAACTAATTGTAACTAAAATGCCAATAAATGACGTTTAAAAAATACAGGTTTTTCGTTTTAAATCTTCCTGCAACGTGAAAAAAATAGTATATGCAACTCGGAGAGAGTGCTATTTTGCTTCAGTGCAATTTCTCTCTCTCATTGCATAATCTACTATTTCATATAATCATATGAGTTTGGCTTTCACTTTAATTATTCTGATTGTCAGTTAATACCTACAAATTAAAATCTAAGCTCTGATGTTAGCAAACAACCATCCCAACTAAATCAACTTATATGCTCGAACCTTTTTAATAAACTATTCACAGTTTAACAGTAACTGTATCTAATGTCTCATTCATTAAACAATTCTTAAATATTTATGTTGTACTTTTAATGTATAAATCCCCCCTTGTACTTTTTAATTGCTAATTAATTTATTCTTTCAAAATAATTTCCTACCTAGAAATACTCTTACAGATAATTATCAGTTTCAATATCTTTCTGTTTGTTCGCTTAAAGAATGTAGATATTCAGGGGGCGCTGAGTAATTTTTTTTCTGAAAAGGGGGCGGTAGGCACAATAAGTTTGGGAACCACTGCTCTAAAGTAATTAAAGAACAAGGTTCTGTCCGTACCCTGATCGTTGTCCCCTCTCATTATAAAGTACTTTAGAGTGAGAGGGAACAACGATCTGTCCGTAACCTCGTATAGGACAAATACGTCAAATTGACATCAAGGCACCCTAGGAGAGACGACTATTGAAAAATAGTAAGGCGTTGTATCTAGGCAAAGTGTATGAAAATGATGATTTGTGAATTGTTACCAAAAATGTCTCATGTCTCTTATAGTGTATGCACTTCTTCATCTTGTCCTATCAGGATACGGACAGATCGTTGTTCCTTCTAACTCTAAAGTAATTAAAGAACAACGTTCTATCCGTATCCTGATCGTTGTCCCCTCTCACTCTCAAGTTCTTTAGGGTGAGAGGAAACAACGGTATGTCCGTAACCTCTTATAGGACAAATACGTCAAATTTACATCAATGCACCCTAGGATAGACAAATATCGAAAAATGGTAAGGCGTTGAATCTAGGCAAAGTGTATGAAAATGATGATTTGTGAATCGTTACCAAAAATGTCTCATGTCTCTTATAGTGTATGCACTTTTTCATCTTGTCCTATTTTTTCTAACCGTCGATCGTGAGCTTCGCCAACAATAATTTCCAAAACGTGTTCTCGTTACTTACACTTACGTTTTCAATGTAATGAAAACTCCACATACAGATATAGATTTCACTAATCCATTGCGAAAATTTTCAGAAATTACGTAATCAGACAAAACCATGCTTCATCGTCACATAATAGAGAACTTCTTAACGATACTTGGAGATTTTATTAAACAGAGCCCCGGTTAGTGTATTTAATAATAATGTAGTATACCGCGGCTTTATACGTAGCGTTGCTATTTAAAATTTTGGAATCAGCCATCCCTTTTATTTTAATTATATTACATTTAATAATGCAATATGTATATGTTGCATCTGATGCACTACTTATTAGTTTCTATACTAAAAAAGAAATTAAAACGCTCGTCCATTATACTAAATGAGAGATAAAATACAAATAAAAGCTAATTCTATTCATGACGAAAATAGAATAGAATGTAAATGAGCAATTTATTCATGAATGTAGTTCTATCATAACCAATACTACGAAGCAAGCGTCAGGGTCCCCAAAATTAAATATAAATGTAAAGAATAAATTTGGTTCACAGAAATGCTGCATATTGTTACATGGAAAAACGGTATTTAAAACACAGTAATGTTTATGTTAGACAAAACTAATTAACTCTGCAGTAAAGATATGCTCCAGCTAACTACAGTCACGAAATGGACGAGGTCATTAGCGATAGAATTGTGGGTGTTTCCGATAATTCGTAATTAATGTACGAGGACGCCGTGCAGTCTAAACTCATGCGAAAAGCGAGTTTTATAAACTGAAAATATGGTTTAATTATTCTAAACCCATTCTGCGAATTGCCTTACAATGTAAAAGAAAGTACACAGAAAAACACACACATTTAAACAAATCCATAGCTACTCGTACTGGCTCACAATGAAACCAGCAATTCCATATTTACAGGCATAATTTAAATTAGCAATTACCTAAGTGACGTCACCTATGTACAGTCTAACTCGGAGTATTTAATACCAAAATGTTATATAACGGTTTTTTAGTTAACTTAACATGGTAACATCCAAACCTGGTAAGTTCTTAACGCGTATTGTTACATGGAAAAACGGTATTTAAAACACAGTAATGTTTATGTTAGACAAAACTAATTAACTCTGCAGTAAATATATGCTCCAGCTAACTACAGTAGCGAAATGGACGAGCTCATTAGCGATAGGATTGTGGGTGTTTCCGATAACTCGTAATTAATGTGCGAGGATACCGTGCAGTCCAAACTCATGCGAAAAGCGAGTTTTATAAACTGAAAATATGGTTTAATTATTCTGAACTCATCCTGCGAACTGCCTTACAATGTAAAAGAAAGTACGCAGAAAAACACACACATTTAAACAAATCCATAGCTACTCGTACCGGTTCACAATGAAACCAGCAATTCCACATTTACAGGCATAATTTAAATTAGCAATTACCTAAGTGACGTCACTCTATGTACAGTCTAACTCGGAGTATTTAATACCAAAATGTTATATAACGGTTTTTTAGTTAACTTAACATGGTAACATCCAAACCTGGTAAGTTCTTAACGCGTTTGACTTGTTAGCTTTTCTGTAGGCGTGTACAGGGAAAAATCAATAAATAAATTTACTTCACAATAATTCTGACACACTGTCGGTTGTTTCTGCTAGCACTTGGAGAAAGGTGAACAGCCCTTGACGATGGTCCTACCACGGCTTTCTATGATTGGCAAATATTGATAATACAACTCGATTAACCTACAACACCTTTTAATTTCGTTGGCGACGTGAAATAAAGCATAATCATAAACATTTTCAAACTGTGTCATCTCTACATTCCAGCCGGTTTAATCGATCGGTCGGAAAAATTATATCTACATTTCCAATATAAATTCGGAGATGCCAGTGACATTACACTAAAATCGGTCAACTGAAAGTGGTACTTTACATTTATGTTTTCTTTTCCTCTTTTTCGGGAAATTTCTATAATTATTTTATAAAAATATAGTATTCTTTGGAATAAAATCGAATAGTATGTAATTATTTACAATTTTTGTTTGTTTCTAAGAAGTATAGATTGTAAAATAAATTTAAAAAATTAAATTTTACGAAGATTTTTCAAAAGTTCAAAACTTAATTATGGTAATATTTTTTAAAACATTACGTTATTTTTCTATAACTTCTGTCGAACATTTTTTTGTAAAATACATACATACAATACTCAAATGATAGTGTAAAATAAGGGATTTCATGATGTAAAATTAATCTACATTTATTTTCAAGAAAATGTCTTGTTTTTATTTTTGTTTTATTGTTACTACCTCGTCTAAAAGACGATTTAAGTATGGTAATCGCAAAAAAATCACCTTTCGAAATTTTTTAGCTCTTCATGTTTTAGGCTCCCTAGATGATGAAAACAGATTTTCTCAATTCCATCTGTCTGTTTGTCTGTATGTCTCTCTGTGCGCCTGTGTGCTTGTCTGTTTGTCTGTCTGCCCGCCTTATGGTGTTATAGCTTAAACGCTATTTGTTGGAGGAAGACGATATTTAGCATGCGGATTATATCTACCTGGCACGAAACCGGGAAAATTTCGATCAAATACATACAAGCTACACAACTCAAAAAATAAAATTCTGCCTATTTTGCTTTAATTCAAGAACTATTAGATTTTTACTCTTGACGAAGAAGGGGATATTTTGGACATATTCAATTTTGAATAATTTGAAAAATTGTTAAGTACAATTTCTCATATCTGAAAGTAGCTACATGAAACCTACTACACCCTATGGAAATTATAATCACAAAGAAGGCTTTAAACAGCGTAACAACAATTTTAGCAACATGCCAATATAACCCAAACCTCCTACCTACTTTAGCAGCATACAAAGATTTTTTCTCGGTTACCCATTCGGTACAACGCCGTTTTCAAAAGTTCTATATTATTGCATGTATTTTTAGTAATATGGACAAAATATGTCAAAACTTGCCAGTATATATTTTTGAAATAATGACAAACTTATTTTTTTTTTTCAAAAATGTTACAATTTTTTTTCATTTCAATTCCAAAATAATTATAAAAATCAGTAAATGTTGTTACAATATAGAGTTTTATACTTGCGGAGAGAAAGAATAATATTTAAGTTGGCGTTATATATTTCCAAAGGTCGCTCTTACTGTCAACTGAAATTTATGTGTGCAGGTTACGCAGTAGAAGAAAGTCGACGCACCTAATTTTTTAAATTGTTTTAAATGCAATATTTTCGCTTTAATTTTAATAGATAATAGATAATGTAGTAATATTTTATTCTTAAATATGAAGGTCTACAATTGAAGTAGTGTACTTACAAACATTTTTCTAGAACCAAATGTTTTCATCTACAATTAATACATAGTTTTCGAGATATTTGCTTTTAGATAAGGTCTAATCTATAATAGATGATCATCAAAAACACATGCCGACATATCCATGCCATTTATAAACGCATAAATGCATGTATATTATGGAATTGAACTACAAAAAATATACCATTTCCGACAGTCGATTCAAAGAAAAAAGTAACTAATCTATTTGAGCAAAATTAAAATGTTTATACCTTTCGCTGACACAGGTTTACTTCGCTTGCGCGCAAAAACGGGTAAGTAATTAAATCTGAAATGTGTAACGTTGGTTTATTCAAACTGCAATTTAATTAAGTTTTTACCGTCAATCGGAAAACCCGAATCAATTTAAAGGATTTACATTTTAATTTTCCCAGTCCTGGGGTACATAGAAAATTTCAGCAATTGCAAGTGACCAGTATGTATTAGCTTTGTCATTTTGTTAGTTTAAAGTGCGAACCATATTTGTTTACATTATTGTAAATATAAAAATAAAATTTTTAGAATCTACAAACAGATACAAAACTTGTAAGCTTAGATAAATAATTGTAATTGTAACTGTTTTCAAGAAAATAAGGAATTGATTTTCAACTCTTATTTAAATAATACGTATAACTTAGTTAGCTGCCATCCAATAGAAGCATATGTTACATTTTATTTCTATCGCTTGTTTTATTTTAATAATTCATATCTTAAAAATCTGCACATACTGAATTGGAAGCCTAAGACAAAATGTCTGTTGTCTCTGAACGAGAGTACCCACAAACTTAAATCTAATGTTCGAACAGATGAACCATGAACCATCGGATGGAAAATTAAAAAAAAACAGCTATGTGTAATATTGTTTATTGCCATCTTCTTTGTTCTTCTTCATTAGTAGCTAACCGCTTCTCTCTTCCCCACCCTTCAAATTCTATAGGTTTGATTAAATTGATATTCATCTCAGCCCAACTATAAATTTTATATCATCAAACCGTTCCATATATCTTAACATATTAAAAAGGTTGTACTTATTTTCTTCTACAATTTTGTCGCTTCTAGTTCCATCCGACTAATTTGTGTATTTGTGCATGAATCCTACTATAATCAAAATTGCTGTTAATGTTCAGAAACGAATTTGTGGCCATTGTTTAATAGTTATTTATTTTACATGTAAAAAAAGTAATAGATTTTAGCTCGTGGTTTGTCTCCCGATGCGCAGCGGAGGGGCACAAACACACTAATAACTAAAATCTTACTTTTTTCCCACGTATAATACATTATTTTTTTCTGTGACGGAAAAATAACTGCTACAATATATAAGAAAATTGGAAAATTGAGAGATGTGGAATATGAATTTTTAAATTTGTAGTTTGTAGCATAGCTAACTAAAATTTACATAGCAAAGCTATATACGGCTATTCCATATCATTGCCTACGCGTTTGGTTTAAATAAATAATAATACCTATGTATATAATATCCGGGAAGAAAGTACTTTTTTACTCGTGGAAAAAATTAAGTATTTTTAAAAAATGACAATTTACCATCTGCCAGGAGGGAGAAAATATCCAATTTTTTCCCATCAAAATTAAATTAGTTTGTGACCCAAATCGACTGTTATTCCGCCGCTGTGAAATAGAAATATCCAACCAGGAAGTTCGTCACAAATGTCGATATCCTCACTTCATTAAGATAGCTATTAGCGTCATTAACATTATCAGGCAGCATCAAATTTGGCGATACAAATGTTTAGCTGATGTCTAGGACTTCCGCAGTCACACATGACATGAAATTTGTATAGGAAAACAGTTACACACTTGCGTTAGCTATTCAGGAAGGAGCAATTATGACACGGCAATTTCGATGAATACGATTTCCGATAACAGGTTGATGATCCTGCCTGAAAAGCATTATACTAAATACAAGGAAGTGTTTAGGTTTTTTTTTGTTGTGTAAAACAATGAGCTCGTAATAGTCGTAATACTTCTGATGTAAAAGGATTTAAGGGTGAGCTCACTGTCGAGCATAAGAAACAGCAAATCCCACTCAAACTCGCAAATATAACCAGAATTCCTGCCATAAAATAAAATATCCTATTTAAAGCTCCAACAAATGCTCAGAAACATCACTTGTTGGTTTATTATTCTGTTAAAGTTTTTAAAAATACCAACTGCTATTTTCATATGGGCAAGCCCTACTTAGAATTTTGCCAAAACTAAGGAGTTCCAACCCTAGCCAGGGATCTTTTACATGCTACACTTTATAGTAACATAGGATCCACGGTTTTACATCACTTCCGAATGATGGCGTTCTGTAGAGGTTTTCATCCGTATTTTTGTATTTTAAAAAACCTCACCAGGACCGGAGATCGAACTCGCGACTCTTAGATCAGTAACCAGAATGCTGAACCACTGAGCTACGAAGCACGGCTATATTTCAAAATGAAAAATTCAAACTTTGTGAGTGTAAATTTATGAATAACTATAATTTGCAATACTGCCTGCCTATTAAGTAAACTATAGTCTAAACATTTCTAACTCTATAGTACCGTCTTAGCCTAGTACACCCTATACTTTTCTCTCAGTATAAAATTAATGTTAACAAAACTAAAAATGCTAAATGAAACTTATGAGTGAATTTATTTTTTCGAAAACTGTCATCAAATGTTGACATCTTCGTTAAATTCTCAGTAAGCAAAGTGATTGTTTTTTGTCACTTAACTGCGAAATACTTTTTCCGCAAATCGTACTAGAACTGACACATTATTGACAAAATTTTGTGGAGCAAAGTCAAACATTCCATTACACCAGCCGTTGCTAGGTAATTTACAATAAAACTGTACAGGAATAATATTCCCGGCCTAGGCAGGGAATATTTTTCGAATGTAATAATTATTGATGACTACTGAGTCACCTGAACTACGCTTCGGTTCGCTAATTGAAGAGAGATTTCATTAATATGAATTTAAAAAAAAAGATTCCTCTCCAAGGGGGCCCTTTGGGCTCCGATTCTCTCCAAGGAAGCCCTAGGGGCTCCGCCCCTCTCCAAGGACGCCCCCGGGGCTCCGCCCCTCTCCAGGGGGGCCATCGGGGCTCCGCCCCCTTCCAAGGAAACCCTCGGGGTTCTAACCCTCTCTAAGGGGACCCTCGGGGTTCCAACCCTCTCCAAGGGGGCCCTCGGGGCTTTGCTGTTTTCCAAGGGGGCCCTCGAGGCTCCACCCCTTTCCAAGGAAGCCCTCGGGACTCTGACCCTCGCCAAAGGGGGCCCGTGGGGCACCGCCCCTTTCCTCCTGTGTTGTTGGGCTCGGCTTTCGCCTCGCCCAACAATATTCACAGTTGTCTGGGAATGTTACGCTTTTCGTCCTAGAAACACAATATACTATTATTTCATACTGATGTCAAAAATGACATTTTTCGGACTATTTATGGTACAAAAAATGGAACATTCAAGTCCTTGTACTTTAAAGTAAAATATTAAAGTTCAAGTACTTTAAAATTATACGTCAGTTGTTGACAGGAATAATTCAAATTTATTCAAATTTCAAGAAATGATTTAATTTCATAACAATAATAACATTACGTCATTAACTACTTGCTAATACAATAAACATTAAAAGTGCAGTTCTTTGATTTTTTTAAAACTACACTTGCGTTAGAAAGAGGGAACATATTATTTTGTTTTCTTCGGATATTTCAGTCACAGTCGATTCAGATATGGACATCGGATTTTCTAAATTGTAAGTTGCTGCACTAAAGGTTTGCACGACAGGCGTATTCGAGGTTCCAAAAGCATTGTTCTCTCCCTGCAATATCATTTTTGAACATTTCTTCTTGTTCTCCATCGAATCTTCTAGATATCCTTCAACCACAGTTGAGCTTTTCCATCCTGCATGTCTTTTAATTCTAATCAAGTCCGCGCCGGCGTCCGCTAACATAGTTGCAGAACTCCGTCGAAAACAATGCCCAGTTTATTGTTCTGTTTTTGGCAAGTTTAAATATTTAGCTATCTGAGACGGTACCTTGGCTATAGTATGCACTCCGATACGCTGAACACTACATTTATTTCCTTTATAGTGTATGAATAGTTTGTCGTGATTAATGTGTCCCGGACGCAATGCTCTATACTTTCTATACAGTTCTATAAGCTTTATACCATCCATTTCGTTAATTATCGTGAAAACTATCTTCCGATTTGTTTTCGTAACGGGTATTGTCACGATAAGAAAATCATTTTTATCCTGAATATCGCGAACAAAGATATTGTATAGTTCTTCTCGCCTGAGAGCTCCACATAGTCCAAATGAAATTATAATCTGGAATAGATTAGGAAATTTAAACTGTTTCTAAAAGAATATGAATTACTAGCAGTTCAGTAAGACAAATGTCTCATTTAATAAAACAAAAAAGACCGTTTTGCGTATTCACCACACGTACGTATATGGCGTCATTGTTGGTAGCAAACTACCAGTCGCATTCGCCTTGATAAAATTTGCCTAGAATCTAACCTAGAAAGTTAGGATTATAATTAAGATAATAATTAGTGTTAGAGACTGAAATTCGGTTCCTGACCTGACATGACCATTCCAAACATATAACTTTAATAACTTTTTTCTCTATCTCTTACGGTTTGGCTGCTGAAACAGCGTCCCAGACAGACAAAACAGCGTCCCAGACAGACACGTCTATTAGATAAAGGATGCTACCTTCATGGCGAGATACATTTGATCTGGAGCCTCCACCATGAATTTATTTAGGTGTTCTCTCGTCAAAATCAGGGATTTCTTAGCTTCATAACCAACAGATTCTCGTTTTAAGAACGCCTTTAATTTAAAGAACTTTGCAATATCAATATCATCCTTGGCACGTACTGTTGATTTTAACATTGAAAATTTGGACCACAGGGAAGAAGATTTCAACGTTTTTGACTATAATTATTATAATTCTTGTTATTTTATTTCTGTACTTTTTAAAATTGCTTACCTTATTAGAAAAATAAGCTAAAAGGACATCTTCATTTACAGTGAAAATGCGTTTTTCCTTTTTCCATTCACAAAACAACTTGTATTCCTTTTCGTATTGATTTCGTGACTTATGTGGCATCAAATTCTTCTTTACGCGATCAGCTTCATCCATAATATCTTGCGGTATCTCATTTGTATCCATTTTAAAACCAGTAATCGCATGAAACACAGAAAATTGACGCCGGTTTTTCGTTTTTATTTGTAACAAACTTCCGTCGCTATGGAAATATGTATGAGTTGCCGCTTACTTAGTTTTTACGAATAATTTGTACGAGATATAAATTCATTTTTTTAAATTTAAAATTCATCAAACTTGCAGTATGAAATAAACCGTTGTATTCACCACGAACGAAAAGTGTTTTTAAAGGTACTCGGAAGTAATTCCGCCCTCGGCTGACGTCTCGGCCGTAAACAACTTTCTCGTCCTTTAAAATGTCACTTTTCGTTCTAGATAAATAAACTACTATTATGTTCTAGAATGCAAAATTCTTTTGCGTTCTAGAACATAAAAGAAATGTCAACAAATTTGTCATGTTGTAGAAACTTATTTGTGATTTTATTAATTAAGTAACCTACATTAATTTTTTATTAAGTAATTTAAAATGTCAATAGATACTAATAACTATTATAAACTATTATAAACATGAGTAATTTATGTTGTACTACATGTAAATTGAAGGTGCCGATATTGCAGTCAGTTAAATTTATACGTCACTTTGACGTTTGTCAAACAATTCAGCAGGCCGTGGTTCAAACATAAATTAATTGTTTATGAAATATAAAATTGTCAATTAACGTTGACAGTTACCTTATTTAATTTTTTTTTATTCTCATACTAGTTTTATTGCAGTTTTCGAAAAATCATTGTTTGCATCTCGAATGCGAAATGCTTTTGCGTTCTCGAATGGGTATTTTGTCTCGCTAAAGCTCGGCAAAATAACTTCCATTCTTGAACGCAAAAGTAGCATTTCGCATTTTCGATACAAAAATTGCCATTTCCATAATCGTGTTCTAAAGGCAATTCGTAAAAATTAATATTTTATAGCCAAAACAATTACTTAATTTGCTTTTATATAAACAAAGTTTAGTTGGAATTCATTATTACGCCGAACCTCATATCCAGATATTTTATGAAGATTGAAAACATTATTTTATTACTGTTATTGCTAACGTACATCTACGCCGTTACTTGTTTCGTAATAAAATAAACCTTTCACAATAAAACATTCTACTATTATTGATCATCTAATATAAAACTGCGCACCGTTAAAATTATCATAGAGTGCGTCGTAGGCAACCTTTTGTGTGTGCGTGCTTAAAAAATGTTTCGCACGAAGGGACACTCGCCTAATTACTACATCATTGCCGTATAAAAGTGCGAAACACTTTATTATGAAAGTAGTTTTAATTACACCCGAAATAAGCACAAATATTGTTACAAGGAGTGCCATTACAGATACACAAATATTCGTACCGTTTGTGATAAAAATATTAAAAGCTGGACGACATAAAATAATTCTAAAAGTAGCGTCTGTTCTTAGTACAGGGTCTTGCATAATGTGCTTAGTAGGTTAAATAATTGTATACAGGGTTATTAGAACTGTCACTATAAACATTCTGAAAATATTTTCAATACTTGTTTTTATAAAATTAATGTTTTAAATAATTGATCAGAAGTCCATTCTATTGGTATTGAGAACCAGGGCCACTCTAAGGTAAAATTTTACAAACTATTAAGTTAAAACAATCTAAGTTTGTGTATATATTTATTATTCACAGTAATTAAATACTTTTCAGAATAAAGTAATCAGTTGCTACAAAAGGGAAGTGTCCTAACGGTGACGTCACAATGTAGAAGCAGTGAGTAATGGTCGCTATTACGCTGGTCACAATCCAACCTGCGTATTAATAATGTTCACTGCCCTCCCTTATAGTGAGAAGCTCAAAACTGGTGTCCGTGAAGCGAATACTCGAGTAAACGCACATAAAAAATAGCATCAGATTTAATTCTAAACGAAAGGTGTATAAACGTTCTAGCTACGAGGAGCGGAGGTAGATAACGTGCAGCAAATAAAATATCTGTAGAAGTTATACAGATATGAAGGTAATTATAAAGTAATTCAGCTCAGTAGAAAAGGCTATCACCAGACCTGTGATCCGAGCTGTCCCACAAGAAGATCGCCTGCATGGCAAAAAGGCTGGAATCTGACCTGAGTCACGTTTGACCCACGAAGAAGGCCGCCTGAACCGCAGAGATGCTAAAACCTGACGAAAAAGTTGTACCACGGAGTAGAAGAAACTATGTATTCAGATGTTGCACGAATTCAAGAAACGAGTCCGAACACAAACGTTCGTTGGCGGCTGCCGGTACTTAATTGACAACATGATAATCTTCAACGAGAACAAGCAGCTTGAAATAAAATCAGGCGGAATCCCAACGAGCCATAATAAAACCATGAAAATAGGGCGTCCAATTCTAAAACCATGTGGCGAATAGTTTGTCTTTGGTTTCCGCAGTTACACTCTGAGAATTCTGCTCTTCCCTAGGTATAGAAGAAGTTGGCACATTTTCCATGGATAGTTCGTATTCGATTGAGTTTTGACCACAGTCGTCGTGGTAGGTTGTGTTCAGTCAAACCTTGTATTAGATCATCTATTTAAATGTAATCATGCTCTATAGTTTTTGTCCATGCACCACTTGTCTGTTACGCTAAAGTATTCAGCCGATTTCATTGCATGTCTAATAGAAGATGTCTGGGCTAAAGCCGGTTTTGTTGCCCTGTGATGCATATAACATCTCGGAGTATTAGCAAATGTTGCCCACGATTTTCTTATATTTTCTGACAAGAGCTGCCGTTCGACGAATGTTTGGTGGTGCAACGTTGCTCAACACAGGCAGCCATCGGGTTGGAGCTGTTCCGATGGTATCAGTTATTAATCTCATCGTCTGGTTGAGTTAGGTGTTGATATTTTTTGTATATGTCCTGTTGATTCGCACAGGAGCGCAGTACTCTGCCGGCAAGTAAACTAAGGGAGAAGCTGTTGTTCGAAGGGCCAGTGCATCGGCACGCCATGTTATTCCAGCTAGCTTGGAGATGTTCTTATTGTGTGGTCTTTTCTCATTTTCCAACTACGTTGGTAAGATGTTGTTTACCTTTTATCGATCGGTCAAGAGTTACGCCCAGACATTTGGAGTTTCTGTTGTGATTAAATTCTGCCATTCAATTCTGCACTCAGGGTATCATTCGCTTTCTGGTTTGATAAATGGCAACTGCACACTTTTGTCTTGGACGCACTAAGAATGGAGTCTTTATTTTTTAAATAATTATTTAGTTTAACTAGGTCTTCGTTTAGGGCTTGTTCTGTAGGTACCATATGTGTTGGGGAGCCTCTCAGTTTTCCGTTATTTTGGAAAATTCCTGATTGCTAGCTCGCCTTGGACGTTAATGGACTGTATTGATTTTATTTCTTCACTGAATTATACACTCGTTGAAAGCAAAGTAGGTAATTTATTTGCTATAAATTTACACGAACAGTTTAACATTTAAACATGTGAACAATAATTACTTTCGCAGAGCGGACCTTTTCGCGTGCTGTCTCGCTGACAGACGGATTTGTAAGTAAGTTTTTAGAATCGGAAGCCCGCCCGGCAGTCTACTGCGCACAGTATGAATTCAGAATGCAAGAGAGGCGGCAAAAGTTTATAAAGTCCTTAACAATATGTTTATGTTGGAAAGAGATAGCTAGATCATCGGCGTAGTTGAATGTAGTAAAATATAAATGTTGAAGAGGAGGGAGCGGCACGGATCCCTGTGGAAGGCCTTTGGTAAATTATCTAGTGTTGCTCCCATCTTCATTTACAAATATTATGCACTGAGGGGTAATCACACATTAGCAAGCCGCGACGATAAGCAGAACTAACATATCGCCCCTGCCATCCATCAGGGACACGAAAATCGCACGATAACTTAACATGTAATATACCCCAACAGGTCGTAATTGGTGACCGAAGATGATGATGACGATAAGGTGTTTTTCCAAAAAATGTAGAGTATTATATTATCTTTTAAGCCAATGACGGTGAACTAAAGGTAAAATATGGAATTTAAAATTTTATTTTTCCGACCTCGATCAATTTTATAAATATACAATTTTTGTCGCAATCTTTCATTCAGTTGTGGCTTACTCAAAGATATATGAAAGGTCTCACAAAACCACATCACTTTTGTGAAGACAGCATCAGCAACCGCTTTGGCATTAGAGGGAATCGAAAAGTTAAGAAAATTTGAGCTAACGGTTTTGGCAAATCGCGGACTCGATTTTAAACCATATCCTCAGTCTATGTTTTGCAATAATTAATTTTTGCGTCGTTTACGAATTCTCTGTAGACGAAGTCGCACATATGGCGCGATCATGTGTGTAACATAATATGATAACGGCCATACCACATTGAAAGCGCCAGTTCAACAGATTACGAAGACTGAATGTATCATAAGGAGCTAGCGTTCCAAAGACAACATCGTAAGATTGCCATTTGCCAATAGTGTGCAATCTCATATTGTTTTAACATCTCTTCAAAGAAGTTCAGGGAAAATGTAAAACGCTTTCACAATATTAGTAACAACCGCTTTCAAATTTCTTGATTACATTGTAATTAGATTTTAATATGTAGGACATAAAGTAACATGCAATGAAACATAGTGTGACTTTTTAAAAACTCAATTGCAGCAGGCCCTGGATATCCTGAATCAGTTGACAATACTGAAATGTATTGTTGGTAACACTGTAAGTCTATATCAAATTGGTTGTTTACAGGTTAGGTTTTGCGTCAGTCTGTGTCAAAACTGACGCAAAACCTAACCTGCTAACCTCGAATTTGATGTTTTAGTATTAGTAGCAGCATTAAAATATTTTTACTTATTTTATACATAATTTTGAACACTGTTTCTATATTAAAGACATTAAAACATTTTCTTTTGCAACTTTTTTATTTAAATGTTATTAAAGGCGTTGTTATTAATAATTGAAACGTGACACATCGACGAGCGTGCAATTCCTGAGTTTATGATAACCTCCTACTAGTATAAACGGTTTTAGTTCCTGAATTGATGTCTCTTGTGTACTGTCTTTATCACGCAATGTTGTTAGAACATCTGGTAATTCGATAATTGCACAATGCCAAACGCTTCCTCAAGTTACCTGTATGAAGCACGAATATTAAAAGTCGAGCTATCTACATCCTTAACAAGCACTGTTTCGTTATCGTTGTATCTCAAAATCTAATTTTAAATAAGATAGATTTAATAGCCGGTCAATACGTTAAATGAATGCCGATAAATACCTAATATATTTGATCGTGTAATAACTACATTTGGGGTTTCGTAGTGAAGCCATACTGAAATATGGTAATATTATACACCTCGTCCACGCCCTGTAATAATATAGTCAAGTAGTTAGTTTTAACGAAGCGCTTTATTTGTGTATATTTACTGAACACAATAGCTGCAACTGACGTTTGAATAGAATATTAATTATGTTACGGCATTTCATTTTATAAAAGCGGCAATAGAACTGCTTTTGTTACACAGGAACTATGATTTAAAACAATAGTTACATTGGGTATTTGTCTGAAATCGCTTTTGTAAGAGACTTAGTGATAGATAGGTTGTATTCACTGGGAGGACCAGCTTAGTAAGTTTTAGTAGGCTATGAAGGAATGGACATTTGATTATCAGACCCTTGATGATTTGTGGTAGGACGATGTTTGTGAGCAGGAAAGCCCGGCAAAACTTTCCATTTCATACAGTTTTAGGCTACATCAATTCACAAATACGTGAACACAGCTATGGTTAAGTCTATTATTTTATTCAAAAATAAATTCTGTATTTATACACTAAACTTGGTCTATAACATAATAGTGTCATTGTTCATATTATTCATTTCAGCACGATCTGTAACACTACTTATATTGAAAACGCTGCATCACAACCTACACTATTGAAACTAGGCCGTTGAACAACAAAAATGGTATTACAAAGCTTAACTACTTGTGGTACATACTGTATTTCTTAAATAATAAAAAATATGTATTTAGCGAAATTTAAACATATAGGGCATTCAGTAAACACAAAATCATTTTAATTTTTTTGAAGTTGGCATGTGCAATTTCTTGTGTGGAAAATCGGTAGTTAAAAATAACCCGTAACAAAACTTGATCTGGCTAGCTTAACATTCGAGGCAAGGACAGTTCGAGGTACCTGAAATGTGTCTGTTTACTGCTTTAAAAAGGGAATACGTCGAAAATACGAATAAGGGCGCTACAAGGTTGTTTAATTAATCTCCAGATCTTCCAGACATCTCCAACCTTCCAGAAACGTTCACGGAATCGCATGAAAATGGCGTAATAAACATCTGCTTACTTATCTCTGTCTTCAGCTATTAATTTTGTTATAAAAATACCAAGTTACACGAAATTCTGGTTCATTAATAATCAGCCTATTTTTTTTCTATGTGACGTCACGCGAATACAAGGTATGTAGTGATTTACTGTAAATATATAAACAACGGCCAATAAGGCATCCAAATTCCCCAACTGGGCTGCCAATACTTAAGTATATAAGCATTCAAACACTTCAAAAACTATGGTAATTCGGTGGCACTAAACACAAAATAGCGGAAATGAAAATTTTATTAAGATACCTTAAAACTATGGACGAAAGACAGTGTTCAACACTCCGCTATATAAGGAAGGTCAAGACAGAGAGGCGTCGTCGCCAAGTTAGAGGAATAGGTGAGCCTAACTGTCGAGAGGGTACCTAAGGCGTGAGATGCAACAGATTTCATAAAGAAATCTCGCAATGTGACTATTTGGTCCGATATAATATCCATCTTTGGGGCCGGCGGTAAAGATAATACGATAGGAACCGGAACCCTAAAGATTTATATGCATAGCATAATTGATACATCCGAATAAATCAAGCGTCTTGCCGCCGGTGCTGTTATGCTTGCAATACCACACCAACAAGACTACATCAGCGTTATAATCTGCGGCAACCTTCACCCCGGCGAACCTTTCCATCGATACTAAAGTTTAACTGATAAACTGCAAACACGTTAGTTTTTAGAACCGACAGTACGGCCGATAGACGGGTTTAGATGATGAATCTTGACTATCGATTCTAAGGAAAGCAAGGTAAAAAATTCCATGAAAAAGGTCGGCGGTCTAAGCAATCTCGCGTCACAATTCTCGCCGTTGGCGTCGCACAAATAAACGAACAGGGCCGATCTTGCCCAAAAGATAAAAAAATACAGTACCGGCATGAATTAAAATTAACCTAACAAATAGCCCCTGCCTACGTTCAACCCCAAGGACATCCACCAAGAAAAACCATCCAGTATATACGAGGGGTTTTAACGAATTTGTGATATTTCCTCGTAGGTGTTAGGGCTTTTCCTGTTCTTGACGAATTCGGTTGATGGCCTCCCCTCTTTTAACTTCCACATCGGCCGATTTTTTTTCTTCAATATCAGACCTTTGCAAACTCTTTAGGACGTTTTGTGGGCTAAAGCTGAAGGGCAATTCGTGTGGCCTTCGACCAGTAGTGACAGTATCGGCCGTATCGTTAGTTTCGTCTTCAATTCCTCGAAAGTTTGTTCGTGTCCCTTGATCAAATGCACGATTCATCATTCTTCGTCAGTACTGATGTTCGCATAGTCATGCGCATTTTCTGGACTTCGAAATTCTACTATTGCATTTTGCATTTTGCCCTGGTCGCGCTGATCTCGTAGAAATTATATTTGCTCGTACAGAAATTTGCATTTCTTGAGCTTCAGCGTTAGGCCCTAGTTGCTTAGTCTTCTTAAGAGTACAAAGCCCTTCGGATGGTATTTTGTAGCCAATAACCTTATTGTTTATGCAGTATTGGTAGGTGTCTTGCGGAGCATAATTATTTAACGTCATCATTAACCCACTGAATACATTGGGCGCGTTTACGAAGCCGAATGGGACCCTGGTAAATTCATATAGTCCCCCATTAACGGCAAACGCAGTTCAAGGTCGGCTAGTAGCAATCTATGGTGTCCAAGGTAGTGACATATCTATAAATCGCCAACTTATCAATCCCTTAATGGGTACAGTTGTGACTTTATTTTTCAGGACTGTGTTTAACTGGCAATACAAATATAAACGATTTTCTTCCATTTTCTTGTCAACCAAAATTGCGATGCCTGAATATTCGGACGTCGGCTCATTGATGAAGTCGGCGGCTAATAATTCGTTGATCATATCATGACCTCACGCTTCGCATAGGGCACTCTATATGGCCTGATATGTTCTGATATCGGTTAATTACAGCGTTCAACTCTCAGCAAATGTTGGAATCGATCCGTTCGTCGACTGTAATCTGTTCTTTTTTAATCACACGTTTGGCTGTTGAGGCTGTTGAGCGTATGTGGTTTTCGTTGTTTTGATTTTCGTTCTAAGATATTATGATTTTCTCAGTCCCTTCTGTTCAATCAACGGCTGCTGTTTCAACAATCACTTCTTCTAGTTCAGCTGTGTCTGGCACTACCAGTACGTCTGCTTCGATATCCACGTTATTAATATTCAGATACAATTTGTCTTTTTCTAAACTAGAATAAACTTCTTGTCTAGCAATGTGTAGGGTGCGACTATGACAAGGAAACTGTGGTGTTACAGTGTTTCTCTGAGTCTCTGTTTTAGTTTTTTGCATTCAAAATAATATTTTTAACTACCTCTATTTTGCCTAATAAGTAACAGGTGATGGCTCTGAATAGTGTCCGATATGACTAAGCGATTATCTTTACAAATCTGTTCGTTGGGAATTTTATTTCTCTTTTCCATTAACCAATAGTTTTGTGATCGCAATTTGAGGAATAATTAATTACTTTAAAACGTTTTGCTTGAGCTCACCTGGGTGCTTAGCAACCAGGTGGACATGGGTTCTAATCGGGCCGCAACCGAGAAGTTTCTAGAGGCGGCAATGTATTTGAACTAATTAGTTAAGTTAGCTGTGAGTTTGGTTTAGGGTTTAGATGCGGGGGAGCGTCATATACGTCGCGTGCTGCACATTATCTCCGTTGCACTTCCCGATCAGTATGAATGGCCTTGGACACCGAAAGATAGAAGAAGCTAAAGATTATGAATGGATGAATGAACGTTCTGTTGGTGTGTGTATAGTAATCACATTTAGTTCTATACGTAGTATAATTATTAGAACTTGATAGAGTATATCCGTCTCCTTTTATAGTGTACAGCTTTTTCTGTTTTTACATGATGGCATTTGAAGTAGAATTTTAGTTGTCCATTCTTCAAACCATAAATGATTATATACGTGTTTACAACTATTTACTTCCCTTAAAAATATTTTATTCGTACAAATTACCTGGACAATCAGAATGCCTACATAATTTAAAAAATTATATATCAATTCAGAACAGGTATTCAAGGTCTTCGCCATGATTGATGGTGATCAGTGATAACGACCAATTTTAAGTACACTAACAGCATCATTATATTTCTGTGTATAAACATTGTTCTATTTATCTTCGTATTTGAATTGTGGGCATAATTTGAGACTGTCTGAATAGGTAGGCTTGTAGGTCAACTTGTTGTATGTCTTACAAGACTTCCTCATATGGCAGATATACTGAGTACGGCGATGACTGTAAACATGTGTTTTAAATTCTTCAGGCTACATTTTGTCTTTGCATAAAAATAGAAAACCTCCGGTGAAAAACTAAGAAAATGAGATTTTAACAATCGGTCTTACTAATTGTATCGACATGAGAAATATTGATCTTGTTTTCAATCAACAGGTAGATAAACCTACTAACATTTCAAACAATCGTAGGAAGAGACGTTAATTATAAGATTCCCCATATGTAGAACTCCCTGCTTTCAGCTTTAAAATTATCTGAAGTGGCAAGACAACCTTCAGACATTCAGATCTAAGTGCACAGCATACAGAAAATTAATTGTCCTGTTATTGTTATAACCTACGTTGTGTATCAATACAGCCGTTTATTCAATTTTTATTTTGCTTTATTTACGAAATATCAGGTAACTTCCAGAATTCTTAAAAGCTCCAGGATTTGCAACCTTCAAAGTTATCCGCTTAAAACTTAAAACGTGTCGGGAGTATAAATCCCATATCAAGGCGTGAGCCTATAGAACGAAATACTCGCAACAGACCTCCCCATTCCCCAGCCCTCACCTCGTATTTTCCAATTCCTGCCTGTTCGCAACCTGTCTCGCTGTAGCAGCAATTCATAATCAACTCTCTATTGCTTTATAGGTGTTACCGGGGCTCTATGTGGGTAATTACCGGGATTCCAAAGATGCCGCGCAGCTAGACAAGTACGGAATCACCCACATTGTTGCCATCCACGACACCGCTCGCCGCCTGCACTCGGTAAGTACGGCGGGGATTCACCGCAAGATTTAATATTAGCTCAATAACGCCATCATATGGAAAAACATCCTCCAGCTGTTTCCCCACACGCGGCTGTTTTGCAGAAACCCACCAGGAAAATTAAACGGGGCAAAGCCTCAAGCTTTGCGGCTATCCGCGGGGTTGAAATTTAAAGCGTTGGAGGGGCGTCCTGGAGGCGCCTTTGCTTAATGGGGCTGCGACGTTTCTTTTAGTGCCCGTAAAACGTAATGTCCGGAAAAAAATGTCGGTCGCATAAAGGTGGATTTCATTCTGAAGGACAAAGGTAAAACCTAATCTGGGGAAACTACCGGTTTTATGAAAAACGCAAGGTGGGACGATAGGATTGACCTTCTTTTAAGGGCATGCCACGGAAATAATCGCAATGCCTCAGTTGTTTTTATTTGTTAAAACAAATATTGGTTGAAATTGGAATTATGTGGAAGATGTTGAAGCAGCCGATACATCCGGTGGTTAGCTTAGGTACTCCAGCTGCGGCCCTCCCAAATCGACAATTATCCACCTTCATTACATTTTTGTGCTTATATTTTAAGAAACACAATCAAACACCTTTATTTAGCAACAGATAAAATATTACCTTAAATTGTATGTAACCTAATGTACTCAAGTATTGTCTGAATCGCAGATGTTCACTATATTTATAACTACTCAGCTAGGTTCTGTGTCCCATCTTCTACAACGTGACTTTTAAATAAGCAATAAAAAAAGTTTAGTCTATCAGATAAGTATAAGAAATTTTTTGTAAATGATTGAACAATAATTGTTAGAGGTATTTTGGGGGGTGCCGAACCAAGGGGAAAGGTTTATAAGGATGTAACAGATAGTAGGTTAAAGAAACCTCTGTTAGTCATTGTTAAAAACGTAATTTGATGAGAATTTCGGGGCGTGCTAGAGCACCTTCAGCACAAATTCGAGATTTGCAGGTTAAGTTTTACGTCAGTCTGTGTCAAACAACAAACAAAACCTAACCTACTAATCTCGAATTTGACATAGACTGACAATACACTTCAGTACTGCCAAACGTATAACACATATCACAGCCTACCCTAATTGGTTTTTTTATTGATCTGTCTGTATATAATTATGGCCCCATCCGTATGTTACTAAATATCTCAAGCTCAACTAATCATCTGGACCCTGACTCTGGTCTTGCCACAGATTGTCACTAGCCCACTGACTGTAAATAGCTGCATATAAATACTTACATTTATTCAAAAATGTCAGTCAAATTCTGTCGCAAGTTATTAAATAGAATGTGTCAGTTAGTAAAAAAGAAACTAGAGAGTTTAAATGCGCACACTAAACTGCTTCTTGGGCTATTAAAAAGCTTTGAGATTTGTGAAAGCATCTGTAGACAGTTCTAACTGCAGTTGGCATTCCCTCAGCATATAACATTACTCATTTAAAGCCTATATGAAGACAAGGAAGTACGGGTAAAAATTCACAACAGAGTGTCAAAACCGTTGCAAGTTAATAAGAAGGATACATCTATTCTCCGTTTCTTGTTAATTTATACGGAGAGTATATTATGCGCAAGGAAGTATAACTGAAAAGGAAACATAAAGGTGGGTGGAAAGCTGTATCGAATCTTTCTTGGCTGAAAATATGACTCTATTCGCACCCACCTTAGAAGCCATGGAAAACTTCTAGTGAAAACGCAAGAAGAAGCCACAGGTTATGACTACATTTACTCCTAGAACAAAGCAAACTAATGATTATAGATTGAAATGACAACTACGTTATCGGAAATTAGGATAACGGGTATTCATTGGGGTTGGCCATGACTTGAAACCCGTTCTTCACTTAATTCAAATTCGAAAATGACATGACATATAACATGATAACTGAGATCTACTCTCAGCATTAATGTAGACATACTTTCAATAAATCATAGCGAACTCCAAACGGTTTTATTGAACAGTAAAGAAACGTTATCAAGTGGCCTTGTATCAAACAATAAATTTTGAGAGTCACGTCGTAACTTATTTTATGGAGAGCGTATGCTCACAGCCTCACTTTTTACATAAATACCGCTCCTAACAGGTAAACGCTATTTGACATTTGACAACTCAAGTGGCCGAGCGCGCTGAATTCTAGATAGAGCAATATAAGAATCACCGGCATGCAGTCGTAAGATAAAATCTAGTTTAAAGCCCTCTCGATAACGTTTTTTTACTCACTTTATAAACATTATTTAATATGAGTAAGTGGAGCAATCTATATACCTTGGTTTCACAACACTGTGAAGAGAGACATCCAACTTGTTAGCATCAAAACGATTCGTCAAGACAATTCTTTCGGATACAGTTGCCGCTCGGCTAGTCAGGAAGACGACGTGCAGCTCTTTAATTACTAACAGTAAATGGGTAAAGCCAAAAGGGCGCCAACGAATCTTTACCAATTAACGACAAGTATATCCAGGCATTCAATGAGAATTCGTACACTCAAAGAGCACGTAACTTTCTGAAAGAAAATCTCAGATCATGCACAGGTAGCAGAACAAAATCAAACCCACAAAGTTGGTATAACAGTATAATCACAAATTGCATACAACATGGTACAAAATACAGGAGATTAAAATATAGGCCGCAGAGTTAAGATGCAACTCATAAAAAACGCATACATTTTGATACTTACAAATTCACAATACAGCGATACAATATTATCGCACACATTAAAATAGGCAATTGTTTTCAAGGCGATGATACAGCAGTGTCTACTCCGTGGATTGGAAGGAAACGTTTTGTGTGCTTCCAGGTACAAAGCTAGCGGAGCGAACTGTATATTCCCAAGCTCACGTCAGAATTCCAAGGGTCAAAATACCTGAACGGATCTCAAAGCGACAGGGCACTGGTAGCCAGTAAACGTTTGTACAAAGGTGCAATTTTAACCTGCAGGTACGTTACGGAATCGGGTCCCTTCCTGCGCGGAGATTCAAGGTCATGCCATGGGTGCCGTCTGCAACCAAATGCAATGGAAGATAACACACCTTTGCAATCTCTACCCTACGCCATCTGACTGACTGCTATAAGAAAAAATAGTCCACGATAGAACATGGGTGAATTTAAATACAGCCCAGAGAAGGCTTCCTTCACTTAACCCAAGGTATTCTGGGCAACGTGCGAAGAGTTAAGTCAGCAAGCGTAGATTCTGCCGACAATGGTGTGAGATTGTAACGTCCCTAATTCATGGTTTAGGAATGCAGCTCCGCCCAAGAGGCACGGGCAAACATTACACAAAGTTCAAACTGCACGCCCATACATTTACTGAACACTTGTAGACGGTCAAACTGGCTTTATGCCGGTATCAAAGACAAGCCGGAAAAATTACCGACGAGGAAATAATTGCGACTTTTACTTTCCGGGCTGCAAGCCAAAAGTAGGCGTGGCACAAGTGCTCGAAATATGAACTAAGTACCATAGACATTCAAATCAAATATATGCTTAACAATATGAAATAAGTACTACAGACATCGAAATTAAATAGATGCGCAATTGAATCGTAGCAAACTATGAAAAGAACGACCATGACGAAACTAAACAAAATGCGCTAACATATAAGTACACGCCCCCGATAGTCTTTAAAGTTATCATTCAAAATATCCTAAAATACTCTGGACTTTGGATTTCAAAACAAGGGAAGAAAACGAGCTGAAAAAATTATTATACAAGGAAAAGTAAAAGAAAATAGGAATATGGGGAGGTCATTCTAAAAATGAGTGCAGCTTTTCCAAAACAAAATATTTTTATAAATTTTTAAGAGTAATTTTAATTTGTAAATAATCAAAACTCATATCAAATTGTAATGGTGTTATATTCGAAAATATACCACAGCACCAAGTCCAACACCTTCAATAAGAATTTTGGGGGAGTCAAATGCTCTCAGAAATATTGCGATCTAAAAAGAAAAATACCCCAATTAACTAAACTTATATACTCCTTCTTATTCAGAACATCTTGACCGATGTGTTATGGCCCAATATTCATTTTGGATGTTACCGATGGCTCTTCTTACCCTGTTTCGCCATCTTTGTCTGCTGCACGCCATATAAGCGGCTTCGGTCAAACTCGTGTTGAGAAGATCCCCCCTAAATTTATCCAACGTTATGATGCTTGCCCACTTCTTCTTTTTCTATCTGGTTTACCTAGAAGTACCAGTCTTTCAAAATTGTGTTCGCTGCCTTGGATATGTCCAAAATAGGTTAAAATCCTACAGGGCTGGGGTCTTTGTGTTGGTCAAATTTCTTGTAGAACCGAGACATTTGTATGTACGGCGAACCATCCATGGAATTCTCAGCATACGTCTCCAGATGGATCTCGAACGTGTCGATTCTTTGACAGCCCATGTCTCGGCGAAATAAAGAAATATGGAAAATACTAGAGAATTAAACACTTCGCTTTTCGCGTTTTTCCTGTCATTTGTATCGTGCCATATTTTGTTAAACGGAGTCATCTCCGTCTTAGTCAAGGGTATCCTGCGTCGAATTTTATTTTCGCGGTTGCCGCTGTTGTTTATTAAGGTCCCAGATATATCAAACTATTCACAACCTGGCATTAACAGATGCTTTGAATATGAGGCTGATTGTTGTTTTTACGGTCAATTATCATAATTTTGAGTTTACTTCTTGGGACCTTAGAGAACACCAATATTTTTGTGCCACTAAATTAATAGTTAAACCACCATTAGCACTTGTCTCGTTATTAGTTGGCTGTGAATATTGAAGAGCAATGGCGAAAGACCGGAGCCTTGTCTAACATCTTTAAGTATAATACATTCTCCAGGTAGATATTTATCAATCCTCATCCTCATCCACTCAGAATTGTTATTATATAACTCCTTTATAATATAAACTTTATGTTTAAGAACTCCCATAGTAAGTAACACATTCCAAAGTACTTTCCCACTTCAAATTATCAACTGCTTCCATTTTAGCCATAAGATTATCTGGCTCACGTTCATAGTCATGTCAAGAAGCATATGGATGTTCAGTTTGATTCTGTACATTCAAGAATTTTCACAGTGTTTTGTCACACTTTCGTGATTTTATCTAAATCGGTCAGCATACGTATTTGATTGTCAACGTTTTTGGTTTGAATTTACTGGTTATCAGTTTGATCTTCTGAAACAGAGTTGTTGTTCACATGGGATTCTAGCTCTTGACATATATGGCTTGAATATAAGCATTTTTGTCTCCTCGGCAAAGTTTTTGTATTTGTCTGGCCATTTCCTTGTGGTCTGTCACTTTATGTTCACTGCATTGACTAGGCGTTTTAAGAGACTTTCCCTTTTGTATAAGATTGAATGTTTCAGTCGTCATCCATGGTTGTTTTTGATTATATTGGTATTTTGATTTTGATTTTCTAAAATGGCTTGGAATAGTATTAACACAGAATTTCGACTTAGACCGCGTAGTATTTGTGGATAAATCGAACATTCTCTGACTTAAAGTACCTTGCACCTTGTGAACTCGAGCAAGAATCCACGTGATGGCCCTGCTTCTTGCTGGTTCGTGTTATTTAAGAACATTGAGAATGAGGATACTTAGGCAGATTTGGCCGTGTTGCTGTTTGTGCACCCATATTGACTAACGTTTCGCAAGACCTAGCAGTTTGCATCATCAGAGTGAAAGTCACACTAAGAACTGACGGTCGATGTGGAGCTATTTATAATCATCTGTGCCAGCTGTTCGGAGTGACGTAACATTGATTGGTCGTTCAAGTGCAGCGTAATCCGTGGGGCGTGGCCGTATGACGCACAGTGGTTAATGCTTTAGATCGTGTTCGCCTGAAAAAACTGGAAGATAAACTCTCAAAGATTAGATGGGACATGTTAGGACTTTGCGAAACCAGAATGTCCGACGAGAAATGCACAGCACTGAAATCTGGCTATCTAATGTTACAAATCAACAAAGAAACAAACACTCATCATGGAGGGGTAGTAATCGTACTTAATTAAAAAAAACATTAAACACTTTATTACAAAGATGTACTCTATATCAAGCCGAGTCATGTACTATGCACGTCATCAAAAACTGGGACAGTTTATAGGTTCTATGGTGAATGTGACAGCTTTAATATGTATAGTTGCTAGATATTTCTAACTTAATTGTCAACTTATTCCGACGTTACTATGAAGCAAAATTGTTATAGTAAATTAAATTGTTTAAAGCATTGTTTAACCTCATCAGATAATGCTCAAATCTCTATCAAGAATTCTCCCAGTTTCTTTTGTCTTCCATAGTACATTGTACTGAAACTATCACGACGATACACCATCCAAATAAAACAGGTAGGTATGTATATTCACCCACGACCGCATCAGAGGGTTCGACATTGAACAGCTTTATGTGGACATCTCATCGACCAAGAAAAACGAGATTTTACCATACGTAATTGTACTAGGCAACATCAACAAAAACGATATCTTAAGTAGATGCCATTTAAGACCAGGAAATATGAATGAAAGAGGATAACTGGTAATCAACTACCTTCCGAACGTAAGCTTCTATTGCATGGATACTTTCTTTTGAAAACCACCAAGAAGAACATGGACATGGATGAGTCCAGATTCACAAATAAAAATCGAAAGAGACTATTATATAATATCGAACAAAAAGTATATCGTGAAATATGTCATTGTAATCAAAAATTCGATATAGACAGCGAACATTAGAGCAAAAGTTGAGATCAATATCAGAACGGAAAGAAAGAAGCTATTTAATTATTGCTCTAGATGATTTGAAAACAACGCTATCAAAGTATATACGATAAAAACCTGCCTTAGCTGAAATCACTATTGATGAATATAATACGTGAAGTACTAGTTACAGCCATAAGATAAACTCAAAAACAAATTCAAAAATAAGAAAAATTAAGTCTAATGCTCGAAAGCTCATGGAAGAAATAAAAACATGGATAAAACGTCTCCAAAAGACAAAAATTTGAACTAAGTGGTCCCGAAAATGAAACCGTACTACATAATAAGTAATAAAAGTATAGAAAAAATATAGAAATCGTTGAACATTATTACGGACACCTGTATTTATCGGTGACTGCCCTCCAAAAGGTACATTATCAACGCAAGCCTAAAGGAAAACACCCGACATCACTACTGGAGAGTTAGAAAAGCCCTCTCTCCCAAATGACAAATGGGCGAGCGCCCTGAGAAAATAGCGAAAATGTGGATTGTTGTAACTCTTCCAGCAATGAGAATCCGTCTGAACAAATGTCCCTCGAAAGTCAAATACTAGAGTCGTGGCAATATGTTAGAGTTAGTCTTCTTCACAAAAAATGAGACAGATTATCAATAATTACTGGCCAATAAGTCTCCTGCCGTCCTGCCACAACCATACCAATTAACAGATTAATTAATACATTTGAGAATTATCAACCTCCCCAGCAAGCTGGTTTCCGCAAAAGCTATAACACCACAGAACATATTCACATTATTTGTCCATTAATAGAAAAATGCAATGAATGTAACATGCTATTACACTTAGCCTTTCTCGGTTATAAGGCCTACGATTCTATAGAACTATGGGCAATATTTAATGGAATGGACATGCAAGAATCGATTTCAGATACAGAAACCTCATAGAATTTATTTATGACAATGCAACCCTTCAAGTTAAACTCGAAAATGCTAAATTGTTCACGCTTGTAATGGCAGATGTTTCCAAGCAGCTAGACTGGGCCAACAAATGTATTAACATCGATGGTCGTAATTTGAACCATGTTGGCTTTGTGAATGACGTAATGCTTATAAGTAGCGGCTTGATACCTAAAAGATTTAGAAGAAATATTCTCAATGCTGAAAGTAAAATCATAGTTAACAGGCTAACCATGAATTTAGGAAAAACTAAGATCATTACTCTAGAAGACACCGCGCTACATATTGAAGAAATTGAAATCGAAATAAGCGTCGACTAATATGTGTATCTAGGTCACAAATTGGAACACAGCAATGAAAATCCAATAGCGGCGATTATTCGAAGGATAGGAATAGCTTGGGTAGCAGTAGGAAGACTTAAGAGCTTTTAAAAAAACATTCCAATAAATCTTTAATACCTATATTCTTGCAGTTTATTAGATCTGCCAATAAATTTAAAACTACAGAACGAATAGTTAATCGTGTGCAAGCCTTCGGGCATCGGTGAGCTAATGGTGTCTGCAGCTGCTGTCGAGGCCACAACGAAATACGGAGCGTTTGGGAGAAAGTTCGACTCCCGCCCCAAGCGTTCCGGTTTCGCTTAGTTAATGCTACAGCGGTTCCAAAGAACAACGTAGAGATTAAGCGACAGAAAATGTGTAAGCCTTAGATACCATATTCGAAACAAAAAAATCAGGAAGAGAACAAAATTTGATCATGTCATAGAAAGAAGGGCTACTTCGGAGTGGAACTGAGTGGGCCATGTAGCCAGGCAAGTAAACGCTATGTGAACCAAATGAGTAGTTTAATAACGACCAGGGCGGTATAATAAGAGCGTGGAAAGACCGCAAAGACGATATAAAGGTGAAAGTTGTTATCAATTGGCTCAAAATAAGACAGATTGGAAATACAACAAAAGGAATATGTTAAAAAAAAATAAAAATATACTACTTTATTGGTAACCTTGTGGAACATCGTTAGTGTCAACAGAAAGTAATCTACCAGATTTTCAATTTTCCTCTTCATAATAACCACTACGAAAACTATTGACGTGAATACCCTTTACAGGAAATTTAGTAACTAAAACCTTTACTGTGTTTTAACTTTCTAATTTTATGCTACAGTTCAGTATTTTAACGTCGAAGTAATAAAATATATGACACGGGTACCCAAATTAGAGCAAAAAGTAGCTGTAGTTACATTCATCGTTTCTTTGCGCAACTCGTAGCGTTCATCTACCGGAAAATATTAAGGGCTGCGAGAGGCAATTCAGCAAGTTTTAATTGTTTTACTAAGAGACAGTCTACTGCCCTGCATATTTCATCGTGGAATTTGCGACTAATTTTAGAGAGACCTTAAATTTCACCCCTATGAAAGCTCCTCTCTGATGAAAAATTGTTTGGGGTAATTGGGACAATCTCTCTTGAACAAAATAATCAAGCTGTAACAACTGTCAAAGTAGAACCTCATATCAACATATATCAAAAGCATCTTAATTTCACAATTTCTATATCTGGTGGTCTGTAAGATTCAATTATTTAACCGCCTCAATTTTCCTTGTATATGTTCACTGCGAGGATTTTTTTAAAATTGTGTTAATGTCATCTTAATTGGAGGTTTCCAACCGAAAGAAGTGACACAGGCTAAATCGACCTAAAAATTTACCTTTATCAGCCCACAGCTGATCGACGCCACAACCCTCGGGAGACAAAGTCGTGTTTATCTTTCCACTCGGGTAGGTTGTCGTTCCAGTTTCTAATTTTACTTCTTATCGAACGAAGTTTCCCAAGTCAAAACTCAAATACTCTCGAAAGCGAACTAAAGAAAGCATTTTATTAACCAAGTTCGTATCCAATTACGGCACCTACCCTCAGCAATTTTTGCAACCCTTTCAGGACACGTACAAGACCATTAGCTAACGGATACTTCCATGGGCTGAAAACGTGAAAACGCTGCACCCGACTTAATTTATTTAAAATGTTATATCCCAGGGGACGTTTTTGTTACTTGGACGACGTGGTAATTTTCGTGATTTTATTTTTGAACATTCGCTCCCGTACTGCGTCATTCTTTTGACAAATTAATAACACGCCGTGAATGAAAGAACTTGAAATTTTAAATAGAACGGGAATTCGTTATTTTAAATCGAGCTTGCTGTATCGATAATGGAATGGGCTGCATTATTGACAAGTGCGCCTCTTCACGCTTCAATGAACCCCAACTTCAACCCACTTTTCTTTCCTTGCTGTTATCCCACGAACCTGCAAAGCGGTGTCCAAGGTTTATTTATAAAAATATGGGAAGGCCTGATAGATAGCTTTTTATGGCCACGAACCTGGATACTTTTCAATATGTTCTCTCAAACTTGTTTGAACGAGTTTTTCATCAGTATTCATGAAGTACGTGATGATTGATGGATGGATAGCGCAGCTATATGATAATGGAAATGCAGATTCAAAAAATGAGCTTATCACGAATGTCATCTCCCTCGTTACATTAACGTATCTGTTAGATTTTTTAAAAATAACATGATTATTCAGAAACTGGGGCAATTGAATTTTCAATTTTATGTCGGGTTATAAATATTCAAATTTTAACTAGCTTTGCATGCGATTTGAATGAAAATTGATGAGCTGGAAAGACGTTGGTTCAACCCTTTCCAATATATTTCACCTTGAGATGTTTCCCACCATCCTTGGAAAATTATGGCTTGTTTTCTGAAAATAAGTTCTCTAATACAATATATTCTCAGCAAACAACATCTATTTCTTGATATTGGTTACCTCATTTTATTAAACACTGAACTGTTCTAATTTAGAGAACAGAGAAACAGGAGCTGAAAAAAGAGAAAAACTTTGCTCCAAAAATTCATGACAGAACTATTACGCCTTTGCGAATGACATACATTTGCGATTATTTCATTAAAACTTTGCTACTGCTGAAGTTTTAATGGACCCAACGTTAGTTCTTCCTGGACATTTTATGTTGTACCCAACTACTAGCAACAAAATTACTGCGGTTTCTGGAAAACAGCCTGGTGTTTGTTACACCCACCTGATTTATTTAAGCAGAATTTTTTAAGTTGTCCTGTTTAATAACTTCTTTGTTTCCCTTTATTTATAATTGCTTCCTGTAAATGGGACAATATTATTAATTACCTCATTATATACATAATATACTATATGACTGTTGACTCATCATGGTGTTTAATATACGATCGATCCCCGTACTATATTAGTAATGAAAAACTATATGTGCATTTTCGTGGTTACAGATATAATGAAAATAATTTTTTGTCTGTTTTATCTCTTAATTTCTTCATGGCTTCTGACATTTTATAGAACTGATTTGCGATTACCTGAATTTATATTAGCTTTTACAGCCATGGAAAATTGACATATTATAAATGTACAGCGTACGTGATAATAAATTCTATCACGCTTCATAAAAATTTCAGTTAGATATAACGACGCAATCACTGTATCACTCCCGTATGATTTATGACATAGACGCAACGAGAGCGACCTTCTCCATTAACACAGCTCATTAAGGGTCAATTTATCAGAAAACTACCTGTAACGATGCAATATATCATTATTGATTTCGTTTTTTCTGTTAAACAACTCGTCGTCCACCAGGAATCGGAATAACAAAACTTTAATGCACAGAAATTGCCGGCTCACCACTTCGCTTATCCTAAAAGATCCTGCCGATTACTTATGAAAGCCCAGCACCAACGCGAGCGTGGAGGCAAAGAAAGTTCTCCCTGAACATTTATAATTTAATCCCAGTCCGTTAAAAGGCGCTGTAGGCAAGCCTGTTTTACGGATACAAATGACTCGAGATTTCTTTTTCAGGATAAGCATTATCTCTGCGTAATGGCATCGGACTCGCCAGATCAAAATTTATCTCAATACTTTCCCTTATGCAACGATTTCATCCACGCGGCTCGACTGCGAGAAGGAAACGTCCTGATCCATTGGTAAGCTTCCTTAGATATAAATTTTCGTATTCTTGTCTTCCTTCCTGTTCCCACAGGATGTCAGGAATGTTGCATATTTGTATGTATATTTTATGGACGAGACTGCTGTTTGCCCTTTGTGTTTTTTGTGTGGTTTGAAAGTCTTTTAAATAATTGACAGCAGTATACGAGGTAAAGCAATTGACTTTTGTGACTACTGAAAAATGGGAATTACTAACGAAAGAGTCGACTTTAATTTTGCTAAAATTCTAAATTGGAAATCTAGAAGTTGATCAAATCTATTTGTGAAGATAAAAGATCAGAAGGCAGAAACCTACACAAGAGAACCTGGCTATTAGAGTTAATGTTAACCTGTAGACATAGAAAATGCAATCTTTTTTCTTTTGCATAACCACTTTTCGATGTTAGTCTTACTTAAATGTTATTTATCATAACACACTTATATTAAAGCAAATGTATATGTAACAGTGAAGGATTAACGTAACTATTGGAAGAACAGACAAAATCAAAACAGGCACAGGAACATTTGGAAATTCACGAAAGCTCTCCAGATTGTACTACAGGATTTTTATAAAGTTTTCATTTTGAATAGTAGCCTTTGATCTTTTTCTCAAGGGTTCTTGTGGGATTATAAAGTTGCAAAATTGACATAAAGAAATACCATTAAAAGTCTACAAAGTAATGATTGTTCCAACTATTTATACAACAAAAGTATCGAGATATCGAGGTATGCGAAATGAAATACCTACGAGACGCCCTAAAAGATGCCAATTAAAAAAAACACAGAAATGGAAACAAACATGGAATTATAATTCTTCGATTTCAGCGATTTGAAAGTAGAATCATATTTAAAGAACGACCAACTCTAAAACAAATAAGTCCCTTCAAGGCTTTATCAGTATTTAAATAAGCCAGATAAACTAGCTACCAGATACTAAAGAAATACCGATGCGGCCGTAATTATATATAAAAGCAATGAGGTAGTATGAATAAGAAAATATAGTGAAATGCTTGAGTGAGAAAGAAATAAACATAGAAACCAATATTTGAGTAGGCTTAACTCATATTCTAATCATGACATTGCAGAGTATCAACTCTAAGATGAAACAAGTCAACAAGCTTAATCCATGAAATGATAATTATCAAGTTGAAAGTCAATGTATCGACCTGTTGAAAGTGGTCTTGGTACTCAATGAATTGTGATAAACTAAATGTATTGAAAAAAGTTCAAAAGTTAAACTCTAAAATAAATAGGATGGAGATGAAACAGAAATATTATAATAATGTTGATACTGTAAGATGTAAAGTCGATCTGTGAGGTTTTGTTGATATTCAACGAACAGTGACAAATGAACTACACAATACTGAACAAAACACACACAGAACAACTTTAAAATGAAGATCTTGGGGGTGAAATAAATCAGTAAGCTTAATCCTTGAATTTTCTTATGATTATCAAGATGAAAGTGACCGAGTAACTACACTACAGTATACTAAAGTAAATATCGCAAAGATGAAACCAGTAAAATCAGCTCAAAAATAAATATGATGGAAATGCACCGACTCAACAGCCTTGAAGTTGACGTTGATGATGAAAAAGAAAGTTATAGTCAATCTTTGGAGGTTTCTTTGATATTTAAAGAACAGTCAGAAATGGACTTCATAATACTGTTAAAATGAAGAGAGAAACTATAACATATATATCATAAAGATACAACAAGTAAACAAGCATTACAGTTGAAATTGATAACAATCATGATGATATTAAAAATATGGAGTCGATCTGTTGTTTCTCTCGATATTGAACGACCAGTGATAAAGCAACTACACAATACCGAAAAGCGTCAACAAGTCAACTCCAAAATGAAAAATGAAACACATCAACAAGCTTAATCCTTAAAGTTTATAATTATTATTAAAATAAATCAGTCACATCGATCTGCTGAACGGTATCTTAGTACCCAAAAACCGTGCTAAATTAGATGCATTGAAAAAAATAGATATCTCTAAAATAAATATCGTAGAGATGAAATTACCCAAATCAGCTCTAAAATAAATATCATAGATATGTATCACTTTAGCAGACTTGAAGTTGATGCTAATTATGAAAATTGAAGCTACAGTCAATATTTGACGGTTTTCTTGATATTCAAAGAACAGTGACAACGGCGCTAATCCCAAAGATGGAACAAATAAACAAGCATATTCCGTGCTAATGATGAAACTGGAAGATATGGAGTCGCTTTCTTGAAGGTTTTTATAATATTCAAAGAATAATGACAAATGAACTACACAACACTAAAGCAACGTCGATATATCAACTCTTAATGAATATCCTGGCGAAGAAACAAATCAACAAGCTTAATATCTGAAGTTTAGAAGCCTATCTTGGTACTCAAAGAACCGTGTTAAACTAAATGTATTGAAGAAAGACGGATAGTTCAACTCCAAAATAAGTATCGTAGAAATTAAACAAGTAAGATCAACTCTAAAATAAATATCATTGCGATGCAACAATTTAACAGGCTTAGTCCTTGAATGAAAATGAAAGTTACAGTCAATCTTTGCCAGATAATATTCAAAGAACAGTGAGACTACTTAATACTGGAAAGCATTGAAAGATAAGCTGTAACATAAAAAGCATAAATATGGAACCAATAAACAAGCATATTTCTTGAGATTGTTGAGGATGACGATAATGTTAAAGCTGGAAGATATAGAATCCATCTGTTGAAGGTTTTCTTAATATTCAACGAAGAGTGACAAAGTTCTATGGAATACTGAAAAAACATCGATAGATCATCTCTAAAATGAACACCCTGTAGATGAAATAAGTCAACAAGCTTATTTCCTGAAGTTTGTTATAGTTATCAAAATGAATGTTAAATAATATATAGATCTGTTGAAGGTCATCTGGATACTCCAGGAACTCAATATATTTAAAAAAAGTTCGATAATTCAACTCAAAAATGAATATAGTAGAAATTAAAGAAGTAAGATTAACTCTAAAATAAATATCGTGGATATGTAACAGGTTAACAGGCTTAAACCTTCAAGTTGACGTTGATGATAAAATTAAAAGTTTTTGTGATATTAAAAGTGACAAAGAGACTATACCACACTGGAAAAAATTGCTAGATAAGCTCTAGCATAAAAATCTTAAACATTGTGCCAATAAGGAAACATATTGAAGCAGTTGGGGATGATGATAATGGAAAATCTGAAAGATATAAAATCGATCTGTTGGAGGTTTTCTTAATATTCAATGAAGAGTGAGAGTAACTACGCAATACTAAAAAAAAAAACATAGATAGATCATCTCTAAAATGAATATCCTGGAGATGAAACAAGTGGACAAGCTTCTTCCATGAAGTTTATGACAGTCATCAATATAAATGTTAGGAAATGTATAGATATGTTGATCGTGATAGCGGTACTCAAAGAAATGTGACAAACTAAATGTATTCAAAAAAGATGCATGGTTTAACTCTAAAATACATATCATGGAAATGCAACAATTTAACAGGTTTAACCTTTGAAGTTGATGTTCATGATAAAATGAAAGTTACAGTCAATATTTTGAATTTTTTATGATATTCAAAGAATAGTGACAAAGGGACTATACAACATTGGAAAAATTAAGATATAAGCTCTAACATAAAAATCATAGAAATGGAACCAGTAACAAGCATATTCCTTGAATTTGCTAAGTATGATTTACTGTTAAAGCTGGAAGATATAGTCGATCTGTTGAACGTTATCTTGATGAAGAGATAAACAATAACATAAATATCATAAAACAAAGAAGCATTTTCCTTCAATTTGGTGATGATTATGATGATAATGTTAAAGTTGGAAGATATGGAGTCGATCTGTTCGAGGTTTTCTTGATATTTAAAGAGCAACGATAAAGGAATCACATAATACTGACAAAAATCCTGAAGGTGAAACAGGTCAACAGGATTAATCCTTGAAGATTATATGATTATCAAAACTAAAGTTGATGTATTGACCTGTAAAGTTTATCTTAGTATTCAAGGAACCGTCATAAACTAAATGTATTAAAGAAAGATAGAGAAGTAGAGATGAAGCAAATGAAATAAACTATAAATTAAACATCATGGAGATGGAACAAGTCAATAGGCTTCAAGTTGATGTTAATGATGAAAATGGAAGTTACAGTCAATTCTTGGAGGTTTTCTTGATTCCAAGAACGGTGACAAAGGGGCTACATAATATGTCATTAAGGTTAAAAAAGCACATACATACTTTCTTTGAAGTTGATTTTGACGATGATAATGTTGAAACTGAAAGCTGCAGGGTAGATCAGTTGGAGGTCTTCTTGATATTCAAAAATTATAAGAGAGGACCTACACAATACTTAAAAAATTGCAACAGATCAACCGTAATAGGGAATATTCTGGAGATTAAACAAGCCAACAAGCTTAATCCTTCAAATTTAAGATGATTATCAAAATGAAAGTTAATATATCGATCTATTGAATGTTACCTTAGTATTCCAAAAACCATAATAAATGAAATCTAAAACAAATACCATGGAGATGCAACAAGTCAACATGTTTCAAGTTGATGTTAATTATTTTTTATTTTATTTTGTGCTCAGCCAACAGCCGTTAAGCCAATTATAGGCGTCGCTGTACATTTTATGGGGACTTCCAACCCACTAACGACTGGCATGATGTTATTATGACATCCGGAACCAACTATTTCCGTGGCAGCCGTACCACGAGGCACCGAGAGAAGCAGCCGTAAAACTCCCATCCAAGTTCTGACCAGAAAGAGCGTTGCTTAACTCTACTGATCGTAAGAGGACGCTTGTTCAAGCTACGCCACCCGGGATCTATGATATTCAAAGAACTGTTGCAAAGGAGCTACATAAACGTGGAAAGATGTAGAAACAAACTCTAACGTAATACCATAAAGATAGTATAAGTGAACAAGCATAATCCTTGAAATTAATGATAATCATGGTACTATTTAAACTCGAAGATATGAAGTCGATCTCTTATAGGTTCTCTTGATATTCTAAGTAATAAACAGTAACAAATAAAGTAGAAATACTGACAAAACGTCGGGGAAGCAATTGTAAAATGAATATCCTAGATATGAAACAATTCATTTAGCTTAATCTTCCAAGGGGTGATTATAATTATGATGATGGAAATGGAAGATTTTTTTTGTTTCTTGATATACTACAAAAGAATTAATTTAAAGACATGTACAAGGGTTCGATCGTCGGAGAATTTATACATACAACCAAAATACAAGTTGTATTTCTATGTTCTCAGTTTTAGGGCTCAATTGTTTTACCTCGACTTATTACAAATACAAAAATATAGTATCACAACGAGATGGTATTATAATAAGTGATAAGTACAATATCTTTCATGTTCTTTGTTACGAATAAAATAACCGTTTTTCCTATAAAAATTATACAGTAAAACAAGACTTCCTTCCAGCCTTGCAGGAATGTCCCGTAGCGTCACCGTAGCGGTAGCTTACATCATGTCAGCCACTAATTTGTCGTGGAAGGAAGCCCTTAAGGTAGTGAGAGCCGGAAGATCTGTGGCAAATCCCAACATGGGCTTTCAGAAGCAGCTCCAAGATTTTGAATCCGCCCGGATTTTAGAGGTAAGAACTAAAACTTTGAAAGCGCAATAATCCGAATCCTCAGCAAGGACAATCGACTTTTATGTTTGATATAAATTGCAACTTGTCTTGAGGACTGCCATTGTGATCTTACTGAATCCTTATATTCTGAGTAAGTTTGAACGCGAGCCCCTTTATTCTCAAACTTTATTAACGCCTAACTCGGATTTTGTATACATTTCTTAATCTCAAAATTTATTGTAGATCCGTCATCAAATATCTAAACTCTCTAAACTTTTTATTAAATAAAAAACGAAGGTTGAATTATCAAACGCTTGTTCATAGAGGTGCAATTAGAAAGGGGGTGCCCTTAATCTCTTTTTAATATTTCCAGAGCAGGTTTCAAGTAAGTCATGAATACTGTTTGAGAAAACTGTGGTTTTGTGCTAATAGCCTTTGCTCTGTAAAGCCACAATTACACGAAACTGGGTGTTGTTACACTGTTTATAAGGCTTACGTGATTTATAAGGGCGTGGTTAAGGGGGAAGTAATTGTTTCATCGCGTGAGCCACAAATGGACCGCAACCTTACATGCTTAATATTGCTTTTGACAAAAATAACCCATTACTCGTCTTCTTTGTTATAAAGTCAATTTTACTTTCATTCTTATGTTTTGCTCTCGCCAGCTCCTCCCTTTGCAAAAAATCGAAAGCCATTTTCCAACCAGACACATTTTAAATATTGTATAATGTTATCGATCAAAACAATGCAGGTCAAAGGCACACCTTACTAGAGTTTTCTACCAAAGTTCCGTTGTTTGCCGACCCAACCCTGAAATGTTCATAGGATCAAAAATCTGTTTGTTTGTCAAGCCCCAATAGAAGGATCGGTGATTTGTGATGTTTGCCTAGCCGCAATCAAAAGTATCCTACTAGAAAATCAAACCCATCTCTTCAAACTTCTTTCAGAAAATTCTCATTCTGCAGCTACCTGTCAAAATTGAAACGAACATGTTAAAAATAGAATATTATTGCGTTTTAATAGTTAGTTTATAATTTTTGATGTATTTTGATACAGAAGAAGGGCAATATGCAATATAAACAGCTTTGTATTGATTTGAACCCGGTTTTCTGTGCTGGGCAACTGGATTAATAGTAATCACGATCATGAAATCAATCCACAAACACAGTTTGTTGTGCCCTACTGCAAAACACGGGCAGAAATGAGGGTAGAGGTTTTTGTTAATGTTGATCAATACGGGAGTTTGTATCAACTACTTAAGCTGAACGTGAACGGCAAAGATGTTGCGACAAATCGATGCTTAATTTGGAGAAGACTCAGCGCTTTGTCTAGGGATACACCGAACGTCGAGTTTGCAAGACAATAAAAAGGCATTTCTGAATAAAGCTGAACTTTTCATATTAAAGTTTCAATTTTTACATGCTTACTTCTTCAAATGTAAAGTCAAAGGGACTAGTTTCTAACTGTAGGGTCGCCTTCAAAAAAAGACTTCGCAGAACACAAATTTAAATATCTTTAAGGGATATTCTGGCCACTTGAAATTTATAAATTGACATAAATAAGAACGCTTTTCGAAACCACTACTCGAAACGACACAAAGGGAAAAAGGAAATTTATGGCCAATTCATATTCAGATATTGGAAGCACTTCATTGGAAAGCGCTTTACAATACTGCTTCGTACCAAGAACATCAGCAGGGTCTTTCAGAATTTCCGATCTGCACGGGGCAGCCATAAACACAAATTGAAACGACAATAAAATTTGATCCACTACTAGATCGATATACAGCCAGCTACAATAGAGCTTAGTTTTCAATCGCCATCGCAATATGGTTGTAAAATGGCAACGTTTTCGCATGGACCACGCACTTTTATAAAAATAGTGATTTGTATATGTTTATCTAGTATGGCTATGGAATAGTTTCTACTTTATGAATGCAACTATTAAATCAGATAAAAGTGAAATGTCAAGTTTGAAATTTAAGTATAAAAGTATAAATTAGGAACTATTCCATAGTCATACTAGATGAAAATAATTTTTGATCATACTTTGTTTTTAAGCAATAGTACATACATTATCTTCATGATCTTTTACCGTTCAGTGTCGAGTACCATTCGTATTTATCGCGCGGGTAGTGCAACGAAAACATCGGTCGCATTCAACTTGCATTACTCTTCCTCGCATCCCAACACACAATACATTCACAAACCTTAATCTCGCTTAAAGTTAACTTTTGAACGTATTCTAACTAACGTGAAGTCACAGTAACCTTACAAGCTAAACAAAGAAGTATTAATAAATCGGCGACAAACCAGATATAGTGCCAAATATTGATTAGCGCATCCAGACGGGAATGTACTCAAAATGTACGTCCGTGAAACGATTCTTATTCCACATATAAACGGCATAAATGTTGCATACAAAATGGGAGAACATGCGCATGCATAAATTATTACTAAGAAGTACTTAGCTGTAATGCAGTAAATTATCGGTATCAATATAAAGGCAAACGCTCGAGACTCCAGTTCGACGATGATTTTAGCAACAACACGGCTACGAAGACAACAAAAACTTTAGGTGAATGCCGGCAGCCACTGGACAACCAGAAACGGGCAAGCACCAAGCGCTTCTAGATCTGTAATGGTTATACAATTGAATTCTTTAATACTCCAAATGGCACGTGATCAGAACTTCAAAGCGGTTGATTGGGCAAGAGCCATAAGTTTTCCACTTTGAATATCAAGAAAACCTATAAGAAATCGACTCCACATCTTAGAGTATCAATATTATCATGATTATAATTAATTTCAAGGATTATTCTTGTTCATTTCTTCAATTTTTATGCTATGTTAAAGTGTATTTCCCCACTTTTCCACTTGTGTGTATCCTCTTTGTGACTGTTTTTTAAATATAAAAAAACTTCAAAAAAATTACTGAAGTAACATCAACTTGAAGCCTATTGACTGGTTGCATCTCCATGATAATTATTTTAGATTTAGTTTATTACGATTCTTGGAATACAAAGATAATCTTCAACAGATCGGTACATTAACTTTCATTTTGATAATATAATCATCATAAACTTCCAGGATTAAGCTTGTTGACTTGTTTAATCTCCAGGATATTCATTTTACAGTTGATTTGTTGCTACTTTTTCAATATTGTGTAGATCCTCTGTTATTGTTCTTTGAATGTCAACAATACCTCCAACTGATCGATTCTGCAGCTTTTAGTTTCAACATTATCATCATTAAAGTTAACTTCAAGGAATATATGTACTTGTTTACCTGTTCAACCTTTGTGACATTAATGTTAGAGTATATTTTTCCGTTTTTACAGTATTATGTAGCCCCGTTGTCACTGTTTTTTTTGTATCAACAGAACATCCACATATTAACTGTAACTTGCATTTTCATCATCAATATCAACTTGAATCCTGTTGACTTGTTCCATCTCTATGATGTCTATTTTAGAGTTTATTTCACTTATTTCATCCTCATATTTTTCTCTTTCTTTAATGCATTTAGTTTATAGCAGTTCTTTGAATACCAAAATATCATTCAATAGCTTTAGTTTTGATAATCATATAACCTTCAGAGATTAAGCTTGTTGATCATCTTCAGGATATTCATTTGGGAGTTGACACATTCATGGTTTTAGTATTATGTATGTACGTCCCCTGTCATTGTTCTTTGAATATCAAGAAAACCTCGAACAGATCGACTCCATATCTTCCAACTTTAATATTATCATCATCATCACCAGCTTCAATGAGGATACCTCTTTGTGTGTAAAGTTTTGATTATATTTATATTAGAATTCATCTCTCCATTTTTCAGTATGGTGTGGCCCTCTTTTACTGTTTTTTTTTATATCAAGAGAACCTTCAACAAATCGACTCTATATCTTCCAGCTTTAATATTATCATCATCCTTCTTTACTGGTTCCATTTTTATGATTTTATGTTAGGACCTATCTTTTAATTTTTTCCAGTATTGTGTAGTCTCTTTGTCACTTCAAATATCACGAAAACTTCCAAAGATTCACTGTAACTTCCATTTTCATCATCAACATCAACATCATAATATTACTTGTTTAATTTCTACCATATTTATTTTAGAGTAGAACTATCCAACGTTTTACCACAGTTCTTTAAGTACTACCAAGATAACGTTCAACATATCTATACATTACCTAACACTCATTTTGATAACTATCATAAACTTATGGAATAAGCTTGTTGACTTGTTTCATCTCCAGCATATTCATTTTAGAGAGTATTTTGTGTGCAGCACCACTTCAGCTTCACTTTTGGAAATGAGAGTAATATCACCTGTGGAACAAAGGCTATTCCTTGACATTTTCAGATATTTATTTCTTTCTCTTAGCCTCCTAATACACATATTATATTAAATTTGCCATGTATGTAGAAAATAAAAATATACAGCCCCCATAGACTATAAGTACTGGAAGATCTCCGAATCGTGCTTCATTGTGTTTGTTATTAATACTAAACATTCCTACAAGTTCTTCTTGTCTTTTTGATCGTCTGTTTAGGTCTATGACTTGTTTGATTTCAGATATTTTTCTTTCCGTATTTATTCTTCTTTTTGTGACAACGATGCAGAGCTGTTTTCCAGCGAATTAATTCCAATCAAGGCAAACGCCTTTGTTAAGCTGTAGAACATATAAACGTCGCTTTATTATATTCTATCGACTTCGATACGAACTTTCTCATTATAAATACTCGTATCACTGATCTGTTGTTTTTCGCTGATTTTTACCATGTTTCTGTTTGTAAGACGTAAGTAAAAGCCTTCCTTATTGAGGTTAACAGAGTTATACCCCTGTAACTTTTAAGGTATTTTTTTTACCCATCCATTCCTTTGGGATATCTACTCTATTACCAAACCATTGCCTACATATACATATAATAAGCTCTTTAATATAGCTAATCCAATTGTTCTTCCCAAAGACTAAGACACAAAGGCTTTAAACAAGTCTAGTAAGAATATGATAGTGTGTAAATACTCCCCTACGATTCCAGTGGAGGACAAATCTACTCAGGACTAGCAATCCCGCCCACGCGAGCTCTTGGTTCTTTTCTCCACCCTCCAGTATCAAGTATAACCATGCGCATGCGCCAACGGCCAACCTAAATCCTACCCATTCCTAGATTTTATCTTTCATAAAGCCTAAAATATCTAACTCATGGAAACCCCTCAAATAGAGGCACACTCGCAGAATAGGCTTCCAGTCCCCAACAAATTGAGTCGAAAACTAAAACTATTAGAAACGATAAACGATTAGAATTGAATACGAACTAGGAAACAATAAAATGGAATGTAGTAGGTATAGCTATCTTAATTCATTATCTTCATTCTAAGAACCATAAGAACCGTGTACCTAATATACACCACATTTAAAATAAATAAAATCATCCTAAAATGCATTCAGATCTACTCCAACCATATCACATGCAGGCAACAAATAGTATACGAGGACGTAACAAAAGACTCCACCGAAAATAAAACAATATATGTAATCATACCAGGCGACTTCAACGCAACTATTATAATAAAAATAGACTCGGCAGAAACACAGCTATACAGGACAGTTCGGACTCGGAAGTCGAAACAAGAGGTTTAATGCTATCTAACGTTTTGAGGAACAGCTCTATTTGATGAACAACTTTAATGAGAAAGAAAATTGAAAATGGTAAATGGACGTGAAAGAGTCCTGACAAACACACTAAAAATTAAATGGACTTCATTATTTCATGACACAAACATATAATACAAGTCGTGGACGTGGTCAATCATATTACAGAAGAATGACAAAAGTAATAAAATAAACAGCAGAGAACTTAGCAAAGCGACTAAAAAAGCAATAATAAGCTGTCAAATGACACAAAGCTATTGAAGAAAAGAGACAATTGTTAAAGGACAACGGTTTGCGAATATTCAGAACCCACAACATAAAAATGAAAGGAATAATAGAGCTAAAAGATGAAAGTGGTAATATCGTAAAAGGTAACGGAGCTATTAAAAGTTATCACATCCTTACACACAAATCTGCACGAAACTAAGATATCCACCGAAACAGTTAGCGAAGAAAACAAATATAAAACTAACTCAAAAGAACTATCTCAGATAAAAATGGAACACTTACAAAAAATGCCAAAACAAATGATAAATATCAGAGAGGCCGGAATAAACAATATTTTGGCAGAAATTGAAACGGGCCTTAGTAACCCTTGCCTATAATGCTTACTTGCACACTTAAAACATATAGCTGACTTGTATTTTATAGGTGTTATTACTGTAAATTAGAGTTATCCAGTGTATTTAATATAATCGAATATTCGCGGTACCGGCCTTATACTGTTCAGTGATCGCTCGTGAAGTTGATTTCGCGTATGCAGCGGTAAATGACGTCCAGGCTTGCCCGCAGAACGAAGGAGATTTTCAACTTCGAACCATCTTTCGCTGGCATTTTCAAGTGCAACCTTAGTCGCAGTGATGGTGACTCCAACAAGGGCAACGTACAAGGTCGACTTCAGGCGAAAGCGAAAGAATTAGAAGCGGCGAGAAGACTGTAGGAAATAATTGCTGTATACTAATAAAAGTGCGGCATTCCAAGGTTTACATTTTACGTGGAAGCATTATTCGCCGTGTACGAGGTGAACATACAAATTTTCGAAGCAGTCCGAGGCGTCCATGTTGGAGGCGCAACTACAGCAGTCCTTGAGGAGCCTTCTAACAACCGGGAATTCTCCAGTATTGGATGTGGTGGCTTTTCACGACTTCGACGATCGGAAGGTAACTGTAGTTTAACGTGATAAGATTTACGTTCACCTATAAACTTCCTGTTTTGGAAGATAGTGATCGTTCATATGTGCGAACTGAGGTAATTACGGGGGTTTTATGTTCACTGAGCTAGCTAACCGGGCAAACGAGACAAATAATTATTCAAATATTAAGCGTACGAGACGTCTTACTCAAATTTAAAGTACCACATGATTGGCTAAACTTCATGTACTGTTACAAGATACTTAAATAATGTTAATTTAAGAACAAGTAGGTTCTAGTAGACTTGTTTAATAAATATTTGCCTCAACAAATCATTCCAAAATAATGGGAAAATGCAGAGGTTGTCCGAATATTATCGCTCGATCAGCTTACTACCACAATTATGCAATTTATTCATTGTGATAATAACCAACAGACATAGAGCAGAAACTCGAGATGTATCAGTCAAAAGAACTGGCAGAATTTTCAAAGTGATTACATCACTGAATATCTCCACACAGACAGCTCGTAGAACAAACAACAATAAGAAAGAAAACTATTAGAAATATCACCAGGAGACCATAAGACCAAGGAATGGATAAGGCGAAAAACGCAAATAAAGAACATCATAGAAAGGATTCGTTCCTTGAAGTAACAATGGTCAGGACATGCTGGACATATTGTCAGACATACGAAGAACTGAAGTGGACACATCGCCAAATAGAGACCGCATAGTGAGAAAAAATAACGTTTACGACCTCAAACAAGATGGTACGACGACATTTGCAAAGGTAAGCTGGTACCACGTAGCTCAAAATAGAAATGCCTGGACCAACATAGAAGAGGTCTATTTCCAATGGATAAAAATGGCTGAATAGAGAAGAAGTAAGAACAGAATGCTGTTGTGTTTAATTTTTTAGTTTTCCCATCCTTTATCTAATAGACTTGTCTGTCCGGGACGCTGTTTTGTCTGTCCGGGACGCTGTTTCAGCAGCCAAACCGTAAGAGATGGAGAAAAAAGTTATTACAGTTATATGTTTGGAATGGTCATTTCAGGTCAGGAACCGAATTTCAGTCACGTGACACTTCCGGTTTTCGAGCATGAAACCGGTACAATTTCGTACAAATATATACAGGGTGAGCACCTTAAAAGAATAAAATTTTGTTTATTTTTAGGGTAATTTTAAAATAGAAGGAAATACTAACTTTCACATGGGTCAGGCTTTACATTTACCAAATATAAGACGCAACCGATAGACGATAATGTCACAAAACAGTAAAAACATTTCAACAATAACCGCGCTCTGTTCAAGAGAGGCGTGCGCCGGTCTTATTTGAAAGACGTTTGGTAGCGTAGTTGGCTTTATCGGTGCACATACGATTTCTATGTAGGGGTGCGGTTACGATCGCTCTGCAGATGCGGCGGGTTCAAACCCCAGCGGGATACATTTTTTTTTATTTGAAAATGTATTTAATTTATTAAAAACGTGAAGATATTTTTACTCCTAACTTAATTTGATTTTTAAAATTATTTAGTGTCACAATTTCGACGAGGGAAGTTTTGGATAAATCCTTTTACAGATTTTTATATTTTTATGTTTATAATAAATGTGCCCTGAATTCATTCTTTAAAGCAACTTTCTTCCTATAATACGTTGTTGCATAATAATTATCCCAGTGTTTCTCATTTTTGGGAAGGTTTGGTCAATTAACTCCTTATATTTGGACATATGCGTGCAGAATACGCATATTCAAGACAATTCTAAATATACAAATGAAGCAATCGAAATCCAGGGTCTATTAATCTCACAACTAATCTTCCAATCAATACTGACCGTTCAGCGGCTTGCGTCGACTATCTAGCTTTTTAATATCCGATTGCTAAACGCCCCTTTCGCCCTTTCTTGGTTCAATTATCGGAGTTTATATATTCTACTTTTTCGTAGTGACATATTCAATTGGTGACGAATGTTACCATTTTATCAGAAATTTCTATTGCTACAAATTTCGAGTTTTTTACAGTATAGCACAGGAAAGCATGGTAAAAGCAATAGTATATAGTCAAGTCGTAGGAATATCATGTGAACTAATTTGACGTGACAGATATCGCATCGATTGGTGCTTGTCGCGTCAACAATCAGCATATCTGATTATTATCGCCTTGAGTTGCTTCTTATTGGGTATTTTATGGCACAACTGTGTCATACGTTGATTTGCGATCAATCTAACTTATATAATTACAAATGCAGTCTAGAATACTTAGTAAATTCCACTTCTCTTTCGTTCACTAGTTCAACTAAAAACATACTTATTTTTATTATTAATTAAACGATTATTTGTTTAATAAAATAGCAAATTTATTATATTAACTAATAGTATTGTGAGTTTCAAAAAAAACTCATTTAGGGTAGACCTTGGAAAGAAAGGTAGAAAATCTAGTCATGTCTTAACTTAAGTCTGTAGGTGAATGTCAGATTGCATTTTTTTATGAAAACATCTGTCACTGTGACAGGCAAAAGTTTACTCTGGATTAAGTTTACTTCTATCAAGCAAAAATGAAAATAAGATGGCATTTGCACAACAACAACGAGTGTATTAATCATAATAGTCAATAAAATTGTTTTTATTAAGTGTTTTGTACATTTTTAGAAAATCAAAATGTAATTTAGTTCTCTCTGACTTATGGTAGTTCATTTGCTTCAATGGGTATGTATGAAGTTATGGAAAACTTCAATTTGATCATGGCATGCTGCGAATGAGTTGTTTTTAAACACACGATACAATAATTTACACTTTGCGAATAATCGCTAGTCGAAATACTAATACAAAACTGAACCTAATTTTGCTGAACATGGTATAAATACTATTACTAGTTATAATGATTCACATAGTTGCAGAGTTTGAATGTCCAAAAATCTATTAATAATCCTGGTTATCAACTCTGCGTACAAGTCTCGAAGTCCGGAGCAACATGTTATTGTTTATTATGTGAAATCAGAGGTAGAATTAGCTGTATAAGGTAACTATATATCAATTTTTCCCTTCAGAGTATATTACCGTCAGTTTTGCTACAGTTACTACATTTTGTAATCCCACTGTTATAAAGTGACAACCAAGACTTACGGTTTGAATAATTCCCTCAGTACTTTTCTGTATTTCTGATTTTATTCCACGTGACCAACAACATTTGAGATTGTAAAAAAATTATGTTCTAGTTTGGTCTAGTGTTCCCACGTCGTACTAATTTTCTGTCTTACAACACTTTATTTCCTTTGCATCAACAAAGGTTCTATTCAGACCTAAATTACTTACTCGTAAATTGTTTCAGGTAAGTAGTTTTCCATAATATGTTATTTCTTTAATATGTAGCACGCCGCTGCTTCTGGCAGATTTAAATTTTCTAAACTTAGTTGCCAACGGTGTTAAATGGGTTGCATATATTACGTGGTCGCTTAGCCTTCAATTTTTCGCTGTGATGTATAATGAGAAATAATAAAGGGGGGTTTTATCAGACATTTTCCACTGTCTCGGGTGTTTATCACACGACCTTTCGGAAGTTTTTGATCTACTCCCGTCTTCAGGTGAATGAATTTCTGGTTAGTCCTGAGAAGAACTGATTGAGGACGGGAGTAGACCAAAATATCCCGAAACGTCGTGTGATAAACACCCGAGACAGTGGAAAAAGTCCGATAAAATATCTCATAATAGACCACTGTCAAAAATTACATCATTCAGAGAAGATATAATAAACTTCAAAGAACAAAGGTCTGAACGTATTTCTACAGATTGATTTATCCACTTAACTGTTTTTTTACTTATAATAGACTAGCTGTATCCCACGACGCCTGCGTTAAAGTTTCGGGCGTTAGTGTGAGATGCGCGCAGATCTTCCTGCAACGAATGCCATCCGAACTTGAGGGCGGCGATCTCGGAAAATTGATTTCTAAGGATGTGTTTAAACGGAGCTTTTGGGTTCATTCAGCAAGGCTTTAATACTGCCTCCTAACCCTCCTTATTATTAAATTAAATGTACTTGTGTAAGTAGTTTTAAACAATACAACCAATAGGTATAATAAGTATATAATATCCCTATTAAAAGTAATGAGAAGTTTGTTTACAAAAACTCGAAAATAGTAAACCATTGAATAATGCCTTGGTACTTTTTCCGGTTTAACACGGCATGTAGTGTTGTGCTTTATTATAGAGGTATGATGGCCCTTTTCATGAAAAACAAAAAAGCGTGATTGGCTTGTCTAGTAAGAACAATAACTACTTGCGGTCTAGCTACCAAAGTAACAATTGAATTTTCTATTTCGGTTACTCTTATGTCAAATAGTATGTGATCCTTTTCCAACTCATGTAATTGCCATGTTCCATACAATTTTAGGCAACCAGTATGTATAAAACCAAAAATAATATATCCAAAATTTAAATACAAATAGGTAGCAGCAGACACATATCCGAAATATTATAGTTATATATCAGAAGATCAAAAAAATTGCGCGTTCAATTTAAGATCAGCTAGTTGTTGCAAGGTTTTCCACAGTAAAAGCATCTGGTGCTCCAGAGCTTGGGATTATCTATAATTACGTAGGATTCATGTAAGATCATGTTATTATTACTCATCCCTATGAGTGGGTTAATAATGAAATAAAACATGCATCTTAAATAATATATTTCTTCTGCAAATTATTAAACTTATCATACACACACTTGGTTCTTGGTTCAAGCTATATTTTATGGTTTTACAATAGCAGTCATAACAGTGGCTATAAATTCTCAAATACCAACAATCCATAAACAAACAACCAGATGATTCAAATACTTATACAGTGATCGCCAAAAAGTTGGCATCAAATGGGGAAAATGTATTTAAAGTTTTTGAAAAACAGATGGTTTAAAAAAATTACAAATGGGCCAAACAAAATTAATCACGTGACTTCTGTTATCTGTCAAATTTTATATATCTTTAATAATTGGAAGAACTGCATTTACATAAAACCACTTTGTGGTTAAAACATGCCACTGTCCGATAATAATAATAATAAGAAGCTATTACTAGCCAAGAGAGAAAACTTTTATTAAAAAAAGTTGTTTAAAACATGATTCTCTTTCTAAATACAATTTTTTATAATACATTTTTAGAAACAGATCATTCTTATGTTGATAATGTTTTGTTGTTACTTTAACTAGGTACCCAAAAAAACTCAACCCTAAAACTCAAAAAGAATTAAAAACATGAAAACAATTAGGTAAGTTGATTTGACAGTAAAACAATCCATTGCCATTTCATTTTCTGCTTACTTAATTGACGAACATGTACACTGAATAAAGAAAAATATCCACATTTGGGCAACTGTAATAGTAATTTACGATGCAAGTAACGTTATCAAGCTTTTTACATTAGGAGAGAATAGTTTAAATGAACGAGCGACGTTAGGAGTTCTTTAAAATTCTCGAGTAATGTAGAAAGCAGATAACATTACGTATATCGTAACACGGTTTATTTTATCCTAAAATACTAATATTTTTTTAAAATAGGAAAAATGGTTATTAATGACACTTATAACAGCGAGTGGTGGTATCACTAGTAAGATAAAAACCACAAAGCAACCACTCTGTGATAAAAACTCAATACTGTATTGTTGGTAGCACTGTCAGGTTATGTTAAATTTGAGATTTTCAGTTTAAGTTGTGCCTCAGTTTGTGTCAAATAGCCAACAAAACCTAACCTACTAACATCGAATTTGACATAGACTGACAATACACTTCAGTGCTGTCAACATGTGATTAAATGCTAATAAAGTATCGTTATGTTATTTTTCTTAACAACATAAGTGCTGTTAAATGCATCGTAACGCAACTTGTTATTAAAGAGCTACTGTCATAATAACATAATAGGATAAAATAATAGTTATTTACTATACAAGTGGGATAACAGCATGATTAATATACGTGTGTGTAAGTTACAAACGAGTGCGTAGCACGAGTTATGTAAGCACACAAGTATATTAATGATGCATTATCACACATGTATTGTACAAAATTTTATCCACGACTGCCTAAAATTGAGAAAAGTACATTAAGAGAAATGTCAAATCTGTCATTTTCAAAAATATTTTAGTAGGCAAATGTCATTATGTCATTCATTTGACACTATTTCAGTTAGGTAATTAAGTCATTACACAACTCAGTTACGTAATGAAACCATTACATAACAGAGTGGTGTAATGAGCTTCATTACCTAACTGAAATAGAGTCAAATGAGGGACGTAATGAGTTACTTATCCCACTGGAGTAGATAAAAGAATATTTACAGGATTTTTATGGAAGTAATTCATTAACAGAAGTAGATTTAAATAAATATTATTATTAAAAAATATTTCTCCTAAAAATCACCTTTCATGAAAAATGTAAAAATTATGCAAAAATATTACTTTTCGGTAAATAATAAAAACTCTAAATATTCTCTATTGTTTTTCCAATTATAAACCTTTAGAGATTTCACAAAAAAAATTGAATTTAAATTTGAAATTAAATCTTGGTATGTGACACACGCACCAACTTCCTTTTACATTGATCTTATAATTAGCCAAAAATTTGATTTTTAAGTTTTAAGCATTTGTCAAAAATTTTCAAAAATTTTAAATTCTACAGAAACCGTACAAAATATAGTATTAGTTCAAGAGGCAAATTTTCTCTAAAATTGTAAGCTGAATTCAAAAATGTAATTATATACGGCGTGCTCTATTTAAAATATGAGTTAATAAAAAAAAGAAACCCATTTTACGGGTATTCAACTTGATAATCATCTATCTCACATCAATACACATTAAAAATATAATGAAAATGTAAAGTTTGACAAAAAATCGTTGGAACCTCTTTTAATTTTTGAGATATTCTGTTCACAGACAGACAGATACACAGCCAGACTCACAGACAGACACACAGACGCACAGTCTGACACACAGGCCAATGAACAAAACATGTTTTTTGGGTTCAGGGGAATCTAAAACTTGAAGATCTGTTAAAAACTCAATTTCGAATTTTTGAGGTGAATCCAATACTTCCTTTATTGTAAAACGAAGTAAAAAGTGATTTTTTTCTGTTCTATTGCATCGAAGAACTATCAACTTCAGCAGTGTTTAGTGACCCTTTATACTATTAACTAGCACTCCTTATTAGTAGCTTCAGCGTACTTATGCGAACGTTTTGTCCGTCCGTCCGTCCGTCCGTCCGTCCGTCCGTCTGTCTGGATCGCCTGTAACTTTCGAACGGCTACAGATATCGAAATTTTGAAAGGGGGCAAAGTTGTTGCTAAGGTCCCGAGCACCTTCATGCGCTATTTGGTTTTGGCGAAAGGTGGCGATTTTCCACTTTGCAAAATTTCCAAGCATTGTAGCACAGTGGCGGCTTGTCCAGTTGGCGCCATCTACAGAAGTTCGGTGGTCACGTTTTGAACTACACATTCTGGGTGCACTATAATACTTAATGTTTTCGCAGTGCTGAAGCTACTCTTTAGACCTGTACTTTTATTTTACGTATGATCATGGCCTCCTCGACTTTTATCGACTTCCTCAATTAAACTAGCATTTTTTTCTAAGTTTTTTGGCTTAATCTATTAGATATTCGGCCAGCTCTATGTTGGAGTTGTAACCTAGAGGGAATTGTAACTTAATAAATTATTTTTGTTGCTTCATTATCTTATATATATTTCTAAAAGTCCTGACTGACTCACTGACTCACTCACTCATCAACGCCCAGCCCAAACCCTTGGACCTAGAAAGCTGAAATTTTGCACAGAGGTTCCCTTTATGATGTATACAAGGAATAAGGAAGGATATTTCGAAATTCAACCCCTAAAGGGGTAAAATGGGGGTTCCAATTTTGTATGGAGAAATAATATTAAATAGACATTTCGACTTGAAACTTCGTAGGAGTACTCCTAAAAACAAATAATCAAACACGTATTTCGTGATTTTCCGAAAATCAACCCCTTAGGGGGTGAAATGGGGTAAGTAAGCCTAAAAATCGATATGGGTGTCGTTATTGAGGTTTTTTGGGACGTTGATTGCGAAAATTACATTTATTTTTAAGTCCAAGACGGTGAACATGACATAAGGGAAGAAACGGGACGAGACGGGACTAGACTGGACGGAACGGGACGGACTGGACGGGACTGAGCGGGACGGGACTGGACGGGAAGGGAAGGGACGGAACGGGACGGGACGGGACGGGGCAAAGCGGGACGGGGCGGGGCGGGACGGGTCGGGGCGGGGCGGGACGGGTCGGGGCGGGGCGGGACGGACGGGACGGAAAGAGAAGGAAAAGGATGAGATGGAGGGGGAGGGGATGGGATGAAAGGGGAGGGGCGGGACGGGATGGGAAGGGACGGGACTGGACGGGAGGGAAAGGGGCGGGACGGGACGGGACGGGAAGGGTCGAGACGGGGCGGGGCGGAGCGGAACGGGATGATACGGAAAGGAAAGGGAAGGAATGGGATGGAAGGGGAAGGGACTGGACGGGACGGGAAGGTACGGGACTGGACGGGAAGGGACTGAACAGGAAGGGACTGGACGGAAAAGGAAGGGACGGGACGAAAAGGAACGAGACAGGACGGGACGGAAAGGGAAGGGGAGGGAAGGAATGGGATGGAAGGGGAGAGGCGGGACGGGACGAGACGGGACGGAACGGGACGGGACGGAACGGGACGGGACGGGACGGGACGGGACGGGACGGGACGGGACGGGACGGAATGGGACGGTACGGAGACGGGGACGGAGAAAGGGACGGGGACGGGGATAGGATGGGATAGGATGGGATGGGATGACAGAAAATAATTAGTCATTATTTAATACACAAATAACGAACCTCGCGCGAACGAAGTCGCGGGTAAAAGCTAGTGTATTTATATTTTCAATTGAATTGCTGATAAAAAGTTGACGAGAGATTGGAATATTGTCATTTTGTTGGTCGAGAGTAACGAAACAATACTTGTTGGCAGTTGGAGTTCGTTTTCTAATAAGTTCTTCATTAACGAACAATGTGATTTATATCGGCTACTGTTTGATCGCAGTTATCACAATAGGGGCTGTTTTTAACATTGATTCTATACAGGTGTGCCGGAAAGCAACCATGACCCAGTTTTAACCTCGATATAAAGGAAAATTGTCGATGCACTGTATGAGTGTTAATGTATGGGGTGGCTTTCGGTAAATATGGGTGAATTAAGGCGTACTGCGTATTGGATACATTTGTAAATTCCTTCCACCTATTTTTAAATTGATTTTTGCAATTTTGTTTAAAGATCATATTTAAGTCATTGATTGGTATTTTCATATTTAAGTTATTTTTGGGAATTTTGGTCAATCTATTAAAAATTTTGTTTCCTAAAATTCCTGCCTGGCGTTTGACTCATACAAAAACTACTGCCGTTTCATGTGTTTTATGTTTGACCACTAAACTAATAATATCAGCAACAAGGGGATGTTTCAAATTGTTTACGTTACTATTCTTAATTGCTTTTTTCTACAGCCGTGATTTTAAACTGTTTCCAAGGGTCATATGCGGCGTGCTTTATGTTGTCTATAAAACACGCCATTCCATTTAAAGCACGGAGTACTTTAAGAGTTTATAAAACCTTATTTGTGAAGATTAAAAGTACAGTTATTATATCGGACCGATTTGTATGCGGAGCCCCGGGTGCTCGATTGAAGAGGGGCGGAGCCCGATGGCCCCCTTGGAGAGGGGCGGAGCCCCGATGGCCCCCTTGGAGAGGGGTGAAGCTCCAAGAGCCCCCTTGGAGAGGGACCGAGCCCTGAGGGCTCCCTTGGAGAAGAGCCGAGTCCCGAGGGCCCCCTTGGAGAGGGGCGAAGCCCCGATAGCCCCTTAGAGAGGGGCGGAGCTCCAAGAGCCCCCTTGGAGAGGGGCCGAGCCCTGAGGGCCCCCTTGGAGAAGGGCCGAGTCCCGAGGGCCCCCTTGGAGAGGGGCGGAGCCCGATGGCCCCCTTGGAGAGGGGCGAAGCCCCGAGGGCACCCTTGGAGAGGGGTGGAGCTCCAGGAGCCCCTTGGAGAGGGGCCGAGCCCTGAGGGCCCCCTTGGAGAGGGGCCGAGCCCCGAGGGCCCCCTTGAAGAGGAGCGGAGTCCCAAGGGCCCCCTTGGAGAGGGGTGGAGCTCTGACGGCCGCTTTGGAGAAGGGCGAAGCCCCGAGGGCATTTAAGCTAACAAACTCCTCGGCTGTAGAAAAAATATTGAAGCCAACTCGTGTTTTACAGTTTAAAAATCTCGGTCGATCATAAAATTCTCGCTTCGCTCGAATTTTAACATGATCGACCTCGATTTTTAAATGCTCTGTAAAACACTAGTTGCCTTAATAGCTATTATGTCCTACCAGTACATTAATTGAAATTAATGACTCTATTTTAAGGTATCTTAGATACAAAATAACGCTCCAGGGCAATTATTTTCTTCCTAAGAACACTAGGGTTATTATGAAAAATTAACAGTATTTGTTTCCATGGATATGCACCACTATCACAATGAAAATTAATGACAGCTTAGCTAATGTCACAAATCTAACTTAGATCAGCTAACTAGATCAATCTTAAATACTATATCATAGTAATTATATGAATTGAATATGAATATGAATTAGGTAAGAAAATTGGTAGGACATAAAACCTTGAAGGCACCACGGGCATTATGAGCTAAGAGCCCGCGATTGTTGTACACACCTCGGGCCAAAGGCCCTCGGTTAGTACACTAACAATCTTGGGCTCTTATTTTACTCATAATGCCCTTAGTACCTTAATAACTATAAGAATTGACATAGCGTCTGATACTATAACAATTCTCGTAAGATTCCTATTTAGACACCACTTCAGACCTTCTACTATGGCAGCTGCTTCAGCACTGTATATTGAAATATGTAGTGGTAGGTTATAAGTTTCGTGAACATTAAAAGACGGGATATAAAATGCACAGGTTGTGAAAAGCAGACTTTTCGAGCCATCCGTGTATACTATCGTAGAACTATCCCATCGTTCAGTGCATACTAAAAATAGCTGTTGGTTTATTCCCGGTATATGTGTGTATTTAGAAAAGTGGATCTCACATTTACACCATAATGAATCATACTGAGTATTAAATATTGAGAACTGGCGACTCTCCTTATCTAAGTTGACAGTTTCAGTAAATTCTTCCGATAGATGCGGTTAGTTTTTCTTATTCCAAAACTTATTGGTGAGCGTGTAGTGGGTCAATACTGAAATATTATTTAATAGCTCTTTATTTGCACTAGTCCTAATTTTCATTACGAATTTATTTGCCAAATATCGCCTTCGTATGTCTAGCTTGTTCTTGTGCTTCTGCTAACATGGGTAGAATTGGCGAGGATTTCATAACTCCAAGACATATGCTTATGGCTTTATATTGACATCTATCTACTAATTTTAAAGTGGAGCTGCAAGCTGAACCATAAAAGCTAGCACCATAGTCCAAAATAGCTCTTACATATGATTTATAAAAAATTAAAGCCATACCAGAATCTGCACCCCAATATGTTTTTGAGATTACTCGCAGCAAATTAAGCCCTCCTTCGCATCTATTTATGATATACTTGATATGATCTCTCCAAAGCAATTTTTTATTTAATATAATTCCTAGATACCTTGTGCTATTGCTAACGCTTAATCTATAACCCGATAAATACATTTGGGAGAATTTAGGATGTTGATGACGAGAGAATATGGTTATGGACGTTTTTTCGGTGTATAAATCGAATCAATGTTCCTGCAGCCATGACTGTAGTTTATGCATAATATTCTCTAATTTGTCCATTGTAACCTGATATTTAGAGTGAATAGAAACAAATGTCTTCTGCATACTGAATGCACTTAATTCTACTATCTTCCAATTGATGTAAGCTCACAGTATACATATTAAACAAGAAAGGACTCAAGACAGACCCCTGAGGCAAACCTTTACTTACTATACGTCTTTCTATGATATTACCATTTTCCCTCAGATATAACGTTCTATTTTTATACAAATTTATAATATTTTGGGTAGTACATTGCGGTATGCCAAACTGAATCATAATATGTCTCAGTATATGAAGATCGACTGATTCGTAAGCAGTTCTAATATCGACAAATAAACAAGTGAGATAATGATTATTTGAATATGAAATTTGTATGTCCGTAATTAGTTGAGTTAGCTCTTCAAGTGTCCCTCTGCCTTTACGAAACCCGTATTGATTAAATGGTAATATGTAATTGTTTTCGTTCCAAAATTCCAGTCTTAATTTCACCATTCTTTCAAAAGTTTTAGTTAAACAGGACATTAGTGAAATCGTCCTATAAGAAGTGGCGCATGTAAGATTTTTTCCAGGTTTAAGGATGGGCTTAATTATAATATATTTACATATTGGAGGATATTCTCCACTTAACCATAAAGAGTTAAATATAACTAGTAGAAGGGGTTTAGCTTTGTAAGATAAGTTTTGTATAATGGGATAGGTTATATTATCTATGCCAGGAGTCGTACTTCTGGTGCTTTTAATTGCGCTGCCAAGTTCTTCCAAGTTGAAGAGCTCAGTGAAAAAGTTGTCTCTGCTAACGTTATCAGCTAATATGTTCTTGGTTTCTCTTTCTACATATGGAGGGGCTAGCTGGTTTAAAACCGAATTGGCAATTTCAATAGGTACTATTGGCCGTGCAATATTACGTTTTGCAATTGCTCTAATTTAACGCCAAATTTCTGAAATAGGGGTACTTTTATTGATTTTATTACAGTATTGAATCCAGTTATTTTTGGCTTTCTTTTTAAACAGTCGTCGGGTTTCGGCCATAACTCGTTGACATTCAACAAAGTTATCAATTGAAGAAGCTATTTTATACTTATTAATTGTGTTCTTCTACTACTTGTTAATAAGGGAATTGCATTTAGTTTATGCAATGGGTTTGATAGAGAGGAGAAATTAACGTTTTTACCAGACCCTTTCTTGTTATTACCATTAATGCTAGGAAAGCTGTCAATATTTATACCGTCGAGACTGTAATCATTGAGTGTCCTTTAGTATGATCCTGGGTTGCATATTATGGCAGAAGCATCCTTAAAAGATAAATTATTAGTTACCATACAAGTTTTTATTTACTTTTGCACGTAAAACTCTGGGCATTTTTTGTGGTCATTGACCTTTGCAATGAACGCAAACTGGTTGATCAGACGAATCGCATTCACTGACAACGTGATCTTTACTGCAACGACTACATTTGGCGTTACCTTTACATTGTCTGCTAAAAAGACCAAATCTCAAACATTTAAAATAGTGATGGGCATAACCGGACAATTTTCATAACCGAATTATTTGCATTCGAATCATATTAATAACCGATTGATTATTTGAATAATCATTCGAATCAGTTTTGGCTCTCGATTGGTTTCGATTGTCAGCCGGTTTGCCGGTTGGCGGTTCACCGTCATCCGCATCCGCATCGCAACTTGCAGATAGCAGAGGAACTCAGTTAATCGTTAATTATAATAATTGTATAAATGATTTTTATTTGATTTCTAAGGAGTTTAAACCATTGAGAATAGCTATATCAATACTAATCATAAAGAAATTATAAATATTCGAATACAAAGTATCTATTGAATCTATTTCTAGTTCCTAAAATTCTCTAGTAGCCACCCTTTCCTTTTCGCTTGCACATCATACCGGTATATTTTAGAATCCATTATTTATCTACGTTTAGCCTTCCGCGGTTCTAGGGACTGCCCCGTTATTAAAAATTAAATATAAATCTGTTACGATATTGGAAAATCTTATTTCACTTTCTGTTTATCCCTTATTAGGCATAATCAACAGCGTTTCGAAGCAAAAATTTAGGCCGTTATAAATTAATACCAACACAGCTTCGGCAAATCTCATACTCAGCAGAACGTTATCTTTAATAGGAACGGCCCCATAAATTTAACTCGTCGACTGGGAGTCTCAAATGTCTTAATAACATCAACAAGCAGCCGCGAGCCTCACTTGGGTCAATCAAGTACATACGTAGAAAAGGTTATATGAGTTATGAATGACGTATTATTTACAGAATTTCGATCACTCGCAGGTCGCTGAGACGCGGCACGTAGTACGTATCAGGATGAGGTTATTTTTCATCCGAATACTTGGAACGAAAACCGAGTTACACAGGTTATTTCAATAACCGGATAACCGGTTATTTTTGATTCGAATAAGCCCATGACTAATTTAAATACATTGCAAGACTCTTTGGACAAACGGTTCACAAAGACATCTTACTCGGTGAATATAAACGTACTGTGGTAAAAGTATCCCTTGAATTGAGATGATAACACTTTGCCTTGGTACTAATTTGTCTTCAATTTTATGCATTATACTTTTAATATTATGAATATCTATTTTTTTGTTATTAGGGAATTCTAAATAATTTTTAATTTCTTGTTCAGATAAACACGTATCAATTCCAAGTACATGGGCGCTACTGTAATTGTGTAGTTCTACACGTATCCTGTTTTTTCGAAGAGAAGTAATATTAATTACCTTATCTTTTAGATTTTCGTGTCGTAAGTGTAGTAATTTACCTATAACCATGAGATGTATTCGACCGGCGCGGCGTTTCTATTATCATCGACGCAGTCGATGTAAACAAAGAGCGGACCAATATCTTTTGCTGAATATTTATATTTCTGCTTATCTGAACTCGACGACCTTTGCAGCTCTTTCTGTGGCACCTGAGATTGCGAGAAATGTGGCGTTTGTTAGCTAACTAAATCCATTTTGTCCATTTCCATATGCTCCGTTAGATCCACTTTATCGTTATTAATTAACGGTGGCCGGCCCGTGCCACCTCCACCGGATTCTATACTAATTTCGAGTTGAAGATAAATTTAATCGAAATTTAAAATGCACTAAGCACTTGATCGTTAGGCGCAGACAACATCCACTTGCAACGAATGCTCGGAATAAACTGTAAGCTGGTATTTTATAATTACAAAAAACGCTTCCAAAGCAGTAGAATACAATAGCTATTTGCGCAACAAGTGCTAAAAGTGGACGTTTATGCACGAGATATGAAAATTATGAAACGAAGCCGAATGCAGAGTTTCATAACATGTCTCGTGCATAAACACTTTTAGCACGAGTTTGCACACAATATTTTTTCTCCGGCCTTAAATTTACTGTTATTAATCCATAACTGTCGATTTAACAAGGGTTTGCATTTATGATAGTTATAATTTATGTAATAATAAAGAGATGGCCTTGACGCGCAGTGCAGCCAGTAGCTGTCGAAGTTAGTTACCAAAGGTAATTATAAATATGCACATTTTACTTTATTCATTACATAATGCTTTAATTATTTAATAAAACACTACTTCTAACGAAAGAAGTAACTAGAATAATTTTATAACCTCACTTCCAGTTCAAAATTCTAAATTTCACACCAGCTGTTTACTTTTAGCACATGGGCTAAAAGTAAACAGCTGATTTTACTTTTAACACGCTGATTTATAAAACGTCACTTTTAGTGAAAAAAACTAATGCTAAAAGGCCTACTTTTAGTAGTGGTCGTAAAAAATATACATATAACTCGCACGAAAGCAGACTTTTAGACTCGTCTTATTTATGTGTCTCGCTCGCTGCGCTCGCTTGGCAATAAACTGCGACGCGTCCAAAAAATCCTTAATTTCGTACTTGTAACATAAATAGCTAGTATGCCATTGAGAGTGTTCAGTTAACTAACACATGAAAATGAAATCTTGTTTAATTTCCGAAAAATATCACTTTTTGAATGTCCACAATTTCGAAAAACTCCGTTTCTAACTAAGTAAAAAGCACTCGGTAAATATGACTTTAAATAAAAAGGTCAAGAGTGCGATTAGGAAGGATATAAGAGCCATTGATGGCACGCGGCAAAATAATTTGGGCACGGCCTTAATTAAGGAATTTAGGTACCTCATCGAAACAATTTATTTTTTCGTCTACATTTGAGGTCATAGTAACAAAGTTTATTGTGAACAAGGTTACCGGTGCCGGAACGGCAACATACTGCGCAACAGAGATAGGTAAATTTCGCGCCAATTTCTAACCGAACGGATGGAAGCGAGCTACGGAGTGAGCTAGCGCGGTCGACGCGGAGGAACGGCGAGAGGGGCGCTGTTACGCTTAGTTTGTAGTTCGCATGCAGTATTTGAAATAACTAGTTGGATTTTACTTTAAGCATTTATTTTGTAAGTTCTCCCCTGGATCGTTAGGCAGCCCTATTCACATTTATTTTTAAATATTGAATAAATTTTCCCCTGCGTAGCTAGGCAACCCTATTTTCATCTTGTGATAACATTTTTCAGCAAATTACAGCTATGTTTCTATCAATTTAGACCATTCTGCATTCCAATAGTTTTTCTGGTGGTCCTTTTCCAATTTTTGGGAGATTTTGATAACCTGAGTTGAATTGCGTGTGGTAGTATTTCTCGACCTTTTCCATCCCAGCCTTCGCTTAATCAGTTCGTTGCCCCTCGGGTTCGTGCTTCACCAGCTTAATTATAGCTTGGTTCATTTGTGAAGGAGAATTTGGAAGCAACGAAAGCCCACTGAACATTAGGATAATTGTTTATGGTTGCAATCCTTACGTTAACTACGCTCTTGCGGAATTTTGGAGCCCACTTTCGTTGTTTGCACGGCACTACAGGCTGTCCGCCACCTCCAGGTTGGTCTTCTTTAGCTCCCGCCTTTTAGCTCGATTATGTACCTAGGAATATGTATTTTTAGCCTATTTCTACGTGGCATTATGTGATGGCACGTCATTGCCTCATTAACCATTTCTTTAAAAAAATGGCACGTAGATCAATAAATCTCCAGGGGAAGATCGTATAACATGCGAAATGTTAAAAATGGGGGGAGAAGTAGTAAAAGAAGCAATCAGGATACTGCTAAACAAATGCTTAATGGAAGGAAAAATACCGAAGGCGTGGAAAAATGCCGAGGTAATTCTTCTATTCAAAAAAGGGGACACGTCAAACATCGAAAATTACCGACCCATAAGTCTACTCTCACGTACATATAAGTTGCTTACTAAGATTATATCTAACCGTATAACACAAAAACTGGATTTCTACCAGCCAGCAGAGCAAGCAGGTTTTAGGAAGGGATTTAGTACCATAGAGCATATTCAGACCATCAGAACACTTACTGAAAAGACCACTGAATACAACACTCCGATTCACCTGGCATTCGTGGACTATCGGAAGGCTTTTGACTCCATCGAAATATACGCTGTCATCAAAGCACTCAATAACGCGAGAATCGACTCCAGGTATTCGCAGTTGATAAAAAAAAATATGTATGAAGACGCTACGTTACACATAAAGATCGATGAAAACCTTCAGACAAATAAAATAAATTGAAAAAGGAGTCCACCAAGGTGATACATTGTCTCCCAAACCGTTCACATTGGCGCTGGAAGATGTCTTCAAACAAATGAACTGGGAGGACAAAGGCATCAATGTTGATGGATGCTTCTTAAACCACCTGAGATTCGCGGATGATGTAGTGTTAATTGCCAAAGATGTTGGAGAACTAGAGACTATGCAACAGCAGCTGGATAAGGCGTCCAAGGAGGTAGGCTTAGAGATGAATTTAAATAAAACTAAGTGAATGACAAGCAGCGATAGAATGATCATGATCAACAACCAACCTATAGAGAAAGTAGAAGAGTATATTTATCTGGGTCATACAATTACGGTTAGTAGAGAAAATCAAACGGCAGAAATTAGAAGAAGAGTAAAGATCGCTTGGATAGCATTTGGAAAATTGCAGCACATACTGAAAAATACAGACATCCCCATCAATCTAAAAAAGAAAATATATGAAACGTGCATACTGCCTGTAGCTACCTATGGACTAGAAACAGCGACATTCACACAGAGAAGTGCCGAAAAGCTAAGGGTATGCCAGAGAGCCATGGAACGCGCGATGTTAGGAGTAAGCTTAAGAGATAAGATCCGAAATGAAGACATAAGGAACAGAACAAAACTGCCAGATATAATGCAAAGAGTGGCCCAGGCAAAATGGCAATGGGCGGGGCATATAGCGCTACACGAACCGACCCGCTGGACCTCAAAACTGCTGAGATGGAGACCTCGACTCACAAAGAGAAGTGTAGGAAGACCACCAAAAAGATGGAGTGACGATATTTGTACAGTCGCCGGTGGAAATTGGATACAGAAGGCACAAGATAAGGGAATACATGGAGACAAATGAGAGAGACCTATGTTCAACAGTGGACAAATCTGGGTTGATGATGATGATGAAATATGATAGGGGCTAAATCGGTCTAGGACATTTGGGCGCGGCCGTTTGGGCGCGGCCGTCTGGGCGCGGCCGTTTGGGCGCGGGGACACTTGGGCGCGAGACACTTGGGCGCGAGAAAGGGTCAACATTGGGATTCAGGAACACATTAAGTGTTAATAATTTCAATTTGGCATAAATAAACAAACATTTATTAAATCATTATTTATCCTGAGAAGTTAATGTAATTAATCAAACAATATTAAAAGAATAATCCAATTATTTATTGAAACCGTTATGAGATTAATTTTAAATAAGGTGGTAGTATGTACCTATATTAGATAAATTTTGAAATAAATCCGAATAAAAATAAAGAAGGTAGAATATTAGATTAGTTTTGAAATAATTCTGAATACATAAAAAAGGCAGTACCTATGTTAGATATGAAATAATAATTCTGAATTGAAATAAAGATGGAAATAGATTATATATAGGTGTTGAAAATAATTTTAAATAAAAATTCATTTATTGTGCTGGTAAATGAATAATGCTGTACTATATTTAATCGATTGATGGTTCTAATGTTTAATATGATTCTAATATGTGTTCTGTTATGACCGAAACTAGTCGACTTCGAGTTTTGTTTATAATAATAATACTTAACAATAAACCTTAAATTTTAAAGTAATCAATTATTTTCGTTATGTTATGAACCGACTAACTGAAGATAAAAGCAGAAATAAGAATAATAATAAATAATCATATAAAAAGATTAATTTTAATAATCAAAATTTATTTTTGACATTTTTACCATTATAATACATATTATTCTTAAAGTAAATACATACAATTTTTTAAAACATTAACAAGAAGCATCCACGCATTTATTTCATAATTGTACGAAATGCCTGTTAAAATTTCTAGAATGTCCCTATTGTTTACGCCGTCTACATGATTATATTGATTATTATTATAATCTTTAACCAAATTTTTTATTTTCTATCAGACTGGATACATTTTTGTTTTTTTTCAGTGGGCTTATTTCCCGCAAGTAACTGTTCATAAGCAACATCTCTCCTTCGTTGAATAGTTTTCAGGCTGTCGACGAATCTCCAAATGGTTGGATGGTTCATTAACAGCTCTGTTTGTACCCAATCTCTATTCATTTATTCTTTGTTACTTATTATTTTAATGTAATAAATCTCCGCAAAAGATTTGCTAGTATTCACCGGAAAGTTAAATTTTTTAACTTGCTTTAATAATATTCTAATTTTTGACAATTAATATTTCTATACTAAATTTTTGCCGCCCGCCACCTCCTTGGACGTGCTTTAGGTAATTTTAGTTAATTAAAATAAATTTTCAGACCTATGAATAGTAAAGCTAGCTAATATTAATATACGTTAACTAATTTCCTCGCGCCCAAATGTCTCGCGCCCAAGTGGCTCTGCGCCCAAGTGTCTTTGCGCCCAAACGGCCGCGCCCGAACGGCCGCGCCCAAATGTCCGGCTCTGGGGCTAAATAGATTTTCAGGCAAGCAAACATGTTTTTTGAAAAACTAAACTAAAAAAAATCCCATTTACTGCCGACTTTTTGACATTCACTGTATAGGTAGGTAGCCCTTCTTATTTGCTGCAATGAATGATATTGGTGGTATGCTTGCGTGTTACTCCTGTTGTTTTGTATAATTTCTCTCGTTCTACCCCTGGTGGGACGTTGGATGATGGCACGGAATTCTACAGCCCTGAATTGAGATGCAGTCCTGACGAAGCTATATGGTGCCGTTTGAGTCCGCTGCTACCTGGAATTATGCGGGCCCGAAATTCTACATCCCCATTGAACTACAAGTGCTGCAACCCTGTTGAATAGGCTTCTTTTGTGGTTCATAATTGCATCTCGGTAGTTCCCTCGTAAACGAATGCTGTCACAAAATCTCGCAGATCTGCTTGCGGTATATCGTCCTGGGTGTGCGATCATCCTATCACCCTAGTGCTCTGAGATACGGATTTTCGATGTTGGAATTTCTTTGTAGCAACCCCTCGACTAAGGGCTGCTCTACCTGTTTTCTGAATCGCTGCCTTATTGTCTTGGTCGATAATCTACCTGGATGTTGCTCTTGGATATTCAACATAGGCTTGGCTTCAAAGACCAAGCCAATTGTAATTGTTTTCTTCTTCTTCTTCTTTATTTAGCCATTTTCTATCCGCTGGATATAGGCCTCCCTCATGTTTTTCCAACTTTCTCGGTTTTGTGCGACGTCGTACCAGTTTAGTCCTGCAGTTTTCTTTATATCGTCACTCCATCTCATCTGGGGTCTTCCTACTTTTCGTTTTTCTCCCCATGGTCTCCATCTTATTAACTTTCCACTCCATTTGTCTACTCCTCTGGCCACATGTCCTGCCCATTCCCACTTCAGTGACGCTGCCCTTCTAATGACGTCCTCAACTTTTGTTTTTTGTCTTATCCATATGTTAGTCTTATGGTCTATCAATGTTATTCCCAATATTTTTCTCTCTATTGCTCTCTGGTGGACTTCTAGTTTGTTTCGTAATTCTTTTGGAAGGATCCAGGTCTCTGCTCCATACGTTACCACTGGCAGTATACACTGAGAATATCCCTTATGCAAATTTAGTTGGAAAGTTACCATGGTAACGGCGAAAATTGATAATCGGAAATTTACCGGGAAATTTCCACTTCTGTCACTGTCATCAAAGTATTTAGAAACAATGAAGCTCTGAACAAAGTCAGTAGGCCGATACTGATTGTTGCTACTGTGTTTTTTCATTCGTGATATTCTCTATCAAAATATAACGCGTGCTCAACAAATTTCCCTATGGAAATATTTGGAAATATGTTATGCAGCTATTTTTTTTTCAACAAAAGCATTCGTGCATGCCTCCAAGAAAAAATCCCTCCTCCTTCGGAGTCGGGATTTTTTCAGTTGGCATGCACTCATGCTCTTATTGAAAAAATAGCTGAAGAACATATTTCCAAATATTTCCGGAAATTTTTCAAGCACTTGTTATATTTCTACTGATTATACAGTTCCGACTTGAGAGAGATGGGTATTTCCATATTCATTATGTCTTTTAGCTTTAATTGTTTTATTTACAAGAAACTCAAAGCCAACTAGATTCTATACAATTTTTGTTTGTGTGGCACATTTGCCTACTTGATTTTAGGTACAATATAATTAATTAAATTACTCAACTGACAGATGACTCATTAGTTCACTTCACAATTGTCCACCTTCATATTCTGTGATGCCCCTTGCATCTTTTATACTTCATCATTGCCTTGCTTACATTTCTCTGAATAAAAGAATTATTGTCTTGGCCGACTTTAATAAGCTCACCATTTTTCGTTACCAGAATATTTCTGCCTCTGGAAATTTTAACTCAAGGAAAAGTAAAAAAAAAGAAGGAAAGGTTCAGGGTCATTTCAATTCCCCCAACTGGGGCGGGCTGCGACCCTCTTCAGCCAAGAGTAGGAATTATAGAATGGGTGAAGAATGGAAGAGCGGCCAGGAAATGTCGATAAGTGCTGCCCCGGCATTCACCTCATACAAGGTACACTCTGTTGACTCTGGAAAACCACCTAAAAACCTGAATCAGATCAGACGGCCAGGGGAATCGAATCCGCAACCTCCCGAATGCTAAGCAGACGTGCCAACCACTACTCTCGAGCACCTTCTGTCTGTATTTAAACTAACCATTTTCTTATGTTGCATTAATAGCAACTGCATAATCCCATCGTGACCTCAATAAACAACCCAGTAACTTTAATTAATTGCATTTATGTTCTTTGTACTTTCCGAGCCTGTGCTCGTGTTTAATTACTGTCAATTCAGCATCAGCAGTATATTCCATAGCCACCCTATATCCTGGCTGATATCCCCTACTCTTTCTTTTCGAATTCAAGCTCATATGGAGCCCAGTCTTCAAGTCAGTTTTTCGAGTGCATCTGAGGCAAGACGAGACGTGCTGGAGGCTTTGCGTCCCTGGGAGAGAGATTATCGCATCCAGGGCAGCATGCGGTTTATGTTGTGCCGTTCGTTTCGGCTTTTCGGAGCTCAAACTTGTTTTAGCCCGGGAGCCAGCGACATATTTTTGTCAGTTATTTCCTCCCGGTCGATAATTTGAGAATCGCTTCATTTAGTTGTGCCGTGAAGCGCAGTGATCGTCAGCTGCGGGACCATGGTCGGGATAGGCGATAGCAGCCATCCACGCACGTAAAAAAAATTATTTTCAGTGATTTCCTCCCGGCTGAAAATTTGTTAAATAATAGCTTACATATCACTTATAGTAATAAAAAAAAGTCAGCTGGCTGAATGGCGCAGGAAACCTCGTCAGCTGATGCGATACACCTTTGACTGCATCAGCTGACGACTTTCCCGTCGACATACAGCCAGCTGACTTTATTTTTATCAAAACAAATATTCTTTGTATTTTTACACGTTTATACAAGCAGCTGACGTATAATCCGACATCAGCAGCCAGCTGACATTCTTTTATTACTATAAGTGATATGTAAGCTATTATTTAACAAATTTTCAGCCAGGAGGAAATCGCTGAAAATAATTTTTTTTATACGTGCGTGGGTGGCTGCTATCGCCTATCCCGACCATGGTCCCGCAGCTGACGTTCACAACGCTTCATAGAGCAACTAAATGAAGCATTATACGAATTATCGACTGAGAGGAATTTGGTCGCAAAAATCTGTCACTGGCTCCCGGGCTATTTGTTGAGGCAGTTGGCCGAAGTACCTTGGGCGAAAATAAGTGATTGTTGAATTAATTAATGCAGACATTCCCGAGCCAGGGTCTGCATTTTACACTAATGTGGCGTGAATTTCCACACCGGAAGACAGTTGCTCTAAAGCGGATTAAGCAGAAAATTCCGTTGTGCCTGAAGTTTATTAAAGGAAGTGCGTTTGCAGAAAACTCCCGTTACATATTGCACGCATTCCATTCTCTTCTTGAGGATTTAACAGCGCTACCCTGGTTGAAGTAATTCCTGGTTCGCAAGACTCTTCATTCCGCAGCAATCCGACTTCTCCTAAGTTGCTCACAGACCACAAGTTATTAGTAGTTTCGGCAGATAATCGAATGTGCGACAGCTACCGGTGCCGACGGTTATTATGTAAGCAGCCGCTAAGATTCTAGAAGGTACTTGTTGTGTTGTTACAATTAAGTACTAATTCCGATACTATATTTACAAGTGTTGCGGTTAGTTAACTAAAAAGTTGCGCTTTTCAAGAACACCATATAACGCCGTGATTTAGTCATAAACTTTATTTTTTATCAGTTAGTAAGTAACCTTTGCCTAAATGTTTAACAAGAGTCATAACTGTCGTTTTTAGCAGTATGTGAACCCCCTATGACATCATACAGGTGTAGGGATTCTATTTTCTTACAAAATGTTTGTTATAAATATATATATTCAAGTCAATATAACCAAGTTAAATTAATCCCGGCTTTTCTTTTATGGTGATTGCAACTCTTTTATGGTAGTTGTTTGTAATTTAAAGAGTTCTGGCGGTTGCAGGAATCATACGGTAAGTCCGTGCAAGCAGTAGGCTGAGATTATTTCTTATTTCAGACTTACAGAGAACAATTTTTAGAGAAGTCTGTCACTCCCTTTTCATTAACATCTTACACAATTCACCAAGCCATCGCCCCAATTAACGAATATCAAGTTGAACCACGCCCTCCCGGCGAGTTAAGCTGGCAAAATATTGTTACAGAGACATCATAACGCCGTCGCGGGGGATTACACTTCGTTTTGCAATTTGTCTTATTAAAATTATCAAATTAAAGTTGTGGCATTTTTTGTGTCGTAAATACAGTTTGCCCTGTGACATTTTCTCTGGGAGAAAATATTTAGTTCTACTCAAATGTCTTCATTTGGTGAATAATCTATTCCAATACATGTATACTGGTTTCTTAAAGTTGCGTTTTTTGTAGGATATGTTTCATACCTATTATTTAGTGAACAATTTACTTCTACCCGTTTACATTACCATAGCAAAATTAAAGACGACCAGCAACAAATTACATTTGGTAGCACTCGCCTATAATAATAATCCGAACAAGAAAATTAAACTCATGCAAATGTTTTGCAGGAGAGACGTCGGCTGAAAGAGCGATATCCCAGCCTCGCCCTAGTGAAGCAAGACGAAGAACAATGCGCCCTCATGCTCAACAACTACGAACAGCTGCTGTTATCGCGCAACATCTGCGAAGGACGCTGCTCTATGGGGGAGGAGTGTCCAACGGGCGTCTGCAGGACAACGCCCACCCGACGCTCACGACGCCGCAGCAGTCGGTCGCAGACGACAGAGGTCCTCTCCAGGAGCCCCAGCACTACTAGTCTACGACCCAGGTCGGGCCCTGCGGGACTTAGAACTTACACAGGTAGAATTAAGGAGCTAGGGAGTCCGTGTCTGTGTATTCATCCAGCTTTTGGCATTGATTTTGATTTTTTGAGCTCATACATTTACTTTTACTATTCGATTGGAAGAAACATTTTCTTCTTTTGAACTGAGCTTATTCTCCTTTTCTGAAAAAGTAGACAGAAAAAAAGTAGTTGTTAACTCTTCCCTGAAATTCTTTACATTCTTCTATTGCACAACACTTGTTGAATATACCTACAATCTAGCGTTGTTAAAAATTTCTAAAGCAATTTTATTCATCCTTTCAATTGTTTACCTACCTATCTTGTTGCCAACTAGCACGACACGTTTTTAATTAATGAAACTAGATTCATGTTCAACTATGTAGATCTCTGGATGTAATACAATTTTGTCCATCTATTGAATATCTACTGGATATATGTGAATCAATTTTATATATCAAAATTAAAAATTTAAGGAAGTAATTTAGATGACTATATAACCGTGATCACTAGTTCAGTTCAAATAATAGATATTCTGCAAGAAGGGGACATGGTTTTGGAGGTTTTTATATTGGAAATTATTAATAGTACCTAATAACAAATGTTACCAATCCATCAACCAAACCCTATACATATAACCAGATCTGTCTCTACCAAAATTTGAAGTAAAATTATATCTGTCTACCACTTTGAAAATCTGATATTATTAGAATAGTAGTAGGAAACTGTTTTCTACTGAGTATGAAAAAGCTTGCAAACTAAAAATAAAATATAATAACCTAGGATGAATACAAGTGAGTCATTCTTCAGAAGATGAACATCAATTTTTACATAGTCCACCACAAGGGTCAACATCAAATTCTATCGCAGCTGCATCTCATTTCATTGTACCTATAGAATAAACTATTTAGGTGAATATGTAACCGTAATGACTGGTCTAGTTTGGGCAACAAATATTCTGCCAGGAAAAGACACGTTTTTAGGATTTGTGCTACTTACATTGTACCAAACCAATTTTGAACAACTTTGAATTTTCGGAAGTTTAAACGGCCATTGTCATTAAGTAAAAAACGACTTTTATAATTGGACCGTGTCATGATTGAGGTCCAAGAAAAATTTCTTTGGCCTCAATAAGTGCACGGTCCAATCCTGGAAGTCGTTTGTTACTTAACTTTGAATTTTGCTAATTAATGGCTTTTAGCAGAGCTCCAACGAAATAATAGATCTTACCAAACCTCATAGCTCCTAGCTAACTATTCATAGGCGTAAGCAGAAACAAATCTCTACCAAAACTTTAAATTAAAATTTACTTTTTCTCAGTTTTTCTTCAATTTAGAAAATTTAATAACATGAAAGTAGTAGTAGTACAAAATGTTCTCTACTGAATGTAAAAATGGAATATAATTAACTAGGGTAAATAGAACTAACTCATTCTACAGAAATTGTACGTATAGCTGCCATAAGACTCAACATCAAATATTTAGGTGAACCTGTAACTGTGATGACCGATTTCTATGTTATTCTTATTATACACTTTGCAGTCCCATGGCATTTCCCTCAAATTCATAACATTCAGTTGTCATATGTCCTTGAGTTTCTTCTTCCATCATGTTTGAGATCTGTTCTGTCATTTCACTATCAAATATTTTCATTGGCAGTCACTCTCTCTTCAGCCTCATCGCAGACACTTTAGAGCCAGCTGATCGCATCCCCATCTACCTAATAGCTTAAAATTCCTTCTTCCCGTGCTACATATTTGGCAGTTCTTCTTTGCTTCTCATTACTAATGCCACAGCATCAGAAAATGTCACGCACTTGTGCGTCTTGTGGTAAATCAATCCAGGCATATTTGTGTTTTTTTCTGTAATTACCTTTTGAAGCACTAGATTAAAAAGTAACGACAAAAGTGAATCTCTTTGCCCTAGCCCTTCCTTTGTAGATGTACTTTTACAGGGTAAAATAGTAATTAAAACAACCAAACAGGGCCGCACGTTGGCCGGCCAATAATTTATTACAGTTACGAGACTACCTTAATTAACAAATCAATACAATGGCTCTGCTAAACGATATTTAATCTACAAAAACACATCCAGGGCGCTACGTAGTCTTATTCAATAATATACAACTGTCAATCTACTCAAACTACGAAGCAAAGATCAAAAATCCTTTGCGGGAGCTGATGCATTGGCAAATCTTAGAGATAAGCAACTTATTTTAAAATGTCACCTGATATACATATAAATACTGGTCTTTGTTGTCTTCTGAACGCCTCCTGCAAGTTGTTTTACAAAAATCGTAAAGGAAATACACCGATAAAATCATTCAAAGCAGTATAATGAACACACAGCAAAATACAGCACTGAAGATGCTTATGCACATAGGATTTCCAAATTATCAACACCCTAAGTCACGTCAGTGTATACAGTCAAACTCAAAATTTATTTTATTTTGGTACTCAGCCAACAGCCGTTAGGCCAATTATAGGCGTCGCTGTACATTTTATGGGGATTTCCAACCCCACTAACGACTGTCATGATGTTATTATGACATCCGGGACCAACTATTTTCGCGACAGCCGTATCACGACGCGCCGAGAGAAGCAGCCATGGCACTCCCATCCAAGTTCTGGACAGAAAAAGCGTTGCTTAACTCGTGGACGCTTGTTCAAGCTGTTTAAGATAAATAGTGAATCTTACTAATCAACTAAACGAAAATCTGGAGAATCTAATATCATCAAAGTGTAGTAAATTATTTGTTCTCTACTGGAAGGCTAGAACTGAGTCACTCTTCAGGCGGTAAAGATTATTTTTACGCAGTCTACCACAAGCATTGCAATCAAATGTTCAGGAGACAACAAAATTACACAGTTTTAAAATAGGCATCGCAATATTATTCAGATATTTATACCATACTTACTGGCAGAATCTTTAGTGCTTGTAATGAGTGTACGCTAACATATTAGATTTAAGGAAATTTTCTGTACTGACACGTTTCTCTGATTTAAGGCTCAGCTCCCCCTTCACGATCAGGGTCAAGGGTTGACATTTCGAAAGCAGGAACGAGCGAGTCCCTGACGGCCCCTGTTACGCCACAAACCAGCCCTCCAGTGTCCCCCAATCGTAGGGGGACCGTGCAAGTTTCCAAGCACCGTACCTTGGAAGAAGTTCCCGGCTCATAGCCTATGTTATTTGTGTTTTTAGGGTCGGACGGTTGTGTCGGTGGTAAAACCAGGTAACACTGGAGTGATTCTGCATCAAAATCGTCCTTGCAACCTACATTTTCAAAGGACAGGATTTGAGATCACATTGTGCTCGAAGCGGAAGTAATCGGGAGTTAACCTAGATTTGCTACAACATGCAATAAGTACTACTAATGTAAATTTTGTAAAATAATGAGGAAATGATAAAATCCATCCATTTATTTTTACGCATAATATGTACAAGGATAAAACAGACGTAAATAAATAGTTGAGAATAAGACTCAAAATTAAGAGTAGGCGAGTAAATCACATGGCATCCAAAAAAGGTCGTGATTTTGCATTTGCAAATGGATTTTTTAAACCATTTCGTATCTAATGATAGTTCGTTTTGTAATAATAGAGACATTCACACTGGCAATTTTTGTTACATTTGCATATTTTTAATACAGAATCAAAACTCGGATAATTAGAGGCAGCTTAGGCGATTAAACTTGGTAAACAGTGTCAGTGAGCAGGGTGTAATATGAAGACAAGCATCGGATATTTATTCATAATATATTCATGGCTACCACGATTTATAGATTATACATATAAGGTAATGCACTATTTACAATCTAAACCATATTAAGGCCAGATTGCCACGCCCATGATTACACGCTAGGAAAATTTAAATAAAACTATGTAAATGCATGAGCAAGTTAGTTATTAAGTTTTGACGACGTTCTATTGATTTACATCTAGGTAGTTTTAGGTAGTACAAAGGTACAAAAATGTCCACGATTTTGCTTTAGACGTTTGTATAGTACATAATTATATACCTTAAGTTGTTAGCAAATATTTACACAAAAATGCGCTACAATCGCACTAAAAAGAAAGAACCACTGCCGTTTTGCTTACAAAATTTTTACTGTTCTGCATGACTAAGTTTAGTAAGTCTATGAAATTTAGCGATCATCACAACTTAATCTACGGTGACGTTTCTAGGCTAAATATTGATTGACTAATATTAACAATTTGCACCTTCAGCTCTAAATTTCAAATAAAAAAATGCTATATAATAAATTAGTGACAAACAAGAAAAACAAACATATTTATTTAAAAAAATATTGTAGCTCAATTGACCACCTCGGTGGCGCAGTGGATAGAGTTAAAAGCTTGCAATATGCAAGTCCTCGATCTGAATACGTAAATAAACGGAACTTTTCCATAGTGCACTGGATCTATGAGATAGATTAACAAGACTACACACAACACATATGTAGGCATATATGAGTTGGTGGTAGCAAAACAAGCACACCTTGAGGTCTAAGTGAATGTGCACTTGAATCACCCTCTACCCAAAACTCCAAAACAGCATAAGCAATTAATATAATTCGCCTCTGCACAAAATATAACATAATCAAACAAACAAAGATATCACAGAACAATTACCATTTTCAGTTATTGCATTGCTAAAAATACAAACCAAAGAAGTTAAATAATTGTGATAATGTTTAAAATGTATATGAAAAACAGCATATATCACATACTTATAAAAATATACATTTCCAGAAAATTTAAGACATCGACGCTAGGGTTGCCATTCCTTTTTGCCGAAAATAAATGACAACGATTCGCATATCATTTGTGCTATACAGTGTGGTCCAAAAAGCTTACTAAAATTTTGTTTGTGTTAACACTTACGTCCAAATACTATTACGTCAGGAACAGAATAGTGGCAAAAAAGATATAAGAATGTATAGCGCAAAAAATGTCAAAATCGGTACAAAAGTATTTCTCAAGGAAAACTGAAAAACAAAATGTTAAGAAAGGAAACATTCAAGTCTCCTGTCTTGGAAACATGTTCATTTAAGATTTAGTGTATTTTGAACGGCTGGTACAGAATCTGCAGCTGAATCAAAAAATTTAATTCATACGTTGCTATATAAAACGGGAATTACGACACAAATGTAGGCCACAGCCTTAATTTGATAAATATTATACAAAAATTTGGTAAAATACAAGTGTATTTTGCCCCAACGGCGTTACGGTGTATATGTTACAAAGTTTGCCAGCTTAACTCGTCGGGAAGGTCGTGGTTCAATTCGATACTCGTTAATTATTGCTAAAATTCTTTACACAACAAACAAATAACACAAACACCATAAAACAAAAGCAAGGGCTAGTTTAATCTACTTATATTGAATTTGAATATGTGCATAATATAATAAACGCTAGGAAAATATTGTTCCTACATCTATATGACCTCATAGGGGCTTACAACAGCTAAACAACAATTACTGACGCTCGTCAAATATTTAAGTTTAGGTTACTTATTGCTCGACAAGAATTAAAGTTTATGACTCACTGTCGGCACTATACTTTGTTCTTAAAACAAGCCACTATTTGGTTAACTAAGCACTACACTTTACAAGTTTACACAGTAAAATCGGGATGGACGCTTAATTGTTACAGCACAGCACCTTTCTAGACATTTTAGCGGTTTATCACTCTCTGTCTATCAGCAAGCTCGACTGTCATGTCCCGCATAGGTACCTATCAGCAACCTCCGACCTCTAAGGAGCGACTTGAGGGAAATCCGATAAATGCAGAATGAAAACACCCAAGCATCAGGGCTACGTTAACCAGAGAAATGCTGTTACAATCCTTAACAACTTTGGCACACTGAAATTCCTGACTAAATTTGCGTTAAATGCTATTCGAAGATTTCTTATCCGGTATGGAATCTCACGGCCACAACATACCCATCAGATTAACACCCCGACGCGGGACTGTCCACGTAAATTAATTCGGTTAGATGCTTCTTTCTATCTCAAGGTGGTTTAGCTAACTTCCGATAACTTGTTGCTTTCTGAAGAGCCGACAGAACGGCACAAACTGCATAAATGCTATGCTGCACTACCTCAGAAGCGGGCTACTCGCTCGGGGCTACGAAAACACGTCACAATCGCATCTGATAACTGCCAACTGGAAAACTAAACTCGAAGACTGACACTCTGTTTAATTTCGACTCGGAATAAAAGAGTAGGTACGATCAGATGATTGCACTTAATTGGTGCCGTATGACACGCTACTTATTTGATTGGTAGAAGTATATCGATGCATTTCTAGACGCTTCCAAGCCGGAACGCTGATTCAACAGTTTTGCACGTGCGCGCTATTGGCCTGGCAGAACAAAGGTTCAATAGTTGAATTTTACATTTTTGTACAAATGATAATGAAAACCTTCCACGGAAGCAGTCGGTCAATATTTAATTACCACACAATAGAAATGTTAAATCAGCGAGACCGCGTCTCACGAAAAAAACACAAAGCTGTCTTTACTGCATTTAGGCATCGCTGTAATCCGAATTTTATGTCTAATTGCGTTAGCACGATAAATTCACCTAACAATGTGAGCTATTAAACACATGCAAAAGAAGTCATTTTTGGTGCTGTGATTTCAAATGTAGACATTTTTTTAAATCATCTAGTTTTGCTCTATGTTGACAATAAGAGTATGTACTTTACTCTTTAACCGATTCCAATTATTTGCTCCACTCTGTACATTATGGAAGTTTTCCTGGATCTCGTCAGTACTGTTTAAATTTCTAATCATACCTACACTCCTACTACAAAAGTGTTTTATGTACTATATCTATTAAATAACCGTTGAGGCTTGCGCTGTTCTTCTAACATGTAGGTACAAAACAAGAACACATTGTTGGCAACAACAGTAAAGTTTATTGTTTAAATATGTGTATACCCCTGTTTAATATCAATTTGATTAAATTAAATCTTCCCATCAATTCATTCGTTCGTTCATAATTTTTAACCTTTTTTGCCTTTTGGTGTTAAGGATCATTTAGGTATACCTTACAGTAAATGCAATGGAAGGAACAAACCACATGCAATTTGCATCATATTATGTAACTCCGTATTTGGGCATTTAACACATTCGACTTATTGTATTGCTTGTAATGTATGTGTTTTTGTGTGGTCTTGTTATGAATTACAATACTGTAGGTGTTATAAAATATTTAAGGTTTGGATGGTCACATGATCTGTGGCCCCTCCTTTATAAGTTTCGAACTACGCCACTGAGTATTTTGTAAATCACTCTGCTTATATTAGATCGTAAGAAATTTTATAAGCATATTTCAAGCTAAAAAGCAATCAATCTCTTGTTGGAATATATCTTACAATTCTATAGTAGCTGTAGGAACACAGCCATTTAATAACTTGCATATCTTATCTAGCAATGAAAAGATATAAACATTTCCGTTTTAGTTTTTGAATTGCTCAAGTTTAGAAAACTTTACAGCCACGATAGCTGTCAATCATTACGAGTTTGTTAGTGAGATTGTAATATTTCATTATAATTAGTGACAAAAGATAGTATGTATATGTATATATTGTTGGCGCTGGTCGCTACTAAATACATGTAGATATATCTACCTATACACAAATGCTATGTATAGATACTTAATCTATATTTATTTTTAAAAAAGAAGAATGTACATTTATTTTCAAGTAAAAGTACAAATATATGATTTGTATATTTTTTAATCTATATGTTATATAATCACACATACACTATAGCTTTGTTTAGCTTTTGATAACTAATAAGCGCAGCACCAGGTAGAACAAATAATTATATATTTAACACTTTATTATAATTATCACTACCTTTTCACTCACCTATTGTGGAACCAATTATAAGGCAGAACAAAACAAGTTTAAGATTTAGTAAAATAAATCGATAATCATGTACAGTGAGTAGTATTTAGCAAATACATTTTGTGTAGCTGTCATTAAACATGGGGCGCAATTAATAGAGAAAAGCGCAACAATTGTGGTGGAAATCAGCCAAACACTTTAGTTACTGGGTCAGTATCAATTTATTTTACTCGAGATCTATTTCGAAAAATTAATTTGATTTAAATTACACCTAGTTAGTGCTTAAAATATAGTTTATAAATTGTTGAATACATATTTTATAATGTTGTTGTTTGTTGTAATTGATGGATTAAAACAAGCAATAGTTTGTTGATGTATATTTTAAGATACTTTTGTTAGTGCTCAAGAACTAGTACAATTTTATTTTTACAGATATAATGATTTTAAAATGTATGAAATACTGAGGTTTAAAAGTTCAATTGTGGTTAAACGGGTAGTTCTATGTTTAAACCATGGGAAGGCTTGTGATTAGAGATCTAAAATAAATGTACTTGTTAATATTACAAGAGTTTAGTTCATTTTTCATATACATATTTATTTTAATATTTACATAAAAATTACCTATAAGATGTATAGAAAAGTGGTATAAACTGTAATATTGGAATTCTGTTTACATAAACATCAACATTTAGGATTAATATAACATTAAAATTAAAATATAGCTGCATGCAATAGAATTTGACATTTCTAAACTAGGACACGGTAATTTAGTTTCAAATCAGACTTCATTTTTTCTCTATTTTTAAAATTAAAACTTGTAAAAAAATGATTTTAAAGTGTCCGACAAAAATTCAATTATTGCAGTAGAACCTTTCCTCATTTTGGGCACTTTCTCTACTACTAATAAGCATTACAATTTTACGTATTTAGAAGTACTAAACGATATAATGCCCATGCTTGACAATTCATTTAAATCTAAAAACGCACTGAAATTTCCCAACGACTTGCATAACCTATATAAGCTCAAGGCTCAAGCATAAATGGTCCGATCCTTGTAGTTCATTTTATAACTAATAATTAGGAAATCTAAGACAGCAATTCTCTACAAAACATCCGTCCCTTATCACCAACTATTCATTAACAGATTAAAATCAAAAACCATTACGTATCAGACAATATTCAAACACTCTTTATTTTATAACGTGTTAATAGTTTCCATTACAAGCTATTTATTACCAGTGCTTAACAGAATGTGTCCGGAAAGTTTGACAATGCAAAGCTTACGAGGGATTTTTCTCGAGCAGACGGGAGTTGCTGTTTTAGAGGATTAGACATATTACAAATCTGTTGCGCATATAGCTAATGGTGGCAGTTGCTGCTATGCAGATTTGTTACAGGTTTTGTAAATAAAATGTTAGCAAAGTAGAATTAGAAGTGACCTTATTTCGTTTGAAATTTGTTCCGAGTTCCGACTATATTTTTTATAGCTTCATAACCCTGACAATGTAACTGTACAAGTGAAAAATAAAGCTTTGTAATACCTGTCGTTTATTTTTTCAGTAACACTATACATTTTCCAATAAAATCATGTGCATAAAATATATGACTTACTGCAATAGATACCTAAGTTAAATAAAGAACTACAGTAACGCTGAAATAAATTTTTAGTAATACCGCGTAAAATACTCTTATAATAAATGCATATAAATAAAACAACTTGTGCATACCGCAACAACCAGCATATGTAATTAAATTTTTAATTTCCAAACGGAAATTATTCAACTAAACATTAGTACCATGTACCACACTTAACACCAACTTACAGTTATTAAATCTTAAATTAACATTAAATTTACATATTGCCGATATACAGGGTACTGCAATAATGGTGTATTAAGTTGATGGTACGTCATTAAAGGATACTCCATCCAGGATAACCATCGAGTTAAAACACCATTATTGCAGCACCCTATATATACCAATATCAACCATCAATTCAACTACTTACCCTTACAATACATAAATAAGATTAACAATCTTTATAACAAAGAGGAATATAAAATTATACAATAATTTGCTAGTTTAACTGGCAAAAGTGTATCTAGTGCTACACAAAATTTGCAGTTTACAAAAATTCTTGTTTTAAACCTACACTTGACACCTATTCAATTTCTTCTATCTCCTTATTAATGGAGCAATTTGTCCAATCTTGCGATATATCATCTAAATGGCTATCAAAGTCCACCAATGATTTATATGATCGTTGTTCTAGCAGTGACGTACAAATATCAAGTGTGTGCAATGGATCTAACAACAACCTGTTGATATCCACCAACCGGTATTTCCCATCGCTAAATTGAGCAACCTTCAAAGCCAAGTTGTCTAGATGACAACTAAGCTTACGATTGTCCACCTGTCAACGTAGATAATTAATCAACATGTTCAACCATAGCAACCCTAAAACTTACCACAACAAGGCAAGCGCCACTGAAGTTCTCAGCTATCTTATCGGCAATGCGATGGTTCGCCTTTTCCAACGAATTCTCTCTGATGTTTTCATGGGCAGTGTAATAGCCTGCGATAATCAGACCTTGCGTTGAAGCTATCTGGTCGACCTGAATTTGGGAAATCATATTAAATCCAGTACTGCTGTTTTCCTGCAAAATTACCTGTGTTAACGCAATTTCTGCCATGGGCGTTAGATTCAAGGTGTTGTGGAACAGCGGGATCGCATCCACAAATTCGATTTCTTTCGTTTTGGCCGAACTAGATTTCGCCAATAAAACGCCATTAATGCAACTGTGAGGGTACTTCGCTGCATGTAAAATAATCTTACAATATGCTCTTGCTGTAAATGTTATTTCCGACATTTTATTCACTGTCAATTTTGAGGTTAGGATGTAAAGTTGGTGTCAAACATATACCAACCAAATATCACTACCACAAGGTAATGTCAGATTCAAACACGCAGATATACCACAGCCGGCGGCATATTTAGCTCGCAGATTACCGGAATAACTATCGAAATTATCCTGTTTGAAATATAAATGTAGGTAACAAAAAAAATATGTATTATATGTGATTCAAAACTAATATAGTTTATTCCACATTCAAAACCTCTTAAGTAAGTATGTAAATTACATTACAAAGTAACATTATTTCTAAATACTATTACAACCGCAATAATGTTTTCGTAAACAAATCATTTTATTAAAAAAAAATCTTTAAAGATTCATAAATATTGTAATAGCCGTTATACATAACTTAAAAGGTATGTTGGTGGGTGGGTGAGTGTGTGGACGGGTAATACGTGCACATTTAAGCAACCAGGCTACTGGAATAATTTTGTTCAAATATTAGTACACTAGCTGAAACCCGCGGCATATGCCGCATTTAAAATGTAGGACGAATTTAATAACTTTTGTTGCACTAAATAAAGCTTTAAAAGCACGCTAGAGATTGGCAGTAAGGAACAGTTCCAAAAAATATATTTTCAAATGTATAAAGTCTTTGGAAAGGAAACGCTCGCCCCTGAAAGGCGTCCTAATTAATACGACGTTGTTGGAACGCAGTCAAAAAAAAAATTCCGGAAAGAATGAATGCTCTTTGTTACCAAACTCTGACTATAAAATAAGGAGTAGCAAAGGCTACCGGATTCTCAGCCGGAGCTGGTCGTGGGTCGAACAGAAGACTTAAAGCGTAAGCTGAAACGATGAGTAATTTATGGGCGCCAAGTAGCAGTAACCCAGCACTTTGCTAATCATCAAACCAGACACTACGGAAGGTGCTACTAGGCGATCCTGAAAATTAGAGGTAGCGACAAGGACACACAAATCAAATTCGCAGGCATAAGTAACGAGTATATATAATTTAATAGAATATTAACATTAATAAAATATTAACAATGCTCGGTAGTATATCACAACAACGACAGATATCACAAACCAGATTTCATATAATATAATATCGTAAAATTTATCACAGATTAAACTCACCAGATTAAATAAATAAAGTCGTAGATCGTAGCAATTCGCATGTATGACCAAACGCGTCTCAAATTTAAGCGGTAGTTAAGGTTTTGTTTTGTTTGTCAAGTTGAAATCAACGCTAAACCCTCAGTTGCAAAAATACATAACTGTACTAGTAATCAAATGTACACAAAACCCATTATTACCCAAGATCTTGGTTTATAGGGGGCGCAATATTACCCGAAACACGCTAATTAAATCTCGCCCTAAAGGGGCGTAATTGCTTAAACAACGATCGGACTGATTTCGCTGATTTCTTGCAAAATGGGGCCGCACTAAGCCAAATTCAACCGACTGACGGATCTCTCCACTGAGATCGAGTCTAAAATCGTTCAAATGGGCGTATGCAAGAATTGCTATTACAAAATTTACATAAGGGAAACCTTATCGTCCCTATGCATCTACATTAGACACAGCCTGAAGGCTAATGGAGGCTTAAAATGTCAAGTTGCAAATATAAAGATGTAAACAACAAAATAGGTTTACTTTTAGACTGCAGGTGAGTTATCACAACATTAAAGTAAGTTAATTTAATCAATTATCAAAATCTGGCTGTAGCCCAAACGCTACAATGAATAATAATTAAACACACATTAAAATCATGCCTATAACACAGGTTAAGTTGGTCGAGCTCAAAACTGCACAAGAACGCTTAAGGAAATTGCAAAGACAGACCTTGGCTGCACCAGGTGACGAACGTGCTAAATCGGAGGCCTACTGCACGATGTCGAGAAAGCCAGGTGATCCAACGGGCTTCATCGCAGGTAACGCAGAGATCTCGGGCCAGTAAATCTGCTAGCCTGTTTTAGGGACTGGAAATCTCCCAAACTCACAGCCAGCCGACTGCAGCAACTGCCTGGAGAGAGTGCTCTCCAAGAGGGGCCAAATCCATCGACCAAACGCTTCGAAGAGTTTCTGCGCCACATGAACAAACTCGCCGCTCACCAACAGAGATGCGTTAGTTCATACTATAGGACTGCTTCCTAATCTGAGTGCGTTCACCGCCCGTACCAAAGGGAAATTGAGTGCTTTCACTGCCCGTACCAAAGGGGAGCTGAGTGCGTTCACCGCCCGTACCAAAAGGGAGCTAAAAGGGACAACATTCTGCCTTAGAAATATAACCAGTAATTGTCAAAATAGCATACCGTGAGATGTTCTGCTCCAAATCACCCAAGTATTACATGTGCTTGTCAGATAAATTCCGGACAAAAATCCGTGCTTGAAATGTATCACAACAAAAACGTCGGGGACGTCTCCCAGACAAAAATCACACCAAGATATACATTTTCATGCTAGGATGAGCGTGACAAAACCGAATTACAAATATTCGTGCATCGATTAACCAAAGATGCTTTTCACCACATCCATCTTCTGACAACTCAAAATGGCTAATGATAATTTGACAGCTAGGCCCAGAAAATTCAAAATTTGCAGAAAAATCGCATCTGCAACCAACATAGCACGCGTACAACGTGAGGCCTAATCTGCAGTGACTTTACTTGAGGAAATGGGTAACTAAAACTAGGCTATTATAGGGTAAATAGTTAGAGCGAAATGTGCAAAGTGCCTTGAATTAGGCAGGGATAAGGCAAATCGTTAAATTAATACAACAAGTGACTTTTGGCCCATAACAACTCTCCCCCTACTTAAAAATAGGTAAATTCCTCAAATTTACCGACGTAGAACCTAAGCATGCACATCAACAATACTTCAAAATCTTACAGATACATAATCGATACCTCAAATAGCCCCAAAGAGAATACTGCAAAAACCAAACACACCCAAGGCAACACCAGATAATTTAGAAACGGATACGTGGCCTAAATACTCCAACACTAGAAGACGAAAAGGAAAAAAAGGGATTACGACGGGATTAAAAGATTGAAAGCGAAAAATAGAAGGAAGGGATAAGCAGACCTCACAGTGAACGCCACCCAGAAAAGGGCATCGGAACATCCGTCGCTGCTAGATCTAAAAGGCGCGCCGGTGGATGAACCGATCCAGGCCCAATTCAGCACAACGTCCACCAAGGGGACTACCTAACACGAAGAAGAAAACTAAAGATGAAAGTAATGAAAAAGGGAATGGGAATTAGAAAGCTCTAGGAAAGGAGATAGTGGACAACACAGAAGAAGGATGAGAAGGGATTCGTCCGTTGTCACGTCAGTCTGTCAACGTAGGGTGGAATCAAATGAACTAACAGAAAATTTCTAAATGGGAAAAAGCCGAAAAAGGTTTGAGATCGTCACAGATCATAGACACCAGGCGCGGGACCCCGTAGGACACTCCGCGATCATAAGCAACTATGCCCTATGACGACAAAATAAAACAGCCCTACACCCTACTAGTCTGGGAAAAGTGTTCAGCCCAGGACCGACTGCACACTGAAACACCATCTACAGTGACCAGATGGCGGATCACCGGAAGCGAGACGGCAAAAATGTCTCACCCCTGTATGACAAGATGGAATGTCTCAGCCTACCTTACAAGTAAGGAATAGACGGGAAAGTAACCGACCGTTCAAGTCCCCAACCATCCTCCCAAATGGACTAAAACTCCCACGATATTTCTCACACTACAAACCCAAAGGGAACAACATGAGAAAACAACCTGGAATCAAAATATCACTTAAAAACTAGTGGTAAAACAAATAAGCGCGAAATAACAGCAAACTAACCCTCGTTAGGTACTTGATCGCGATTGTCGTCATAATGGGGTTTAAGATCTTTAGCATGCCAAGTCCCTCGCAGCAGGTTACCTTCAGGAGTCTTAAGTTCATAAACCCATCTGGATAAACGACGATGGATAATGAAAGGACCAACATACTTAGGTGCAAGCTTCGCTGAAAAATGTTTCGCAGCATCAGAAAGAACATAGTTTTTGCGCCAAACAGATTGGTTCACCTGATATTCAACAGGACGGCGTCTAAGGTCATAATATGTTTTCGATTTGTCATATGCTTTATCCAGACGACGACGTACATCAGCATATAAGCGTTGGACAGCTTCAGAGCGATTGTTATCGTTGGCGCGATCGAATCGCAACTCAGGCTCGGCATTGGCATTCTCGTCGTCAGCTTCTCCAGGTCTCTTAAGAACAATCTCCCGACCAAAGTTGATGAAATAAGGAGTTTGTCCAGTTACTTCGTGTTTGGAGGTTCTAATAGCGCACGCCACATGAGGTAAATACTTGTCCCATTCACGGTGATTATCTCGAACATATGCCGTTAGCATAGTCTTCAGGACGCGGTTAATGCGTTCGGTTGGATTCGCCTGAGGGTGATAATAGGCTGTAAATGACATTTTGCAGTTGTAGGTGTTCATGAGAGCAGTAAACTCACGGCTGCGAAATTGGACACCATTATCACAGATGATGCTGCGAGGCGCCCCGTACACGAGGAACACATCTTCTTCAAGGTGTTTGAATATATTAGGAGCCGTAGCTGAGCCCAAAGGAAAGAATAGAGGAAATTTGTTGAAACAGTCGGCAACGACGAGGATATAAGAATAACCTTTCTTCGACCGAGGCAAAGGACCAACAATGTCAGTACAAATTACTTCCCACGGTTTTATTTACAATTGAATGTCCACCCATAAAGCCGACAGGAGGTCGCTGTTCAGGCTTGGTTCTCCCGCAGGTGTTACAACGGCGTATATAGCGGGCCACGTCAGCACGCATCTTGGGCCAATAATAAAGTTTAGCTATACGATTTAAAGTTTTGGATACACCAGTATGTCCAGCTGTTGGAAGGTCATGATTCTGGCATATCAGGTCAGTACGTTTCTCTTTAGGAACCACCAGTTTCCATTCATCTCTGTCTTCCCGTAGGTCGGAGTAAGCAACGGTGGTGTGCTTGTATAGCTTGTTCCCTTCAACACGCCACAAGGGAAAACGACGGGGATTATTCCGTACGTTGGCTAGCATACGTAGGTACCAACGGTCCTTGACATCTGCGTCTAATATGGGTTGTCCTTCAATGGCATCTACCACTGGCACAGCACGAGACAGCGTATCAGGTACTACATGATCTTTCCCTTTACGGTGGATGATGTCAAAATCATATTGTTGTAGGCGTACTGCCCATCGAGCAATTCGGCCAGTAGGATCTTTAATGTTGTTCAACCACTTTAAACTATAATGATCAGTGATCACAGTGAACTTCGTTCCCTCGATGTATGGCCGAAGTTTTTCTATAGCAAAAATAACTGCCAGGCACTCACGTTCGGTGGTGCTGAAATTTCTCTCGTTCTTGGTTAAAGAGCGACTAATATAGCAGATAACCTTCTCACCATCTTCTTGATTTTGTGTGAGAACGGCGCCAAGACCATAAGCGGAGGCGTCAGTCTGAATAGAGAAAGGCAAGTCGAAATTAGGACACGCAAGTATAGGTGCAGAAATTAAGTGTTCCTTAATTGAATGAAAAGCCTCTTCACAATCTGCAGTCCAATTAAATTTGACGTTCTTTTTAAGCAACGAAGTCAGCGGAGCTAACAACGTAGAGAAATTAGGTACGAAGCGCCTATACCATGATGCCATACCCACTATGCGGCGGATTTCAGAAACACAAGTTGGTGTGGGTATTTCGAGGATGGCCCGAACTTTATCCGGGTCGACTAACAGACCTTTGGAATTGACTACATAGCCTAAGTATCGAAGTTCCGGTTTGCAGAAATGGCACTTTTCCTTGCTTAAGGTTAAACCGGCATCAGACAAGCGTTTGACAACCTCTCGTAAAACGTCTAAATGTTGTTCGAAGGTTTGTGTACATATAATGACGTCATCGAGGTAGGTGAAAACAAAAGGTTCTAGGTCAGCCCCTATCACACGATCTATCAATCGTTGCCAAGTGGCCGGGGCGGTATAAATACCGAAAGGTAGACGACAAAATTGATACAAGCCTCGGTTAGGCACCGTAAAGGCGGTATATTCACGAGAAGACTCTGCAACAGGTATCTGCCAATAGGCGGACTTGATATCCAAGGTCGTAAGATAACGTGCATCCCGAAGTTTGTCGAGGGTACTGCTAATATACGGAAGGGGGTACGCATCTGGCTGACTAACTTTATTTAGCTTACGAAAATCCACACAAAACCTATAGGTGTTATCACGCTTTTTGACCATAAGAATCGGAGACGACCACGCAGAGGTAGAGCGTTCCACAATGCCATCTTTCAGCATCCTATCTAATTCCCTATCGACATGTTGTTGGAGGGCCGGCGAAATGGGGTAATAACGCTGTTTTATAGGTGGAGATTGCGTTCTAATCTCATGTTGGACTAAGTGAGTACATCCGATCTTGTCACCCATGACTCTAAAGGTATTATCGATAAATTCTTGTAGCTGAAGGCTCTGTGCACTAGAAAGATGTTCGGCAGATTGTATAGCATTGACGAAAACGTTGGGATTGTCCATGGCAAAATTCCACTCATCCTGACGAAGGTTAGGGATGATGTTCATCTTACGCCAAAAATCGGTGCCTAGAATGAGCGAATGAGGTAGTGAAGGAACCACCAAAAGGTCCATGACACAGACTTTGTTTCGAAGAGTTATAGGTATCGTGGTAGTACCTATACTGACACATTTGTCACCATTAGCCACTACACAAGAAGAAATGTGCTGAGTATCGAGGCGGCAGTAATTCTGTAGCATCTCCCAGCCTTGTCTACCTAAGAGAGTTCGAGAGGCTCCAGAGTCTAAAAGGCCTAAAATATAATTTCCAAAGATCGAAACCTTCAGGTAGGGTCGTTCATCTTTACCGGCATGACTAAGTATGAAGTCGAGTACAGCTTGATGCTTAAAGACAGAATTTTCAGATTCGACAATACGTTTGTTGGCCTTGATATGCTTGCAGCGTGCTAATCGGCCTCTTAACGACGCTGATTGGCGTTTCCCGAACATGAAGGACAGGTTCTGGAGGTATAGTTCGGTTTGCCACATTTATAACAGTGCATCTTTTTAGGCTGAGGGCAATCAATTGATCGATGATTGGGTTGGTTACAATTCCAACAAACAATGGGATTGACGGCATCCACAACAGGTTGGCTGTTACAAGCTGAAAGGGCAGGAACAATAGAAGATTCTTCTACAGAAGCTATATTGAAGTTCGAGTGTGACCGACGATATGCTAAGTCTGGTTCAAGCAGATTCTTCACATTTGTTGGAGGGTTTCGAAAGCGTGAAGCTCGTACGCGAGTGTCTTCGATCATCTTGCATACTCGGGTGAGTTCTGAAATTGTGGGCACAAATTGTAAGGCCAGTTGTGATTGAATGTAAGGTTGTAAATTCCTTTTTATCATAGTGAGACGTGTGGTTTCCAAAGGCACTGAAGGAAGGCGTCGGAAAAGATTCTCCATAACCGCAATGTAAACGGATACCGGCTCATCAACACCTTGAGTGCGGTTTCTAATCTCGTCCCATAAAGTCGCTTCATAATCACACGGCAAGAAAGTTTCTCGGAGAGCTTTGGTGAGATCATCCCAACTGTTGATGGTGTCACGAATAGATCTGTACCAGATTAAGGCGTTACCCGTAAAAAGTTCTACGGCTTCAGTAAACAGATGTTGCTTAGGCACTCCTCTAGCAACTCGGATTTCTTCAATACGTTCCAGAAAGCTTGTTACGCCACTTTCACCATTATATTGCATCTTCCATTTGTTGACGGGAATGAAATTATGTTCAGAGGGTGCATGACTCGATGTAGCCATACTAGTGCTATGAAAAAGTGAAGATCTTCTTTGCTGTGAAGCATTGAGGTTGAAGGTGACGTTGGAGCTACGTCTAGGTTCAACATCTGGTGGAGATGGTTGTTCCTGATAATCTCGATAAGTATCGGGAGCTTGAGGTAAACCGGTAGCAGCATCAGGTTCATCAAGTGAAATTAAATCGAGCTCTTGTCGATTCTCAGTCCTACTTTCAAGATCGTCTAATAATTGAAGGCAAATATTCACGGCTTCATTTTTCAGGTGGGCAGAGAACTCGGTGGAAACAATTCTCTCTAAGCGGCCATAAACATGTAGAAGACGAGTATGTAATCTCTTGAAGTTATTATCTTTTGTGGTGGAACTGCAAATGCGGACTTCTGCATCAAGGGTAGCTAATTTAGCCCTGCATGCTTCCAATTCCTGTCTGTAATCAATGTGGACTTCAGGAAAACTGACATTACCATCACGCTCCATCCTAAATCGGGCCCTAAGTAATGTGCGTTTCTCCATGACGTTACCTTGGCAAGAAATGCCCCGAACCAATAATTCGTAATCAAGTTCATCGACAAGTAAGCGATCAACGTCCATTTTCGGGTATTCAACAAAGAAACTAAATGACTAATTTAATACTCAAAACTAGTGTGTTGCCTATTTGTATACACACTCGAATAAAGTGACTAAAACTACCAAGAATTTTTCTTAAAATACTAACAAAATCTCCAATAAATCGTCGCACCACAAATCTAACGACAATATTGGATGCCACGTTCCTAAACTACCTGCACTTGGGAGATCATGCAAAAAAAACCTATATAACTATCATGCAATATAGATACCATACCACCAAGACTAATTCTAACTATATATCTAAATATTCCGAGCACAGCAAGGGAGAAAAAAAAAATAAAACAAGTCCAAGCCAAGCGAATTCAAACAAAATCGGGCTCCACGAATGGGCGCCAATTAACTCCTTGTTACCAAACTCTGACTATAAAATAAGGAGTAGCAAAGGCTACCGGATTCTCAGCCGGAGCTGGTCGTGGGTCGAACAGAAGACTTAAAGCGTAAGGTGAAACGATGAGTAATTTATGGGCGCCAAGTAGCAGTAACCCAGCACTTTGCTAATCATCAAACCAGACACTACGGAAGGTGCTACTAGGCGATCCTGAAAATTAGAGGTAGCGACAAGGACACACAAATCAAATTCGCAGGCATAAGTAACGAGTATATATAATTTAATAGAATATTAACATTAATAAAATATTAACAATGCTCGGTAGTATATCACAACAACGACAGATATCACAAACCAGATTTCATATAATATAATATCGTAAAATTTATCACAGATTAAACTCACCAGATTAAATAAATAAAGTCGTAGATCGTAGCAATTCGCATGTATGACCAAACGCGTCTCAAATTTAAGCGGTAGTTAAGGTTTTGTTTTGTTTGTCAAGTTGAAATCAACGCTAAACCCTCAGTTGCAAAAATACATAACTGTACTAGTAATCAAATGTACACAAAACCCATTATTACCCAAGATCTTGGTTTATAGGGGGCGCAATATTACCCGAAACACGCTAATTAAATCTCGCCCTAAAGGGGCGTAATTGCTTAAACAACGATCGGACTGATTTCGCTGATTTCTTGCAAAATGGGGCCGCACTAAGCCAAATTCAACCGACTGACGGATCTCTCCACTGAGATCGAGTCTAAAATCGTTCAAATGGGCGTATGCAAGAATTGCTATTACAAAATTTACATAAGGGTAACCTTATCGTCCCTATGCATCTACATTAGACACAGCCTGAAGGCTAATGGAGGCTTAAAATGTCAAGTTGCAAATATAAAGATGTAAACAACAAAATAGGTTTACTTTTAGACTGCAGGTGAGTTATCACAACATTAAAGTAAGTTAATTTAATCAATTATCAAAATCTGGCTGTAGCCCAAACGCTACAATGAATAATAATTAAACACACATTAAAATCATGCCTATAACACAGGTTAAGTTGGTCGAGCTCAAAACTGCACAAGAACGCTTAAGGAAATTGCAAAGACAGACCTTGGCTGCACCAGGTGACGAACGTGCTAAATCGGAGGCCTACTGCACGATGTCGAGAAAGCCAGGTGATCCAACGGGCTTCATCGCAGGTAACGCAGAGATCTCGGGCCAGTAAATCTGCTAGCCTGTTTTAGGGACTGGAAATCTCCCAAACTCACAGCCAGCCGACTGCAGCAACTGCCTGGAGAGAGTGCTCTCCAAGAGGGGCCAAATCCATCGACCAAACGCTTCGAAGAGTTTCTGCGCCACATGAACAAACTCGCCGCTCACCAACAGAGATGCGTTAGTTCATACTACAGGACTGCTTCCTAATCTGAGTGCGTTCACCGCCCGTACCAAAGGGGAATTGAGTGCTTTCACTGCCCGTACCAAAGGGGAGCTGAGTGCGTTCACCGCCCGTACCAAAAGGGAGCTAAAAGGGACAACATTCTGCCTTAGAAATATAACCAGTAATTATCAAAATAGCATACCGTGAGATGTTCTGCTCCAAATCGCCCAAGTATTACATGTGCTTGTCAGATAAATTCCGGACAAAAATCCGTGCTTGAAATGTATCACAACAAAAACGTCGGGGACGTCTCCCAGACAAAAATCACACCAAGATATACATTTTCATGCTAGGATGAGCGTGACAAAACCGAATTACAAATATTCGTGCATCGATTAACCAAAGATGCTTTTCACCACATCCATCTTCTGACAACTCAAAATGGCTAATGATAATTTGACAGCTAGGCCCAGAAAATTCCAAATTTGCAGAAAAATCGCATCTGCAACCAACATAGCACGCGTACAACGTGAGGCCTAATCTGCAGTGACTTTACTTGAGGAAATGGGTAACTAAAACTAGGCTATTATAGGGTAAATAGTTAGAGCGAAATGTGCAAAGTGCCTTGAATTAGGCAGGGATAAAGCAAATCGTTAAATTAATACAACAAGTGACTTTTGGCCCATAACATCTTATGAGATTATATGTGAGAATTATTTGCGCCAGCGAAATAATTTTCAGCTGCCTGCAATCTGTTTCTTTTCAGATTTAAGCCGTTGAGGCGTTGAACGTCATAAAAATATAAATGCGGTAACTCAAGTCTCCAGTTACGCCGTTACTGATATTGTTAAATAACTGATTAATTATTATTTCTTTGTCATTTTAAACACAAGAAGCCAAGTAGCGCAGATGGGTAAGCGCTTGCCTTGCATTAAGCGATTTGAACCGGGCTCGGTGAGACCATTCACAGTTGGGCACCAAATTAACCCGGGTGTAGTCGCGCGTCCTAAACTTCCGTTAATGATCGCGCCCCGGTCGGTGCAACATCAGTTAGTTTTTTTAACAGAATGTATGTAAATTAATAAAAATCTTTTTCATAACACCTACTTGTTATTTGTTAATAACAGAACTGTCAACCTGACTGAAAAGTTCCTTATAACAGCCATGGCCATGGCTCAGATGAACTCATTAGCATCGGCCTGACGGGATCGGCCACAAATTTATTCTCGTTTGTTAGATGCCTACTAACGGCCTTATATCGATAATAACTATAACATTTCTCTTGCACTTTATTAGGAAAGCATAATAAACGATTTTACAGCGTAACATTCATTTATAATACCAGATAAATGAAAAAATAATTGAGTTACGTTAGATCAACCGCATTAACAAAAAAACGGTTTTAAATTTTTTTTTAAATGTGCTGAAATGTCACTAAAAATAGTAAAACTGCATTTTAGGTGAATTTTTAAAAGTTCAAGTCGCAAAGGAGCTGCATTAGAAAGCTACAGCAATTTGTTAAAATGTGCGGTTGAATCGACCATAGAGCGACCACTCCCGGGTTAACTGTGCTCTACTCAGAACCACAGACGTTTTTGACTATTTTGTCTACCTTTGTGTACGCTCTTATCATTACTTATCGAATTGGTGCCTCCCCCAGAATTCGAATTGAGGCTGACTGACGTATTAGTGTGAGACTTGAAGCTTATAGCTCTACTCTCCTGGAGTTTTAATTTACAGTTCGACATTTCATGAATGAATTTGGATGGTGTACAAAGTTTCAAATAATTATCTTTCAACGTTTCGAAAATATTAAACAAAAACGATCCTCAGCACTACAGTTTTAACACCTTGTATCTGGAAAACCAAGGGTTTTTCGGCCTATGGTTATAAAGGTTTCTTAATATTTCCGGTTCTAGAATTCGCTATTATAATTAAAGTTTGGCAGGCTAATTTTGGGACACCCTGTATACAGTCCGCTGATAATAGGCGCACACAGTTAGATTATAGTATATTAAAATACAAGTTCGAGAAAGCATCGATTTAAGCACGCGTTTGAATTCCGACACGAGCCGCGTAGCGGCGAGTGTAGGAACAACCAAGTGCTGGAAGAGCTTTCTGAACGAGTGTTTTATACTATTTTTTCTATTTTGCACCTCTTAATTCCTTTTTACATAAAAGAAATATCATTTTGAAATGTAGGGAATTTTTTTAAGGTTGGGTACAATGATTTAGTATTATTTAAGAAGGCCGTGGAAAATTCAATTTGAATTCATTATTTTTGAGTTCTGAAGATTTTTCATGTGCTCCGCCCGAAGTTCGAGCAAGTGCGGCCGATGTTGTTACCAATTTACTGCCAGAGAAGTCCAGATCGCAATATGAGAAACCGTTTCAACAATTTTTAGAATGGTGCAATAGAAAAAATGTTGAAAATATATCAGAAAATGTGCTACTAGCCTATTTTGATGAGCAAAGTAAAAAATCTGGTGTGATACACTCACGCAACTTTCTTTTACAGTGATTTTATAATTAGCCAAGAATTTTATTTAAAATGTTTTAAGCATTTGTCAAACATTTCCAAAAATTACAAATTCTGCAAAAACGGTACAAAATAGAGCATTAGTTGAAGAGACAAATTTTCTCTAGAATTTTAAGCTGAATTCAAAAATGTAATAATATACCGGGTGTTCTATTTAAAATAAGAGTTAATAAAAAAAATAGACAAAAAAACAAAAGAAACCCATTTTAGAAGTATTCAACTGAAAAATCACCTATCTCACATCAATACACATTCAAAATGTAATAAAAATGTAAAGTTTAAAAAAATCGTTAGAGCCGTTTTTGAAAAAATCGAAAAAAACTGAAAAATCACAAGAGTAAACACCTACTTCCGGTTATGCGATTTTCTTCAAAAGCTTGCTGTCGCATCTACATAGTACACAAAACTTATATATGAACTTTCAACGCCATACCTCTTTCCGTTTTTGAGATATTCTGTTCACAGACAGACAGACAGACAGACAGACAGACAGACAGACAGACAGACACACAGACAGACAGACAGACAGACAGACACACAGACCAATAAAAAAAAATGTTTTTTGGGATCAGGGGACTCTAAAACGTCTAGATCGGTTGAAAACTCAATTTCGAATTTTTGGGGTGAATCCAATACTTCCTTTATTGTAAAAGGAAGTAAAAATACAAACCATCCACTTTATGGAGCACCTATTCAAAACTTAGATCGTGTCTTGCTATATACAGGAATGTTGACATATCAAAATATGTTAAACTGCAATCGTTTTTGAAACGCATGTCTACAGGTTACGTGCCAAAAAAATCAAAAATATTGGAAGAGAGCGACATTAACAAATTCATTAAAGAAGCAGATAATAAATTCTACCTGGCGATGAAAGTGGGTGTAAATTTAATTTATTTTGTAATTGTACACATACTTAATATAATTTTAGATTATATTAATAATGGGCTATAGCGGTGCGTGTAGGCGCGAAGAATTGATAAACATGTCCATCAATGACATTGAATTTAGACCTCACTCAGTTACTGTAGCAGTTTCTGTCACTGTGTTAATAGTCCCATTGGGATTAACACTATTGGGAAGGTTTCAAGGAACATTGCCGAATTTCTTCAATTACCGAATCCTGAACTCTTCACAGGGCATTGTTTCAGAAGATTCAGTGCCACACAGCTAGCTAACCAAGGCGGTGATTTACTAACTGTAAAACGACACGGAGGGTGGAAGTCGTCTGCAGTTGCCGAGGGTTATATTGATGCATCTTTGAAGAAAACGTTTGAAGTTGCACAAATCCTTGGTCGTCAAACTGTATTGGACTTACCTGATCGTTCTAACCATGATGCAGTAGACAATCTTAATTTGGAATTACCGGGATGTTCTCACCATACGGAGGACGCTGTAAATAATATTACTGTATCAGGCAGTAATTCTTTTTGTCGTAATATTGTGTCAAACCAAAATTTACCTGGCATTACGGTAACTTCAAAAGACACTTCCAATGTTTCAATTAATGTTTATAACAATTGTGTATTTCATGGTAATAAACAGTGAGTTGAAGTTATACCGTTTTTCGTTTATTACAGTTTAACATTCAAAGCACATTCAAAGTAAAAACAAGTACCTAGCAATTATTTTGATATTCTTCATAATGCTGTGTAACAGTTCCACGGTATCTTCCGTTGTGACAATTCTGTTAACGTTGATAACAATTGTATATTTCCTGACAATCGAAGTTGATTTATTACACACATAACATATTGTTCCCATTCACAGTTTGACATTTGACGATTTGACGTTGACGTAAACGTCAAATTCATAAAATTTCAAAGAACGACAATGTCGCCAACACCAGAAAAGTAAAATACACTAGCTTGGTAAAGCATCCAAAATTCTCAGTAACGAACCCATACGGGTGCTTTACTAGGTCTAGTAACGACGCAAAATAGAAAAACTACATATTTGCTTTCAAATAGATGGAAAATTCTATGAACAGCACGAAGGAACAGCAATGAGAAACAGCCTTTCCCCTTTCGTTGCCAACCTTTTTATGTCAAAATTCGAAACTGAATTTAAGAATAACACAGAGAATTTCCCAAGAATTTGGTTTAGGTATGTGGACGACATTTTTGCTGTTTTTGATTTATCTAAATGTAGTATTGATAATTTGTTGAATCAGTTAAATTCCAAATTTCCTAGCATAAAATGCATATATAAAATGGAAAACAAAGGACAACTGCCATTTCTAGATACCTTAGTAATAAGAAATCAAAATAAGTTGGAATTCGATGTTTATAGAAAAGAAACCAATGTAAACAGATTCATTTTAGTCGATTCAAATCATTGTTTTTAACACAAAATGGCTGCTCTAAATTTCTTAGTGTATAGACTGTTAACCTTTCCTTTAAACAAAGATCGATATACCACTGAACTTCAGACCATATAAAATATCGCTGTGTACAATGGTTTCCCTTCTAAAATTATCGACAATTTGATTATGAAACAAAAAACAAAATTGCAAGTTTGAAATTCCACAACTCGCGTCAGTGTTAGAAATGAAGGACCCAAGTACATTAAAATTCCGTTTCACCTGGCTGCAAAGGGCCTAGCAAAGATTTTTAAAGAATCGGGCCATAAAGTTGTGTATAGTTCAAACAACAATATTAGAAAATTGTGGCTTTACTGTCAAGGCCGACTTGTTTTTTCACAACCTAAAAATATTCTTAAAAATTCTCTTCACACCAAGCAGGACCTAATCCCATAATCTTAAAATGAAATTCAAAAATTGTAGTCCATCTCACCTCTTGTAACATCAATCCTGGGACACACTGTATATTGTTAAAATAACCCTACTGTTAGGCTTCGCTTCCCTCTTCTTTTTTTTTTGTTTTCGTTCATCTTACATTGTGATTAATTATTTCTAAGCCTATTGTTTTAATCTCGCGCATTTATAGAATATTTTGTAAAATAATATTTGAAATGTTATTAATTGCTATCATAACTTTAGAGGCTTTAAAAGTGTTTACTGCAATATACAGATTGTCCAAAATCCGTTTTGGACAAAGGAAAATAATGAGTGCGACATAAACAAAATTAGTAGCAGGACAAAGATAGAATGTAATCATGGCTAGGTAAATTTTTAAACTAAAATTAAGTCAATAAACTAAACAAACACTTCTGTCAAATATTTTATCTGTCATTAAGAGTATAAAGTGAGGTTTAAATAAACTATTGTTTACTATTCACATGTCTATTTTAATTATTTAAACCTTAATGACAGATAAAATATTTGACAGAAGTGTTTGTTTCATTGACTCAATTTTAGTTTAAAAATTTACCTAGCCATGATTACATTCTATCTTTGTCCTGCTACTAATTTTGTTTATGTCTTCCTACCATTCATTAATTTCTTATGTTCAAAACGGATTTCAGACAATGTGTATACGCTTTTTTCTTCAAACGCATGTTCTTTAGCGCAAAATTTCAAAAATTTTGCTTTAGGAAATATTATAGTGTCTCTAGATTTCTGTAGTGACGTTTTGCTTACATTCCAAATCAGTATAATGTTGTAAAGTTTTGGTGTGGTATCCATGGTGACGTAAAAATTCGGGAGGTAATAAGTATTGGCTCCCGCCGGGAATTAATAAAAATTGTTTCCCGCTGGTTGGAAATTAACGGTTTTGTTTCCTAAAACTAGGGCCAAAAGTTTTCTATACAGTGAGTAGAAAAATGTCTTTTTAAAATCTTTAGAAAGTGGTTTAAGGGTTTTTAAAATTTCACCCATGAAGGAGTAAAAAGGGTGTAACCGTCAAAAGGAGTAAGCGGTTAAAATTATTGATTTTTTTCACTGCGAGTCCATTCTGGAAAAATGTAAAGTAGATTGTTTTTTTCAAAATTCCACCCCCAAAGAGTTGTAACAGATATCCTGGTATAATTTGTATACACAAACGGAAAAGCATTGGCTCAGCAAAGCAGAGCAGTAATACTGATACCATAAACTTGAAATGTGACAGGAAGGTTTCTTTAGTTACATAGGAACGTGCCACGAAAATTCAGAAATTCCACCCCTAAGAGGGTCAAAAGTGAAAGCATGTTCTTTCACAAATTCTTCAATATTTCTTAAATTCGCTGAGATATCGATTTGATTTGTACTTACAAAGGTTACCCATACAAATATTACGAAACATGTTTCCAGATATGCCCTAAAGGTGTCAATCTTGATTTGGGGAGAATTATAGAACGCTTTGTATCTCTTGGATTGGTCGAGTTACAACATTCTTTTCTGGTATATAAGTATCATTTTAAAATCTTTAGAAAGCGTGTTAAGGGTTTTTTAAAGATTTTTATCCCTAACGGGGTAAAAAGGGGGCAAAAGTATAAGAGGCAAAGGGTTACAATTATTGATTTTTCCGATTTGAGTCCATTTTAGAATCAAGTGGAAGATAGAAAGGATTTTCCGAAATTCCACCCGCAAGTGGTTGCAGCGGGTACCCTGCTATAATCTCTATTTGTTTTTGTATTTAATAATTAATAATAATAAGAATATAAAAGAGCAAGCACTGACTCATCAACCCAGCAATGCTTGGTACCAGAAACTTGAAATTTGGCAAAAACGTTCCGTTAGGTGTAGGTACCAAGAAATTATTTTTTGAAATTCCATCCGCTAGGGGGTGAAAATTGGTAAAACATGTTTTCATGAATTCCTGAATATCTATTAGGCCCGATGAGATATTGACTTAATTCTTTTTACAAAGGCTTCCCAGCTCTAAAGGTGCAAATCTGGATTCGGAGGTCAATTATAGGACCTTTTATATTTTCTGTGTTAGTTGAGTTATAACATTCTTTTTTGGCATATGGGTGTTTTTTTTAAATGCTTAGAAAGCGTTTTACGAGTTTATAAAATGTCGCCCCTAACAGAGTAAAAAGGAAGTAAAAGTTAAAAGAAGTAAGAGATTATAAGTATTCTTTTTTTTTTCGCTGCGAGTCGATTTTAGATCTTGCTATAATTTATGAATGCAACATATTATTTGTACATATATTTTTTATTTTTTCACACTGTTATACTGTAGTATACTATAGTTTTATGAATCTATTCAAGGTGGATGACAATTACACATACATTTTCAAAGGGTAAGTGCGCATAGACGAGAGACTGTGAACTTTTTTGGGAAGAATATTTGTTCTTTCTTACCTACAATTGCTTTACAGTGTTTGTTAGTTTAGTGTATTGGGTGAGAGGGGGGTGGGCACTCTAGACTTTATTTAAGATTTAGGAAAAAAAGTTTGTAGCCCGATCCAAGAACGAGTATCTTGATAGTATTACTACATGTTGCAAAAGAGGAAAGTGTGATTTTTTAGAGTTTATCAAACTTCAATAAAATGAAATTAGAGATATAGCAATATTCATGCGCAAGCGGCAATAATGCATTTTGAGCTCTGTACACACACAGTACTATACTATTCTATTACCGTTGATTCAATTTGGAAAGCGTTGTTACATAGCTAATTTGGAATGTATAAGACGTAGGAGAACTAACACAATATACAGTGTGTTTTCAGATTAATGCAATGGGAGGTATAACGTAATATAAATTTAAAAAATCAATATCACAATTAGAAGTTCGTCGCTACCTAGTTTTAAATTTGTTTTGAGAATAAGTAAACTTTTAGAACAAATGAAATATTTTTTTTTCTTAATTAAAGAAGTTTTTATTTGAGAGTTATTAATTCGGCGTTAGTTAGGTGGTTTCATGGAGCAAAAGTGGTTGGGTGGAGTAAATATAGCCCCAGCATTTTTTGGTAAAACAAATTAAACCAAATTAATGTTTGTGTTGCATGGATTTAATGTATTTTTTACTTTATTTTTTACTAATTAAAACTAGTTTTATATTGACAGCGATTTATTTTATTGCAAGAAAGTTAAATAATAGCAATTTTAAAAACAGATAACACTCTCATGCATAAAGAAATATAAAAGAATTCAGAATAATTCTTAAAATGAGGTAAACAATTAATATTAAACACACTAAATAAAGAAAATCTCTAATTTCATTTTATTGAAGTTTGATAAACTCTAAAAAATCACACTTTCCTCTTTTGCAACATGTAGTAATACTATCAAGATACTCGTTCTTGGATCGGGCTACAAACTTTTTTTCCTAAATCTTAAATAAAGTCTAGAGTGCCCACCCCCCTCTCACCCAATACACTAAACTAACAAACACTGTAAAGCAATAATTGTAGGTAAGAAAGAACAAGAAAAATGCATAAAATACAATACAAAAAAAATAACAGTCAATTAATCAAATAAATGGTAAAATAATACAATATAGATTCCTCTAATGGTTAACAACCTAAATTGTCTTCAACGAAATCATCTTCTTGTTCAGATGATAGATTAGAACCAGATTCACCGCTGTCGTCTACTGTAATAATTATTTCTTCTTTGTTATCCATAATGTATTCCCACTTCTGTTTGTCGCCACTGCACATATAGTCTTCCATTCTTGCACACTCACACTTCCAAAATTATTTTCTGCAGAAGTGTTAACATCGTCTAATTTGAATGTTGTATTATTTGTAGCAACATAGTCCTTTACTGACACCCATATTTTCCCAATCTGGTTTAATTCTGGATGGTAAGGGGGTAATCGTAGGACTACGTATGACCATGTTCCGCTAATAATTTCTCAATCATATAACTTTTATGTGCAGGTTTATGTAATTTTCTTGTACCATATAATTGGTTTTGTTTCATTCAACTTGATATAAATGTTTCTTACTGATAACCACTTTTGCATGTCTGCTTTTTCCAAACAAATGTTGGATTCGGCTCAGTACAGACATTGTGATACGATGCATTATCGATGACCAAAACCGACTTTTTTGAAGATTTGCCAATAATTATTCTTCAGGCAATTCACATAATTTTAATGGTTTATTTCATCGTGGCAATTATCTGTATCTTAAGTCTTGATTTAAACATCAGGAATGAATCTTTACTCTGAAGGCATTTTCCGAGAGGCACTGGAAGGGCAACCTGGAATTAAAGTAAACGGTGAAAATATCAACATCAAATACGAGGACGATGCTGCCATTGTCGCTAACTCCTTAGACGAGCTTCAGAACCTTCTAACGAGAGTAAAACAACAATCTGAGCAATATGGCCTAGAGCTAAACATCACAAAAACCAAATATATGGTGGTGTCAAAATTAGAAAATCCCCAACAAGGAAGATTATACATAAATGGGCAAGTCGTACAACAAGTGAAAACTTATCAATACTTGGGAACCACCGTGTATGACAGCTGGGATTACCGGGGCGAAGTACGATGCCGCATAGAAAAAGCAAGAGCCGCTTTTGCAAAACTGGAAAGATTCTTTTTAGCCAAAGACCTCAGTCTAAAACTGAAAATAAGGATGGCAAAATGATTTAGGAAGAGCCAGGCCACAGGCTTAAACATTTTCAATTACAAGTGCGCAAATGTCAGGCTTGACTTTTAAGTTGGTCGATATTTCTATTTGCATCATAACCTCAAAAAGTTATTTAATGACAATTATTGAAATTAGTTCTAATTATAAGGGTCGGCATCTCCGATCCTTTTGAGTAATTATAATTAAAATATTATCAAGTGACCTTTGTCATATGTTATTTGGGTTGCCTGCTCCACTCTATCTGGTCGGCGGCCCGAGTATAGTTGAAGCGCAGCCGAAAGCAGCAATCATGCATAATTGGCAAGAGCACTTTTAGCTCCAAATATACTTACATACGATTTTTCGGCGACTGAGCATATTGGCGAAAATAATCATATTATTTCATTTTATTAAAAAAATAATTGACAATCAATTTAATATTACTCGTGTTTGTCCAGTCTATGACATGTGACGCGATTATTTAAACAAATGACGAGCGCTGTCAAGGAAACATCCTGACATGGCTAATAATTTTGCTTACACGGAAACTCAAAAAGCTCGGTGAGCGATAAAGTGATGAAAACTCTCGCTTAATGGCGAATGTTAACTTTTAGTTGTCAAATGACAGAAAATTTACTTTCGATGTCACTCGTCAAAAAAATCGGTAACCAATGTAAAAGGCATTTAAATCCGTTATTATTATTGCTTCTTCTATTTGACAAAAGCTCTCAAAGGTTAAAATGTAGGCAATGTTATTATTTTACTACATCACTCAGTATTTAAAAAAAAACAATATTTACGTACAGGTAAAATACGGAAATAGTTATTTGTTTCATTAGTACAAAAACTGCATGATTTCGCTGCGCGTCGTCCGGGGAGTCTTACGCGTCCCGAAAACGCATTTTTTGTGCGAATGAAACATACTATTTTTTCTCCAACTACTCATAAATTCGGCAATATGACTTATTATTTAGAATCAAACATTGTAGGTTATTATATTGTAGAACTGTCATGGCTCAAATAAACAATCACTATACGGGGAAAATAAACAACAACGACGGCAAATGCCGAATATTGACGAAGCGTTTGTTTTTTATTTAAAATTTAACATGTAAAACCCTATCTTGCGTCCATTTTTGTACTAGTGCAAATATGAATAGAAAAGTGTACAGTTGCCAAGGTAATTGGTGAACATCCCGAAATGGCTTACTTTTTATAGAAAATTATTTGACAATATGGTGTCTTATCCGTGTGATTCGAGAAAAAAATAATATTGCATAATTGCCAAACCTTGTGTTGTGCCATGAGTCACGAACATACAGAAGCGTTAATATTTGAAAACTAGCGTTTAAAACTGGCCGTCTAATTTTACGCACATTTATGGTGGCACCTCACTAATTAATGCCAAAATCGACACTTTTAATTAAACTACAGTCACCGCACTAGTTGATGGAATTATGTGCTAGTTGACGCGCAGCATGTTACGGGAATTATTTAATTCCTTTGTGTCTATTTCTAAAACTGTTCGTTTGGTTGCAATACTTTGAAATAAAGAAAATGAAAACTGTTACCGGTTTCCTAATGGTATATTTCTGTGTATCCAGCACTCTTATGCAACCGGTAAGTCCTATATTTAACTGATACATTTATTTGTAAAAAATATAAATTAGCTAACATTTGCTGTACAATTACAATACAATACAATACAATACAATTAAGATATCACACAGAACCTACTGAGGAATTTACATTTAAATAAAACTAATAGCGAAGTTTAAATTTATCATAATTAGAAGTGTTTGAAAGTTACTACTTTGTTAAGTAATGAATGATTTAAACGAATTTGGTTGTAAAACAACTAGACCTTTTAATTAAGAAAAAATAAAGTCATTTGGTGTTTTTTTGAACTCGTTGCTATTAAACATTACATTATACAGGGTGTCCCTTAAAGGTGCGAAAAAAAATGAACCACATATACTAGAGCTCAAGGTAAGCCGAATTACCCCAAATTACCTATACACAAAAGTCCACCCCTGAGGAGTTACAGTCATCTAAAGAAGGTAAAAATGCTTAACCGTGTCTCTTGTATAAAATTAAAATAGCAGGTAGGCTTTGAAAATAATAATTTTTGTTAGAAACTACAAGGTAAAAAACACAGCAAATGGAAATTCGGAACTAATGTTCAAAATGGCCTCAATTTTTACTAATACATTAATAAATCCTTCTCCGTAGAGAGTTTTTGACATGCTCAAATATTCCAGGGTTTGCATGGATATTATGCATGAAATTGAAATAATAGGTAGGCTTTGGAACTGTTAATTTAATTGTTTGTCAAACGTCAAAAATATGAGAGTTTTCAAAGTCTACCTGTTTATTTAATTTCATACAAGATAAACGGTAAAGTATTTTTCACCATCTTTGGATGGCTGTAAATTCTCAGGGATGGATTTTTGTATATAGGTAATTTGAGTTAAATCGGCTTATTTTGAGCTCTAGTATGTTAAACGAGTAAGTAGGTCAAAAATAATGTTTGGCGGCTACAAATAGAATGAATGAGCAAATTAAGGACCGCATTGTGTGGCCTTGAATTTAGAAGTTTTAATAAGCAAATTGTTCCAAAAATGTTGAGCTGTAGTCCGGTAAAATCTGCTACAATTTAAATGTAATTATGTAAAAGTTGATATTATTATAATGTGCACGTAGCACCACTTACTCATTATCCGGAGCGAATTTGGTCAATTATACTTTTATTTTTAGGACTCATACAAAGCAGCAGTAATAGAGTATTCTTCCAAAGCTACAAGAACTACGCCGGAACAAAATTTCCATGACAACGTACAGGAGTATATAAATTATATTCAACAAGCGGTGTTGCAGGTGGGTGTTCATGTTTTCATAATAGATGTGATTTAATCGTTGTTTTTATACTACTAATTCTTCTGAAAGTTTGTGGCAAGTCTCTGCTATTATTATAACACTATAACTAAACTAGAAATAAGGATATTAATCGTTTATAGCGCCACATTTAGTCCCTTTTAGATATATTGTTAGCGTCATTTAGATGCTTCGAAAACAAATGAATTAAAGTTTTATTTAAAAAGTTGTCATTGGATTTAAAAAGATTATTGATTATTATGATAGATGCTATAACAAAAATATACCTATCGTTCGCCAAAGAATATCCATACCTTAGCAAAGAATTCTTCGAATTACTGTTGCAGGACAAAACGGTAGTTGAAACACAAAACAGTTCCTCAAGAGATCAGCAGTTTGTTATTTAACTTTACTTGTTTAATAAGCCCCTGCAGGGCATGTATGATCTGATGTATGCTTACTTATAATGGTTACATTTCCCTGCATTAAGTTATCCAGGCTAATGCGTCAGTTGAGACAGTAAGGTTAGTTTGCTGAACGATACGTTGGAACTAAAATAGAGCTTAAAAATTAGGTTGCCTTGGCGACACGAATTCTTTGCTTGGACTCACGTTTGCTCCCCTAGAATCCGAGATTATGAACAAGCAACGTTTTGAGCTTTGAGATATTAGTGCTGTCTGTTAACTGCTCTACAATTTACAGAAGCTAACAAATATTCAATAAAACAAACGCAAAATATGACAAAACATCTATTAAATATTTCACGTGTTAAGTGGGGCTACATATGTATAAGAAATCTTAACCAGTGCCCGAGGGACTGATAATTTAATGAACCGTGACCCGAAAAAGGGCTAACGATTCTCTATGGCTAAACGTAAAAAAAGCAACTCAAACAAGAAAATAATTAAAAATGCAAAGCCAAGAGTTCAGCGTTGATTATGACCGAAATTCTTGTAAATACACTTCCGCGAGCGTATAATGTAAGTCAAGCTGTTAGAAATGCAGTCCACCTGCTCGAACTCAGGGTGTAACAGCGGAGGACTAGGGACTGCCCAAACAAGCGTCTCCTTGCGATAAGCTAACATTGTGTGCCCGGTTCCGTGAAAACTAACGAAAAGGGACGGCTTTGTCCAAATAAATTTAAGCATAAATGGGCTACGACAAGTGGCGTTAGAAATAAAAATTAACCTAACATTACTTTTATGCAGAATTGCTTGTACGGTATGATTGTTATAAAACTATTTTCTTCGCATGTTAACGTCGACGTTTCACCCCGTAACATTCAAAAGCTTGTTTAAATGCAAGCAATCAACTTAAAAATATGCATTAAAGTTTATGCGGCGAAACTTTCCAGCTACAACCGCGATGGGAAACCACATGCTCGCTGGTGATTGTTTTAGACTTTTCTAAAGGTTAATATTTATTACGCCTAGTATCAAGCAACCCACAATACAGCTCTGTCGAGATTTACACTTACCGACGCTCGTCTCTTTAAATCGGGCTCGCTAGTTCCCGCCCACCATTTCAAAGTCCCACCGGGGGGATTAATGCATTCATTGATATATTATTTTAACTTTATGGAATATTTATTGAAGAAGAAATGATGTATCATATTAATATAAAATACTAAAAGTACATCTAAAAGTAACTACCGCCATATAAATGACTAACACTTTATGAAAGTCTTATTGTAAGACACAAAATTTAAATACGTTGCTTAGGAAGACGCTTGACTGTAATTTGCATCGTTCTCCGATGGAATTCTGGATTCTGAACCAGTTTCACAGCAATAGTTGTCAACTTATCGTAGCAAATTTGCTTTTACTTGAGGACGCCCCTAAAAAGTCTGCCCAGCCAAATTATCCCCTTGGTTGCTTGATTTGCTGTCACATTTTCCGCTTCTGTTCCAGATTAGCTACCATCGCTTTTCTTTGACTTAGTCAAGAAATAACGCCGCCTGCATAAAATACTACTACTCAAGATTTTGACTAACCTGATTTGTGTATCTTTCGAAATCTGCTTCGTTGTAACGTTCCAAAATTCTATTTATGAAGTTTAATCTGCTCCAACTGATTGCCGATATGGAAAATTATGATTTTTCTTCCCATTTTCCCTGATTTTCCCAATCTCAAGACTCTTCGACATTGCTATTGAAATTTTCTTGCACTCGGAAAAATTTAAAGGTTCAACAATCTTCTTTGCATGTTGTTTCTGACTAATATTGATGTTGCCACCAGCTTGTTTATTGATTTCTAGTTCTAGAAAATACTCGGTTGGTTTTTATAGAAATCTTGAGTTTTGTCTCCACACTTTCAAATCGTGAAGATCGCTTGCAGCCACCAGCAGCCCATCATCTACATATAAAACTAAAATAAGTTTCTTCCCCCCCCCGCGTGTAGACGTTGATCAGCTTCATTCGCCTTAAACCACAATTTTCCAAATGTTTGTTTCAAAACCTGGGCGCTTACTTCAATCAATAAAAATCTTTTTCAATCTTTCAAACTTTTCGTTCTGCCATCATAGCCTTCTGGATGTTTTATGTAGACAGTCTCTTCTAGGTCACAACATGATGTAATCTTCAAGATACTATGATTTCTTCAGTGTTGAACAATTTCTAAGACAGGATGACTGCTAAATGAGTGATTCATATTCAGACTAACTAGTATCGAGTACACTCTTATACTCAGCTTCAGCTTCCTTCTCATCATCATCTTCTTCTTTTATAGTATTTTCTTCTTAATTTTCTTCTTCAGATTCTGTATCTTGGAACGGTAACTTTACGAATTTTTTACATTCCCTAAATTTTTCTTGAAATGTCAGCGTGCCGTACGAGATATGCAATAGCTTAGTTTTCAAATTTTCTTAACTTTTATTTTATTCTTGATTTTCGTATAACTATAACTTGCATGGGCTAATAATATCTAAGGATGGCTTCAGAGTTCAGTACAGAATATACACTGCGGTGCTAACCAATTCAGCCCATATCGTTTCTGGAAAACTAACCTTGGATTTGAATACTTAAAAGTTCTTACAATCTCAACTGCTATGCAATTTTCTGTTTTATTGGCTCTATTTTGCTTAAGTGTGTATTGTGTGATGAGTCATAATGCAATTTCATGTACATGTAGAACGTTTTTGACGCCTTCATTGTCAAACTCTCCATCGTTGTATCTGAACAACTGCTTAATAGTGTGCCTTGATGTCTTCGCATGTGCAATCATGTGTTTTAGCACACCCTTAACGTCTGACTTCCCCTTGACGATATACCAGTGTCGAAGCCTAGTGTAATTGTTCTTGAAGACTACTGAATATCGCTTCTTCTGAAAAGCTGCTTTGCCATTTCTCTGACACCGAAAGGTTGACTTACCATACACAAAGTTACGAAGTCCCTTCTTTGGTTTGACCATGATGCTCATCTTTCTCTCAGTTATTGCTTTAACATGGCGTTTATATTAATATTTCCATTCTTCGTGGTATAACTGTAGAAGTGATCTATTAGCAGCAGCAAAATTTTTAGGTCTGTTTTTACAGTCGGGTTGATAACTGCCATGTACAGTGTTGCATTTATTTTACAATCTCCATCATCATTACTTTGCACTACTTTAAGCCAGCGTTTTGTAGCACTAATAATACATTTATTATTCTCATTTCAAACATGAGTTGCTAGTAGAAAATACATTTTTAAAAATATTTGATGCGTTGCCTACCAGTCAATGATATTTCTTAAACTAGCACTGTGCCATTTCCAACTGTACTTAAAGTCTCTTTTTCAGCTGCTTTAATGTTAGTCTCAGGCAATGTAAAATTTTAAAAAAATGAGCAATTTGTCATATGGTTTGTTGCTCTATTATAAATCCACCAATTTGACGACTCTCTGTTAAAAGCATCAACGTCATTGGAAATGTTCATATGGGCTACATTGGCATCTGCTACGTTGCTCTGATCAGTGTTTGCTGCTTTTTTATTTGGATTGTCTTCAGTAAGAAATTCACCTACCCAGTGCCGTTTCTCGGTGCAATAATTACATATTATGTCGTTATTCTTTAGCGCTTTCTCTGTTAATGTGTTGTCTTCTGTTTTTGCTTGTCCAGCCTGCAGTTTATTTAAAATCTCTTTCATGCCTACATGCAGAGTTGTGGTGTCAATGTCTCAAACATTTTCTGGCCCATACCTACATATGACTTGGGGGTAGCACAAAGGCCTAAGTGAATGTGAACTTGGTTCATCCTCCATCCATGACCCAAATACAAAAGATGGTTGATATTAACTAAACGATTATAAAAATTTGTTTTAAATATATAGCGTAACACCAAACCGTTATAAAGTATAGAACTTCTCTCATTTGCAGGATGTGCAGATATTGGTTTTTCCAGAAGACGGTCTGACTGGGTGGGCCGCTGATCAGAGCGAATTAGAAGGGTTCAGCACAGAAGTTCCAGATCCCATGCAAAAAATTGCACCATGCCAAAGCAGTACCACTTATGGAAAGGTATGTCACAAACATGATTCCCTTCAGATTATTACATATTTTCAAAAATAGTTCCTAGTTGATCTTTCCTGCGCGGTTCAAAGACACAAGATTTATGTAGTTGTGAATTTGATGGAATGGCGGTATGACATCCACAAGCAGCAAAAGATGTATCACAACACCAACGTGGCGTTCGACAGAAATGGAGTTGTAATAGCGAGGTCTATTCCAAAATACTGCAATTTTCAAATTCAATATACTCTGTTTCTAGATACCGCAAAATCAATCTATTCGACGAGCCCCATTGCGAGCCAGGACAGTATACTCTTAGTACTTTCCAAACAGATTTTGGTGTCACATTTGGGATGTTTATAGGCTTCGATATTATGTTTAAAACTCCAGCTCTGGATCTTTTGGCAGATCCTGCAGTTACAGATATCGTGTACTCCGTCGCATGGTTCTCTGAACTACCGTTCTTCCACTGTAAAACTTTTATTTAAATTGTTGAAAATGCTTAATTTTGATTAATTGGCTTTTTAGCTAATTCAATTCAACATGGTTATGCAAAAACCCACGCAGTGAACCTGTTAGCCGCTGGTTTGAATGACCCAGCAGAAGGAAATGGCGGCAGTGGTATATATCTAGCTGACGGAAGAGCAGCAGAAATTTACATATCTGGTGAAACTAAATCCAAGCTCATAGTACAAAACGTCCCTAAAGTCAGATCTAAAAAGGACACTTCTAATTTCTTCCAGGTACATGACCCACGCTGCTAATAAAATCTTTACTTGTGAGTTTCTTATTGAAGGGCTCCAGCGGATCAGCAGCACAAAGTTACCATCTAGGAATCGGTGGCACTTTGCCCAGTACCGAACTATTCCACACGATCATAAGCGACACTTCTCTTTACACATTTAAACCTATTAATTTGTCTCAAAGGGTTGTTTCAGAGACGATATGCAGCGGTCAAAGTGATTTCTGCTGTCACTTCGACATTGTGGTTAACAGACATTCAACCCTTTCCCCAAACTACGTGTACAAGTGAGTACTAGGGGAACCTTTTGTCGCTTTTACTCACCATACCAAGTTACAGATTAGCAGCTTTCTATGGAGTAGGACGAGTATCCTCCAGTAGAACCATAGGAATGCGAAACTGCGGCCTAGTTGCCTGTTTGGATGGCTCCAACGAATCTTGTGGTGGAAGGAATTTGCATTCACCAACTGGAGTAATCTTCGAAAGCATTTCCGTAAACGGCACATTTAACCCTAAGGACTCTGAATATCGTCCTTCCACACTGAAGGCTGATTTGACTCCTGCTACTGACTATATGTACGCCAGTCACATGAAACGCTATGACGAAGTAGAGATCAACGTGATCACCACGAGCCCACACGATTCGTTGCTGACATTTGGCATTATTGGACGCGTTTTCATAAACGATGATTTGTTAGTGAGCTCAATAAATGGAGTAGAAGCGAATATTTCTGACATGCATACTGTTCTAACTCTAAGCTCTGTCATCATATTATACAAATATTATAAAAATTAGATCTATTACATAGGATATTGTAAGGACCTACACTTTGTAAGTAATACAATCCGAAAAAAAGATTTTGAAAATAAAAATGTCCTTCATGATTCTTTAGATCAAGGGTTTAAAACTTTTTACCCCGAGTGCCCGTTTGCAAAATTGAACAAAGCAACTCTGTATTCCTAATTCCATTTCACTTAGTTGGTTAGTAGTTTAGTATCCCTTACTTAACATGATATCGTTCAATGAATATATGTCTATACGTCTATACCGTGATCCACTTCCGAAATCAATGGAAGCGAGAGAATAGTTTTCAATTTGGTCAGAAGTACCTTATTGCGTGAGATGTTCACAACTTAATAAAATCAAATGAGGTTGCAGAATTATTTGCGTAAACTTTATATTGGTTTCGTGAATTGAATGAAAGATCTTTCATGAAAACATTTTTCCAATATGTAAAATATGAACAGACATTCGCAATTCATCAAAATGAAATTTTTAAAATTTTCTCAATACTTAACAATATTGGGAGTAGTTCAAAAGTTTTTTAAATTAGTAAATCGTTTTGTGTCAATAGGGTTAAACATAACTTACATCACCCTTACACATTTTTTTAAAGTGAGAAGTTATTATTATTACTATTACACACTTGAAAATTTACAAGGATAACTCTGCAGGATGCTCACAATTTAATAAAATCAAAAGTGGTAGATCCTAGGAATCTTGTTTCCTTTTTAGCCCTTATCGCCGCTTGAAACGGATTTTGTCGAAGAAAATCCACCAGTTTATGTCTTCTTGGGATGTGCTTTTTTTTAATTTTCCTGCATCGCCGATTTTTTCTTAGCAAGTAATGCCATGTTCTTGTTAAATGATTACTTTCTGAGCTTCGTTTAAAGGTATCATCTTAAATTGACGCTAAAAGTGTCAGTGTCGGTGCAACTGCATTGCGCACCAAACTCATTAGTCCTATAATCCAACACTCGAATGCGCTCAACATATTTGCCTACCTGGGTTGATCCTTACTATAACTCGACCTGCGCTCAATGGCGATTAGGATGAGGTGCAATCATAAAGTGATTTATTTATTTTTACTTGCCGAAATTGTCATAACATACTGGGTGACCGGTTACAAAACCGAACATAGCAAGTTTTTAATTTATAGTAAACAAAAGCTATGTCTAACATAATTGATGTCTAAAGGACGTTTTAGCCCCCCCCCCCCCCCCCCCGCCCCCATAATTAAAGTTCTAATCTAAACAACTTTTTTAAATAAAATTAAATGTTTCTCGTAATTTTCTGATATACCTACCTACTAAACTTTTGCTATGTTTTGAAACCCGGTCACCCGGTTATATAAATTGTTTTCGATGTTGGTTATTTCAGCGCCAATTTCAAAATAATTTTATCACACTGATAGTTTACATATTTTTTAACAGTTATTTATTGTATAAGTGTTTTAGATGGTGTTTTATCCACGCAAGCATGTTTAAACACGAGAACGCAGTTCAAGTGTTTAATTTTCTTAAGTGGATAAAACGCAACTAAAACACGAATGCAATACAACGTTTTATCCAACAACTCAATAAATATCTAAAAAACATACGTTTTCTATTGACAGCCATGAAAAGTCATAGTGACAATTTGGAAAGATCAAATGTTATACGTTTGGCAGTACTGAAGTGTATTGTCAGTCTATGTCAAATTCGAGAGGTTAATGGGTTAAGTTTTGTTTGTTATTTGACACAGATTGACGCAAAACTTAACCTACAAATTTCAAATTTGGCATAGCTTGACAGTGCTACCAACAATGCAGTACTAAGTGACATGGTTTTATCCCACTAGTGGAATAAAGTAATTTCATTATTCCACTAGTGGATAAAGTGGTACTTTAGACGGTTCATAAGTGTGGATAAAACTTCAATTATAAGGTGATTGTGGATAAAAAGCTTTTAAAGCATTTAAAGATGTAACATTCTTAAAATATTACCAAAAGGAACTAAATTATCGAGGTATTGTCATGTGAAGTGAAGTTCTCATTAGAAGAATTAATTATACCAGGTATGCAGTGATAAAAAGACATACGTATTAACTGTATAGCGACATGTAAACAGTATGATTCGCTTCTCACATTCACTTCCCTGTATCTTCCTAATTTATTTTCTGTACGACTTGAAATGTTGGCCAATCATACCATCATTTAAATTAATTATTTCTATAACTTTTAAATGTTTTACCGCGTACCGGTAACCCAACTCCATCAAAAATTGAAGCGAAAAATTGAAGAAGTATAGTAGGCCTAGTTTTATCGAAACACGTTATTAAAGAAAAATAATCAGAATTATAAAAATAGTCGAAATGTAAATTATTTAACTTGCTATTTACATTTAGAGGAACATAAATTGACAGCTCATGTACCTAAATGTAGTCAGGCAACCATTGAAATTTAATTCATTTAGATTAAAATATTATTCATTATCAAAAATAATAACATTTCTATTAAAATTTGGTTTTCAACTATGCTTTTTCAAATTTTTGCAACTGTTTCCCATCGCAGTAGGTTACTAGTTTGCAGTAAGATTATTTAAAAAATGCAAAAATAACCCTCTTATAGAGTAGTATAATGGACCAAAATTTCAAATCGTTCAGAAAATAAATGGGGAAGAAACAGGGCTATAAAGATGAGAAGTAAAACAAAGTACAGGCAGACGTCGCCGTTCGCGGGGGTTACGTTCCAGAAGAATGCCGCGAAGCGCAAAACCGCGATGCGCAAGTAAACACATAAATGATAAAAACAGGGTTAGGTTCCATTAACTAGATTTATTTATACTATGCAACCTCAAAAACCCAAAACTTTTCTGCGTTTTTTGTCTGGCAAATCTGATTCAGAAACTTTACGCTTTGACGACATGGTTTTCCATGTTTTAAAAATTAAACTTAATTGAATTTTTGGCAGAAACGCTCGAGAAGACAGTAAAGCTTGAACTAAAACTCCATACGTAACATACGTCTGCCAGTTGAATCTAGAGCTCGAATGTCCATTTGTTTATTCAAGATATAATTTTACAATTTATTTCAGGTCCAATTTGGTAAGAAGAGATTCAAAGAAATAGGCTCGATAAGTGTGTTTACAAGTTCGTGATAAATAATGTTATTTAGGTGTTCATGACATAAACTGCATACGTCTGCTTTATTTACTTACGGCCGGTCTTATAAAGGTCAGTAATCTGGCGTTAACTTTAAATCGCTGTTAAAATAAACAAAAGCGTTGGCGCTTATGACATATTATTCATTAGTAAAAAAAAATGTTATGCGCTTTTGTTTATTTTAACAGCGAATTAAAGTTAACGTCAGATTAGTGGCCTTTATAAGACCGGCCGTTAGTGTGTGAAAGTTGAACAGTTGGCAATTCCATCCGCAAACGGCAAAGCAATCCGCGAACGGCAAAGCAATCCGTGAACGGCAAAGAAAAGGGAGCACACAGGTGCCCCGCGTAAAATCAAATCCGCGAACCACAAATCCGTGAACCACAAAGCCGCGAATGGCGAGGTCTGCCTGTATAACAATTTTTTTATTTACGCCTTATATATTTACAAGTTTACAATACTACTAACTGTACGAGAAAAACGTTTTACAAAATTGTATCTCGATATTTCATGCCTATCTAACTGCACACTTTTGGTTTCAATGAATTGCAGCTTTAACATAATTTCCCGTCTTATACAGTGTGTCCCAGAATTGATGTTAGATACAAGAGGTGAGATAAACTAAAAATTTTTGAATTTTGTTTTAAGGTTCTGGGATTCGGTCCTGCTTGGTTTGAAAAGTATATTTTCATTTTTTTTAAACAAGTAGTAGGCCTTGACAGGGAAGCGAAAACTATTTTATTTTCAGGTAAACTAGCATTTTTGTTCATGATACGGCAAAATTTTATGTATACTGGTCTGATAGCAACTACAGTGACTTTCTAATCACAGTGTGGCCATACGGTGGTCAAGTTTTCTATTGGATGAATGCAAAATCCGCTACTAGTTTTCCAAGTTATTCTCACAGTGTACAGAATGTTTAGTTACAAAAAGTTACTAATGTCAAAATAAGACATTGGAATTTTATAATTTATCAAATGTAGTTTAGTTTCTTGAACACTGTTTAAGTGTCAAAATATATTTGGTTATTTATTTATTTATTGTACATACACCAGCCAAACCAACAGATAGGCTGCCGAGGCAGCCATCCAATAATAGGTTTGGACTCTATTTTCTGTTCTAAGGTTTGGACATATAAACTACAGAAAAAAGAACGTACAATCATAAGAAAACTAATTAAACAAATGTGCATTTTGAAACAAGGTAAAAAATATATAACAAGTAAGTAAAACTAACATTACAATATTACGAGTAATATTATTTAAGCAAAAAATATCAGACCAAAACTGTACATGTCAAAACCAGACGAATTTTATTTTAAATTGAAGTTATATCCTTCGAAAAGGCAACCACAAACTATCCTAGAAGCACAAACTATCCTAGAAGTGAATATTAATTTTGATACAATAGTCATCCAAAAAGTACTGTGATACAGATTTAGTAAAGCTAGATAAAGATTGAGAAAAAATCTCAGTGTCTGAAAGACCTAAAAAATTGTAAGTCCTGACAATTTTGACCATAGGAGAGTGCAAAGAAAAATTAGTTGAGTAGTGGTCGTGCCAAAATAGTAAAGATTTTCTTGTGCGGTATGTCGGAACGTAAAAGTAAATTCGAGGTATTATTGTGCAGTCATTGTAAAAACTATGAATAGTTTTAAAAAGTTCTTTAAGATCTTGCAGAGTCCTTCTATGTTCTAAAGACAATAAATTATTACGTACTAAATTATAGGTATAGTTAGACCTCAAACCATTTTTTTTGCTAACGAACCTAATAAAACGCTTCTGAATTAATTCTATTCTGTTCACATACATTCGGTAGGAAGGATTCCAAATGAAACTACAGTATTCAAGATGTGAGCGTACATATGCGAAGTACAACAATTTCAAAGTATCGATATTTTGACGCTAGACGCTTCACTAATTATATTGCCATCCAGCTGGTATTCATAATCGATACGTGACTTGTCTCTGCAAAAAGAAATGTTGTGACATTTGTTTATATTTAGTGACATCTTATTGATTTTGCACCAGCTGGAAACATGGTTTAAGTCTTGTTGTAGAATTAGGCAGTCCGCCTGTGAGTTTACTTTAGCAAATAATTTTAGATCATCTGCATGTAACAAAAAGGAGGATTTTAAGCTAAAAGTAAGATTATTGGTGTATACCTATTTGTATATTTTATACACAAAGATAAAGTGAGTAATAATGCAAACTAAATTTTACCCAAGTAATAATTTTGACTTTAGTATTTTTTTTACCAAATGTCGTTAAAAAATGTTAGTCTTTTTATTACATCATCATGGTTGCTCGCACAAGCTTATTTTGACGTTGGCAAAAACATGGCGGCCAACAATCGTATGGCCCATTATGTATTAGTAGCAACCAGTGAGACAAATGTCTCATTTAATAAAACAAAAAAGACCGTCCCGGACGGACCAGCGTCCCGGACGGACGGAAATCACGTGATTTCTCGAAAACCGGAAGTGTCACGTGACTGAAATTCGGTTCCTGACCTGACATGACCATTCCAAACATATAACTTTAATAACTTTTCTCTATCTCTTACGGTTTGGCTGCTGAAACAGCGTCCCGGACAGACAAGTCTATTAGATAAAGGATACATATATTGCTAGTAGGGCCTCGGAACGGCCGAAAACATTACGGCGCCGACATAGTTTCACTTAGAGTATAACGCGTCTCGTGCGCATGCGTGAGAATTCGAACTCCGCCTTTAGAAGCGAATTTTAAACTTGACCACTTCCCCATTGGGCGGACGACGCCGCCGCGCTTGTTCACAGCTCACCATTATACCACAGAATAATACCCTAAATCAGAATGGCCTCTCTGTGTCGGCGCTTTTGATGTCAGCATACTCAATTTTTGTGACCTTGAAAGCGTCCGCCATGATCCTAGTGGTGTGTAGAGGCGGTAAATTCAAAATTATGCGCCTAAATTTTGAACTGAACAGAAATAATCCGTACGTTTAAAGTCCATGCAATTTATATGGAAATGCACAGTACACCATGTGCCACCAAAAGATCTTTTCTGTGCACTCATATTAAATTAATATTTTAAAACCACTTGCACAAAAAACATAACCTTCTTATAAGGGGTCATTGACCCCTACAAGTACACGTGTAAAATATGGTAAACAGCTGATTGCACACCACCAGAACTCGCGCATGCGCAAAGAAAAAACTAGGTCAATTTTAAGCCGACAGGCCATTCTGTATTATTCTGTGATTATACATTGAAGAATTGGTTGTCTGTCTCACTTCCTTCGTGAGTTTCCCACTCATAGCCGCTAGCAATATAGTAGAGGAACTGGTCCGAATATGGGATACCTAGTTGTTTAATATGAGCCCCCGTCTTTTTACTTCCTTTTACAATAAAGGAACTATTGGATTCACCCCAAAAATTTGAAATTGAGTTTTCAACAGATCTTCACGTTTCAGAGTCCCCTGATCCCAAAAAACATATTTTTTTCATTGGTCTGTGTGTCTGTGTGTCTGTCTGTCTGTGAACAGAATATCTCAAAAACGAAAAGAGGTATGGGGTTGAAACTTCCTATATAAGTTTTGTGTACTATTTAGATGAGACAGCAAGCTTTTGAAAAAAATCGCATAACCGGAAGTAGGTTTACTCTTGTGATTTTTCAGTTTTTTTCGATTTTTTCAAAAACGGCTCCAACGATTTTTTTCAAACTTCTCATTTTTATTACATTTTTAATGTGTATTGATGTGAGATAGGTGATTTTCCAGTTGAATACTTCTAAACTGGGTTTCTTTTTTTTTCTATTTTTTTTTATTAACTCCTATTTTAAATAGAACACCCGGTATATTATTACATTTTTGAATTCAGTTTAGAATTATAAAGAAAATTTGTCTCTTCACCTAACGCTCTATTTTGCACCGTTTTTGTAGAATTTGTAATTTTTTAAAAAAATTTGACATGCTTAAAAATTTAAAATCAAATTTTTGCCCAATTATAAGATCACTGTAAAAGGAAGTTGTGTGCGTGTATCACACCAAATTTTTTTGCATAGATTTATAAATAAACAAGATACAGCTATGCGGCAACATACTTCAAAATGACGTACCTTCTATTGCTGTCACTCTCAGTGCTTGAATTACGTATAGCGCTATCCTTTAGAGAGGTACCACCGCGGCCAAAAAAATGGAAACACCAGCGTTAATCAAGTTGACGCTTTTTTATAATTTTACACAGTGTTATTGGGGGTTTACATAATATTAGGTTATATTTTGACTTTTTACTTTTGACAACAACTGACAACTGCATTAAACAATATGATATTAGCAATGTTGATTTAACTTAGGTAATATAATACCCATTTACACTAGGAAAACAATGATGTTTCCATTTTTTTGTCCGCGATGGTACCATTGCTTGCATAGAAAAATGTGTTGGTGGCACTGTAAGTCTATGTCAAATTCGAGGTTAGCAGGTTAGGTTTTGCGTCAGTTTGTGTCAAAACTGACGTAAAACGTAACCTGCTAACATAGAGTTTGACATAGACTTACAGTGCTACCATCAAATTTTTCAAAATAGAATTTTTTACTGTCCCACTTTTTTGTGCAAGCAATGGTAAAGTCTACACATTACCCTTTTTCTGTGACGTCAGAAATAACAAAACAGCGTTTAAAACGTATGTCTAATATTGCATTGAAATTCAAAAAGATCATTTAGATCGCAGGTAGTAGACTTTAGAAAGAATTTGACACATACCTAACCTTTAATGTAAGGGATGCTCTAAATAGCACATTATGCAAACCAAGACATTTTTGACCTATGTAATCCGACGCTTCTCCTCTTCGAAGAAGTCCCTAACGCTTAAAATAGGATTTTAGGCTTGCTCGCTTGCTTGTTATTGTGGGTTATTTTACTGTCATTTTGGACAAATGTCATACTGACAGTATGATAAAACAGGCTATACTTAAAGCGAACCTGACCAAGGAATGCAGATGTTTTGTTTCGCCCAGTTCCTTATAGTTAAATAAAGAGAGAAAATTGTTACCGCACAGCAAAAGGGTAATGTGTAGACCTTACTTTGATGCGATATTGAGAGAAATTCGGAAAATAGTATTTTGTATACCAAAGCACTGAAGTTTAGATTTTTATCACGAATGTGTTTTTAGTTGGGTTGAAGTGCCAAATAATAATAAGTACAGGTAGTACGTAGGTATTATTTAGGTATTTTAATAGCTATTTATATATCAAGGGAGCAAAGTGTATAATTTCCTCTCGCGGGCAAAGTTTGCGGCCCGACGCAAAGCGGAGGGCCATAATTGCACGAGGGAGGAAATTCACTTTGCTCCCATGATATATATATGATTTTTTCGCCTCGCTAAAGAATGCGACTCGCTGTTTTTTTTACTTTCTCGCATACGGTAGTATATAGAAAGTATTGTAATCGTCAAAAAAATCGACTTCGAGATTTTGACGAATCTTGACGTTTTAGACCTAGAGTCCGAAAAAAACATTTTTCGAATTATGTCTGTGTGTGTGTGTGTGTGTGCGCGTGTGTGTGAACACGATAACTTAAAAACGAAATAAGCTAGACCCTTGAAATTATGTACATAGTCATTATTCAAAATTTTTAGATTCCTGTCAAATTTTGAGCGAAATCGGTTAACCGGAAGTGGCACTTTACCTAAACAGGTAGCGGTACCTATTCAAGTAAAGTACCAGTTTGCTTCGAGATATTTGAACAAAATTTTGTACATACATTTCTTATGTAGAAAAACTACCAGATATTACATTTCAGCATGATCGGTTAACCGGAAGTGGCATTTTACCTAAACAGGTAGCGGTATCCATTCAATTAAAGTACCAGTTTGCTTCAAGGTATTTGCACGAAATTTTGCACATACATTTATTATTGAGAAAAACTCCCAGATATAAAATTTCAGTATGATAGGTTAACCTAAAGCGGCACTTTACCTAAACAGGTAGTGGTTACCTGAAAATGTAATTTTATCGCTGTATGTATATACATTGCAATAAACTTTTCAAATTTGCTAGAAAACAAGGCGAATGCGAGAAAGTCTAGGGGAGCACACTCCCGATTTTTTAATTAAAGAATATTAAAATACGTGTGGCATTTTGGGTATATTACTAATCAGGTCGTCCATGTGATGCGATCAACAAATCAAAAATTAGGTAAGAAAATTGGTAGGACATAAAACCTTGAAGGCACCACAGGCATTATGAGCTAAGAGCCCGCGATTGTTGTACACACCTCGGGCCAAACCCTCGGTTAGTACACTAACAATCTTGGGCTCTTATTTTACTCATAATGCCCCTTGGTACCTTAATAACTAGTTGATATTAATTTAATCAACAGTAATATCCCAAGTGCATTAAAATAGCCGATTAAATTTTGCCATTTTCTGTCAGAATGTTTTGCTAAGAAATATGTTAAGTAAGTTTGCCGCTCAACAAGAATCCCGAGTGCGCAGCACGAGGGATTTTGGGGCGGAAAATTTACGAGATATATTTCTTCAGAGCAAAACATTCTGACAGAAAATTGTCAAAATTTATTCAGGCTAGTTTACATGCACGCGGGATGTTCGGCGTGATTATTTCCTGAATAAATAGATAAAATTCAGTTGCTGAAACACCTTTAATAATCATGTTAAAATTAATCACAAGCGATTAAATTTTGACACATATTTAACCGCGGTTAAATTTTGACGTTTGAATTTTGGTCATTATTAAACTGACAGAAACCATAGTGATTACGAATTATCGTGGATATGAAGGAAATAGTCATTTATAATACCATGAGTAGTCAAAGTTATGTCGACTATTTTTGCGGTGGTGTCACGAATGTCCATTGCGCTTTGGTACGATTAGGACGAGTGCGATAGCACGAGTCCTAATCCAAAGCGCAATGGACATGAGTAGTGATACCACCGCAAAAATAATCTACTTAACTTTGACTAAGAATGGTATTCGAGGGACTATTTAATGAACCAAACTACTTTTTCAAATTAGTTTTCAGTAAATCTAGCAACAAACTACGCAATTTCTATAGTAACAGAACACTAATATTGACTTTTTCTAATAAAAATAGCATTTGTTAAAAATAGTCACTTGAATACCTTCTAGGAAGATATATCCGCTGATATTTTTTTGATTAGTCAAGAAACGTCAGAATTCTGGATTTTCATTGGTTACTTTTTGACAGATGACAGGTGAATTGAATAGTCAAGGGTAATACCACAAGCAGTGGATATATTTTTGACAAATATTTTGTCGTTTCCATGTAAATTATTGCGTTTAAATTTCACGAAACAAAATCACATCAAAAATGTCACGAGCCGAAGGCGAGTGACATTTAAATGTGATTTTGTTGAGTGAAATTTGCAATAATATCTATGGAAATGGCAAAATATTTAAAAAATATATATCCACTCGAGTGGTATTTGGGACGACTATTTAACAATATTAATACATAACGATTAACTTTATTGAAAAATATTCCAACAATTAATATAATTATTCATTCTCAATTAAATTCAGCGGAATACTTCCAAAACACAGCATTTTAAAATTTTTAAAACAAGCCACACAGATTGTTGGGGTTTAGTGTTACGTAACCTAGCGATATTACTAAGGACAGAACATCGTTGCTAAGCGATACTTCGCAACAAGGCTATTTATTTTTTGAGTACATACATTGTTTTGTGAATATTTTGCATGGTGCCCAATATTCAGTGATATACTGCTGTTATTGGTTGAAAAAAGCAAATGTCTGCAATGTGATTGGCTTATATTTTATAGTGTTGAATAGTCAAGTGTATACGATGATTATCCATTAAAGATTGGCTCTTAATATGGGTTACCATCATTTCGTCGCTAAATAAATCTGGTAAGTTTCTTGTAGCTTGCAGTGTTAGTAATTCCTTCAGATGCTTTTTTATTAATAATTTAGCGTTGTTGGTAATTCTGATAGCACGTTCTAATTGTAAACAAAGCTGGATAACATCTTTACTAGGCAATATTAGCTTGCCCCGGTTTTTAAATTTAATTAATTGGGAATTACATTCACTAGTTGTTAACTTAGAGGAGCAAATCTGGCAAAGAATTTTCGGTTTTACTTTTTTAATGACGAAACCTGATATATAAACTACCACATCTTCGATAAATTGCGAGAGAGCAATTGACTAAAAAAGATACCATCATTTTCCAAATTTAATTTCAATTCAAATTCTGCAAGGTCATCCTCAAGAATTGTATCAGTTGTTTTCGATTTTGTACCGCTAGAAACATGTAATATGCTGGCAGCATCTAATATACTGCAATTACCGTATTTTGAACCACTAATTTCATGTTTTACTATTAGCCTTTTGTAGGCGGCTTTAAATTGAAGGCAGGATGGGTTGTTGTTGAATCCAGAACGACTTCTTACTGCACTAAAAAATGTTTCTAGGCGGTCTTGACTTAACTTGAAGCTTAAAAGGTATTCAAATTTATAGCGCGATTTTAAATCCTTGTATAAATTTAGCAAGTTATTACAATTAATTATGAATCATAAAAGCCCTGTCTTTCTGTTACTTTCAATGAGTAATGTACCACTATTATTTTTTAAATTTTTAAGGTAGTTCACATATTATGTCGGGATTTTTTCATGTAGAAATTCATAATTTAAATCATTAATGGGTTGAGAAAATTCTGCCTTTGAATATTTGTTTTTGCAGTTTAAAATATCAAACAAATTATTAAATATTAAACAAAAGTTTGCAGTTGCTTCACAGTTTTCAAATCATTTTGCTACTCGCTTGCAAAAGCATAAGCTACTCGCAACACTTGTGCTCATGGTCTGTGCAGCCAGGAACACTTTCATTATCTCATTGTGGTAATTAACATGTCTTTTAGTCAATTTATTTGCAGCTCTTAAACCCTCAGTTTGTTGTTTTATGTATTTCCACTCGATTGGAAAATTATTTATATCATATAATACTTCCTTGTCACAAAAAGTATTTCTGCATAATTTAAGCATACCTATGACATGCGTCATAAAATGTGTAGACAGGGTCACTTGTTACTGGGTGTGGAAAATACGGTTTTAAATTTTCAAGACTGTAATTAACACCCAATATTTTACACACTGAAATATTAACCGATGCCCCATCGAAGGTGATTGAATTACATTTTGCACCAGTATCGTGTAATCGTGTTAAACAACGATTTAAAATATCAGCTCTTTCCTGTGCTCGCAGACTTTTAATCAAAAAATAACCCACTGGTACTTTCCAATTTTCATTTAAAGCAACTGCCATTATCACTAAGGCATTTGTTGCTTCTGTAGTGTTAATACAATCGGGGTCATTTTCAATACCTATTTCAACGTATCCATGAAATTTGTCTCCGCTGTATCCGACTTTTTGTCTGATTGACATTTCATCGAGCACCAAATTAACTACAATTGCTTTTGAATTTTTGCAATTAGCAACTCTGAGTTTAATAGCCTCAAAAGCTTCATCAGTAAATCCTGGGTCACCATTTACTTCTGAATACCATTTACTAATGGTAACAGGATGAGGTAAAAGGTTATTAAACGTAGATCTGACATAGTTATAAGACCTAGGAGAATAAAAATTGAGCGTTAGAGCAAATGCTCTGAGTTCTGGCGTAAATTTAACATTTTTTTAAGCCAATTGTCTCTTCAAAATGTTTTTCACGGCGTCAGGTATCGAGTCCTAAAATTTAAATATAATAATTTCAAAAATACTGTTAATAATAAATTTGTACCATTATAGTTTCTTGTCTTTCTTCAGCTAATAAATTTTTTTCAACTAGGTGATCCAACAAATTATCTAAACTATTTATTTTTGTGATTAATTTTGTATTTTCAGTCTTTAATTTTTTTATTTGTTGTTTTTATTCATCAACATATGTCGTTATCATATTTATGTGACGCTTTGCTTTACGAGGACTATTAAAATGATGAGGTTGTAAATCACCAATGTACCTAGCATCTACATGCACACTTAATTGTGGTAAAATAGGAGGACCGTTTTCTACAAATGAAAAAAGGTAATCAAAATTGCATAAATTTGCAATGTCGCTGTTATTACTAGGGATATGAAAGTTCGAGATATTATCTGGAATATTATTTAAAATTAACATTTGCGATGGCACAGATTCTTTCAAAAGGGTTTTCTGGGGTAATCGGGTTCGATCATAATCAGATAGTTCAAAATGTTGGGAACAAATTACTGCATCTTTTACTTTTTTAATTACTTCTTCGATTTTGCAAACTTTTATCCATTTATTCTTTAATGCTTCATCTTTTGGAAAACTAGAAGGGTTTTATAAGCAGGTAAATCATAGTTAATCTAATTTAAGCATACGCACCGATGAAACGATATTTCTTCGCTCGTGAAAGGATCGTAAGGAGTGGAACAAACAATACATGATCTCATTGTAGTGTAATTTATTGTTTACAAAACAATTCTTTAATATTAAATACCTATTGGATTTTAAATTTTCATTTTCAAATATTTGACATTTCAAATTGACAGTAAAACATGCTTCGTTGATCGTTGTCTGAAATCCTGCGAATTCGTGTCTGTTTAATCACCACTGATTCGTATGCGACATAGGCTAATGTGATAAAAAGGATGAAACATGCGTTTAATTAAAATATAGAAAAAAATGGAGAGATGTACCAATTTTCTTGATATGTTTTTTAAGAACGGACATACGTTTACCGGGTATAGCTATATCTGTTGTTTAATATATCTATGTTTTTTTGACACACGTAGAGCCATCTATCTATCTAGTAAGTAAGTTTACACGGTCACGTGTTGCTGATCACAGTTACCGACTCCCGCCATATTTGCAGCTGTTGTTAATGTATGGTGTGGGTTTGTTTATTTCCTTTCTGCCAATAATTTTGCTAGGTAAGTTTAATCATAGCCAGCTTCATATGTTTCGCTAGCGCGACTACGCGTCAGCGGGTATGAATGAAGCTGGCCATGGTTTAATCAGCACAATTTTTATATTTCTTGATATTATTCCATTGTTTATTCCGCTTACTATGACAAGATGAACGTCTAAAATTGCATTCTAGCAGGAATTTTAAATGTAAAACGGATAGCCTGATGATAACTTATAATTTAAATTCAACATAGACGTTGTGCAATATGGGCCCCTTGAGGGAGTTAAATATGGGCAGGGGCCCATATTCTGAACATGTTATCTTTACGTACATGTACCTATCTACATTTATTACTTCCTTTTACAATAAAGGAAGTATTGGATTCACCCCAAAAATTCGAAATTGAGCTGTCAACAGATCTTCACGTTTTAGAGTCCCCTGATCCCAAAAAACATATTTTTTTTCATTGGTCTGTGTGTCTGTCTGTGTGTCTGTGTGTCTGTCTGTCTGTGAACAGAATATCTCAAAAACGAAAAGCGGTATGGCGTTGAAACTTCATATATAAGTTTTGTGTACTATGTATATGAGACAGCAAGCTTTTGAAAAAAATCGCATAACCGGAAGTAGGTGTTTACTCTTGTAATTTTTTAGTTTTTTTCGATTTTTTCAAAAACGGCTCTAACGATTTTTTTTAAACTTTACATATTTATTACATATGGAATGTGTATTGATGTGAGATAGGTGATTTTCCAGTTGAATACTTCTAAAATGGGTTTCTTTTGTTTTTTGTCTATTTTTTTTATTAACTCTTATTTTAAATAGAACACCCGGTATATTATTACATTTTTAAATTCAGCTTAAAAGTCTAGAGAAAATTTGTCTCTTCAACTAACGCTCTATTTTGTACCGTTTTTGCAGAATTTGTAATTTTTGAAAATTTTTGACTAATGCTTAAAACATTTTAAATCAAATTTTTGGCTAATTATAAGATCACTGTAAAAGGAAGTTGTGTGCGTGTATCACACCAGATTTTTTTTAGATACTGGTTACAATGAGTTCTCAAAACACAAACAGAACATTTGTATGCAAAAACTTAAGAAAACAATGGGACAAGAAAAATATGGAACAAGCTATAATTTCTGTTAAATATCGACAAATGGGCTTGAAGACTGCATCCAAAACATTTAGCGTGCCAAGGGCTACATTGCAGAGGATGGTGAACGCAGCCAAAGCTAGTGACCTTTGTGTCAGCGACATAGCAAGTACCAAACTGGGCCGAAAGACAGTTCTTGGAAATAACGTTGAAGAAGTACCGGTAGAATATATTCTTAAAATGGAGGCCCAGTTCTATGGTTTAACAAGAAATGACCTCTGCAGAATGGCCTACACAGTTGCAATTAGAAACGGCATTAAACATCCATTCAAAAATGAAATAGCTGGTCGCAGTTGGTTGGAAGCTTTCTTAAAGAGGCATAACGGTCAACTATCCATGCGCAGACCAACTGGGACTTCATTCGCAAGGGCTCTAGGGTTCAATAAGGAAAATATCACTAATTTTTTTAATAACCTCGAAGCACTATATGAAAAACACAACTTTGAACCACATTGAGTATTCAACGTAGATGAAACCGGTCTTTCTGTCGTCCCAAGTAGACTACCAAGAGTCATTGCAAGGAAAGGAAAACGTCAGATAGCCTCGATTAAGTCAGCTGAACGGGGCTCATTAGTTACTTTAGTTGCAGCGATGAGTGCGGGAGGGCAATACGTTCGTCCTATGTTCATGTTTCCAAGGAAAAACAGGAACGACCAGCTTATGCGTGGGGCGCCACCTGGATCCATCTATGCCGTTCATCAGAGTGGCTGGATCCAGCAAAATATTTTTACCCAGTGGTTCGAGCATTTCATTCAGTTCGTAAAGCCAACTGAGGAGTCACCCGTGCTGCTTGTATTAGATGGGCATTACAGCCATACTAGGAATTTAGACTTAATAAACCTTGCAAGGCAAAATCATGTAAGCATCATATCCCTTCCTCCACACTCCACTCACAAGCTGCAGCCGCTTGACAAGACGTTCATGGAGCCACTCAAAGCGTATAACAGCGAAGAAATTAGGACTTGGTTAAGGATAAACAACAGAGCCTTACACAATTTGATCTGGCTGAACTACTGGGCAGAGCAATTCTGAAATGCCAGACTACAGAAATAGCGGTCAATGGATACAGAGTTACGGGAATCTGGCCAATATCAAAACATATTGTTTCAGATGCTGATTTTATTTCCGAAAGAATTGAAGCCGAAAAAACTTGTAGCTCAAACTCAGAAGTTCAGCTGCAAGAACCACAACCCCATTCTACCATTAATGCTCTTCATTCACAGCCCACACCGGGCTGCTCAAAAAATTTGCATTTCCAGCCAGATTATTCGAATGATCTAGAACCTCAACCAGGTCATTCAAGACATCCAGATCCTCCTTTGGGTACTCCAATGATTAAATCAGGGAACTGTTTGAAAACTCTTATTAGTCCATTCGATATTTCACCTATTCCGCTAGTTAGGAAGCAGGCGTCAACAAGGGGACAAAAGCCTTCAAAGTCCCAAATAGTAACTTCGTCTCCCTACAAGGAGGACCTTGAAATATCTGTCAACAATATAAGCAAGTCAAAACAAGAAAAGGGAAAGTGAAAAGTGTTTCCAGTAGAATCGAATAAAAATTTAAAAAAAGCCCAAAAAAGTAACCAGAGTTGAAGATAGTGAATTAAGTTCAGAAGAAGATGAACAAGAATTCGCACCTGCAGACGATGACTTGGACATGGATCAGATAGGACAGTGCGCACCTGAAAATAAGGATACAATTTGCATTTTTTGTGAGGGACTCTTTTCTGATGATGCTAAGGGAGAGCTCTGGATTCAATGTCTGATGTGTCAACTGTGGGCACATGAACAGTGTTCTGGTGCGGAGAATTACGCTTATGTATGTGATTTTTCAAACTAGTTTAAATTTTTTTCATTTTAGAATACATTTTTATTTATGTTTTTGTATTAAAAAAGAGTTTATAAAATGATTAAATTTACTTTCCTGTTATAAAAAGAGTTTTCGTTCATTTTTGTAAGGGGCCCATATTTAGTGCCTCTAGCTCATCTGACACAAATGTGCATAATTTTATATACTTTTTTTTGCAAAAATAAATGTTATATTTCTGAAAAAAGTATATTGGAGTTTCATTGCTAGGTCCTTAAACTACATATATAATTTTTAATTCATTATTAGAAGCAAAGAATAACAAAGTTATAAAAAAAAACAAAATGGGGGCCCATATTAGGACCAGTTCCTCTAAGTATTACATATATGGTATGGCCACACTGTGATTATATAGTCACTGTACAGTGTGAGCGCAATTGCCTGGGGATTGTATTGTAGGCAACACATTGTAGGAATTGGTATTAAAAATTACTGGTAAGAAATATCCCTGGAATTGATTGTAGCAGTGGCTTGGCTAAATAATTCCAAAAACTTATAAGTAATTGCAGCAAATGAGAAATAACAATAATGAGCCATTAAAATAAAAGCATCATCTCTTTCGTAAAAACCATCTTATTACAAATGCTGTAAGAAAAAATAAATAAAATAATTCAATATTCTAACCTATAAAACATAACTGTCAAAACATGTAACCAGAAAGTTGAGGTGATACACCTGCGAGAAACATAAAAGCAAAAAATTACTAGAATTTAATTCAAATTTTCCCACTTTTTCCCCACTTTTTAGTAATCACATTGTATAAGCCGTTCACGATCTTTTTGGGTCAGGTGAGGATATGACCATCTAGTAATTTTGTTGGCAGAACCTCTGTTGCAACTAAACTCCCTCATGGAAATTGACACTTTTTGTGTTAGGTTAGATTGTTTTCAGTTTAAGGTTATATTTTCTGAATAGGTACATTGTTGCCGGATATTCTCTAGTTTCCACATCGACTCGCGTTCTTTTAAATTTGGTCTGTCCTTTTTAAATTGGAAGTAGCATCGTTTAATGGAAATTTTTTGTTGTAACAAAATTATTTTGGGCATTTTGACTTTTCCTTTGACGGAAATTAAAATTATTTTTACACATTTGATAAATCATTTATTTTCTTACAAATATTAAAATAATAAATCTGGCAATATGGTGGCAAGAAAATGTCCAACAAGAAAAAAAGTTAAATCCGCTACATCATCGAATCAGTTAGTCCAACAAGAGAAGAAAAAATCATAGCCAACTTTGTCCCAAAGAGGTCGTGAACGGATTAGTAGCAACAGTCTACCAGAGCCTACCAACGAGTCCGATAGGTACGTTTTTATGGCCTAGGGCAGTAGCACACTTAGCAACTGTGATTCGTGTTATAAGTTTGGCATTATTTTAGTATATCTTTGTTGGCACTGTCAATCGATGTCAAATTCAAGGTTAGCAGGTTAGGTTTTTCGTCAAACTAACTCAAATCCTAACCTCGAACTTAACATAGACAGCGTCACCAACAATACACTTCAGTACTGCCAAACGTATAACAACAATCACTGCATTTTTAAAACAAATACTTTGGAATAATTCTTTAATAAAATCAAAATAGTTATTGTTCTGCTTCAGTATCTATGCAATAATATATTGAACAACTAGTTGAGAAAAGTGTAGTTTTTCCAAGCAGAGCGCGAACTTTTTAATCCAGGCGTCGAGCAAGGAAAAACCGTAATATACTGCAGTAATGCCAAACTTATAACAAACTTAGTACCAAAATAAAAATAATAGAGAAAATTAATTAGATTAATAACTATTATGCTACATGTATTTATGCTTTTGTAAATAAAGTTCGTTTTTCTATAATACGAGTACTTAACTTGAATTTGTATGTCTTCGTTCTATCACCTTTTTCTTTCCCAAACACCATTTTTGCTTTTTTGTGCCTATTTAGGTGCCTTTTTGCCTATTTAGGTGCCCTTTTTGCTTATTTTGAATGCCCTTTTATCTGCCTTTTTGAGGTTTTATTTTGCCTAACTATCCTGTCTTTAGTAAGAGTGAACTGTCAACTGTAAAAATTATTAAAACCTTTAGAGACATTTTTGGGTTCTGAGGCACGTGTAAAAACTTCGCGGCCTGACACAGAGATGAAGCTGGAATTGGCGTCTACTTTCGCTCTGTTAATGTTTGGTCTCTTGTATAATATAACCTAAAATTTCAGTTTAATAAGTATGTCAAATAGTGGTCGAATTACAGCTGCTCAAAGCTAGTCTTTCGGGTGATTTCTGTACAAATGGAAAACATTGAACACCGAGCTTTTATTAAATACCTATTTAAAAAAGATTTAAAGCGTCAAGCGATCCACAAAAGCATGGTTAACACTTTGAGTGAATCTGCACTTCGTAAAAAATGGACAGCGCTTTTCAAACAAGGCAGAGACAGTCTGGAGGACGACCCGCCCAGTGGAAGGCCATCAACGTCGCTGACGGCTGAAAATATTGATAAAGTAGTTACAATCAGAATACGCCCTTATAACTTTGCAGGTCTGTACGTACAGTCTATTTAATTTCGGGGTCTGTGACGCACATTTTGAACTTCGCGCGCACCCCTCCCGCTTTGGTGCAATTGGGGGAAGCAGCTAGCGTTCGTTAAATTTTCCAGTGGTTTTGCGGGCATGTGGTTTACATTTAGTGAAATTTGCCCTAGCTTATGGTGGCGGCTTATGGCAACTCTGTCGGTTTACTGAGAAATTTCTTCTCACGTCAATTCTGGCGGATTTTTTGGAAGCGCACTGTTGACTCTTTTGCACGTGGCCCAAATTGATCTTGGCGTAAGTCGATTGAAGCCTCAATCCTACCGCGTCGAGACATTCTTGATTCTATTTTGAGAATTTTTTTATAGCCATAGGTTTGGAGCCCCATTTTAACCCCCCCCCCCCCCCCCATCGCTGTTTCACGGAAGGTTTTGCAGTCCACATTGGGAGCAATGATCTTGAAGCTGTCGCGACCCTGAAGGCACCTGTCACATTCAGCCTTCTATGTGCTATTTGGGCGTAATCCTCCGATGTTCGGTGCCGGCCCTGCTTAACCATTCAATTGGGCTTGGGCGCTCGACAAAAGAAATTGAAGTAACACGTTTTATCTTTCCATTGCTTTAAAACTTACTTGGATTCCTTCAGCATCATGTAGATTTTATTTTGGACTTCGCCGTCAATTTGCCGTTCGCTTCACAAACCGAGTAAATTTAATGCGCTTAACGATTTTCATCCTAGGAGTATAAAGTAATTTCATTCTGATCGTTTTAAACTGTTGTGGTAATATTTTATGTAATTTATTGTTGTACTTTTTAAACTGTTGAATATGTCAACTAACTTATTCGCGAGTAGATTTATGTGATTTGAGGTTCACCTTAATTTTGCCTATATGATCACTTTATTTATGACCTTATTCTCGCATGTATTTATTGGATCTATTTTGATAATCACCTGTATCTTGTATTAACTTTTAGTAATGTGTGATCATTATACTGTGATATAAGTATTCTGTTTTGTTCTTTGTTACTGCTACCCGTATTCGTATGCTTTCTTTCAGATTATTGGGCTACTGTGAGTTTACAAATTCTCTGTGATGCCTGACTACATTTGTCGTTAGTTAAAAGATTCGTTGGCGACCTCTTGTGAGCCGCTTTTCTCAATTAAAATAAGAATTAAAATTCAGCAAAATCATATAAATTTATTTAAGCTCTGAACTCTACAAAATCTCGAAACTTAATGAAACTTAATGTCTCCACTCCCTTCAGCTAACATTTGACCTTCGTCTCCTGGATTACATTACTACTATGAAATATAAGAATATTTATAAAACAGAATTCTTGCAAATGAGTCATCAGGCACCAGTCGCTTTATTGTTATGGTTGGCGTAGAGAATTGCTAACAGTTTCGGCCATGCTACGACACCCAGCGTCCTCGCGGGTATCTACTTGCATCCCGACACCTGTAACCCACAAATCAAAACATTGGTGATGGCCAATTAACCAGCCCAAATGTAACGACTTTTTCGTTACAACTTATCATGCACCCACTCTTTAGCGGTTATCCCATTACGTTAACGATTCTTAACCAATACGTCATCGGTTCACAACCATTTCTTAAACGGTCATACGGTGTATTCCAGCTAAACCTTTAGCCATCACGTGACACACTACCTTCGTTATCACTTTCATCGTCAAAAGTGACATCAGGGTATGGTTTCATCTTATCCACTGAACACACACCCTTGTAAAACTTATTGGCACGCGTCGTACCTGGGATATCCTCAATACAATATCGATCGTGTTGCAACACCTCTTTGATTATGAAGGGACCGTCGTACTTTGGAAGCAACTTTTTGCTCTTTCCATCATTAGGTCCAACATTCTTTAGGATCACAACTTGTTGACCCACATTGTACTTGGGAGCTTCTCGCCGTTTCGCATCGAAACGTTTCTTAGCCTTTGTTTGCTCCGTTAAAATTCTCACATTCGCATCGTTACGAATTTCTTGGATAGTGTCTGACGTTCCCGTCTTGCAGGTAACATCTACCTCTAATTCATTTCTTAAAAATGCATCACCTTTATTTCGCGGTCTATAACCCATCATTAATTCATACGGACTTTTTCCGGTCGTCTTATTTACAGTCGTGTTGTAAGCAAATTGAATTTTGTTTATGTTTCGATCCCACTTGTCTTCACCGTCCTCTAAGGAACTAGCCAAAGAGTGTAGGATTGTACTATTCATTCGCTCCACCTGACCGTTTGCCCTAGGAGTTGCCGTGGCATTTAAGACTGATTTTATCCCTAAATCTTTACAAAAGTCTGTAAACTTTTTGCAGGTGAAACAAGATCCTCTATCTGATATGATACGCATAGGTACACCAAATATATCTATCACTGTCATTAGAAAATTAAGTACAGGGCCCACTTTGGTACTCTGTACTGCTTTAAGTAAAATAAATTTTGTAAAGGCTTCAGTAATCACCAATAAGTAACTTTTTATTACTCCTCACGAACGGTCCTAAATGATCCAAATGTATGGCGTCGAACGGTGTTAATTTTTTTGGTATCGGGTTTAATAACCCTGGTTTTTTTCCTGTCGGCTTTTTATTATACAAACAATTTAAACAATTTGTGATATATTTTGCAACGTAACGTCGTATCCCCGGAAACCAATAAGTTTTACTAATTATTTCTAAAGTTTTATCGAGAGCAAAGTGACCCATATCATCGTGATAATACCGCAAAATTTGTCGACGTGCTAATTTAGGAACGACCCATCGTGACCCGTTTTCAGTCTGACGATAAAGTCGGTGCTGTCGTATTTTATATTGTTTATGAAGGTCGCGTTCCTCGGCGTCAACCGGTGACCGATTTAACACTTCGAGTATGTATTTACATCTTTCATCATTCAGCTGAGCCGATAATATCCAATCGTCCGTGACAACATTCATCGTAAGAACTGGGATACGATCTAAGTCCTGAAAATCCGTCAACACTGGGTTTCTGCTTAGAGCATCCACATGTGACATGGACGCACCGGGTCTATATACAACCGAGAAGTCGAATTCCGAGAGTTGTAACCACCATCGACCTATCCTTGGGATCAGGTCGCGCTTTGTTAGTGCAGTACGCAAAGCATTGCAATCAGTCACAACTGTAAATTGAAGACCAATCAAGTATACCCGAAAATGCAGCAAAGAACTAACAACGGCAAGAGTCTCTAACTCATAGGAGTGATACCGTTGTTCCTCTTTGCTAGTTTTTCTACTAAAGAATTTAATCGGTTTTAATAATAATAATAATAATAATAATAATAAAGTATTTATTTTGGTGAAGGGTAGATGTTATACAGAACTCAATTAGAATTAATATATAGATTATTTACACCAAAATCACAAGGTTCAGTTCAGTTAAACTGTTTTTCAACTAAACCTTGAAATTATAAATGACCAGTTATATACACCTAATGCCTACATGAGCTGTCTTTTTGTTTCTGGAGTAAAATACCACCTAAACCTTTTTGTGACGCGTCTGTATGTACTTCTGTATGCGCTTCTGCATCATAGATCGCTAATACTGGTCGACTTGTTAATTTATTTTTGAGGAGATTGAAAGCCGACTCCTGTTCTTCGTGCCACACGAACGGAACATCTTTTCTTGTTAGGTGCGTCAAAGGTGAAGCAATTACCGCAAAATTCGCTATGTACTTACGAAAATAACTGGCAAGCCCAATAAACTGTCGTATTTCATGCACAGTTTTGGGTCTAGGAAATTGTTCTATTGCAATGGTCTTTTGCGTCCCTGGCTTTATGCCTTGTGCACTAATTTCGTGACCTAAGTACTCTAGTTTTTGTTGGAAAAATAAACACTTTGACAACTTAATTGTGAGGTTTGATTCTCTAAATACGTTTAAGACTTGTTTTAGAGAAGTTAAACCTTCCTCTATATCTTTTGATGGTAACAAAACATCATCCATGTAGGCCATGGCCACATTAAACGGTAAGGGTCCTAACACTTTATTAATTGTTCTCTGAAAGACCGCTGCCGCGTTAACAAGCCCAAAGGGCATACGTACATATTCATAATGCCCATCCGGAGTGACGAATCCGGTTTTTGGAATTGATTTTTTTGCCATAGATATTTGATGATACCCAGCTGCGAGATCGAGACTTGTAAAGTATTCGCAACCCTTCAGTCTATCAAGATGTTCCTCAACATGAGGTAGAGGATGTTTGTCTTTTATTGTTTTCGCATTTAGTTTGCGAAAATCTACACATAGTCGCGTATCACCGCCTTTCTTTTTGACTAATAAAATTGGGCTAGCGTATGCTGAGTTGGATTCTTGGATAATATCATTTTTAAGCAGATCATTTATAATATCACGCGTGTGCTGTCTTTCAGTAAAGGATAACCTGTAAGGACGGTATATTACAGGTTCGTCATCTTTTAAATTAATTTCCATTTGTACCTTTTTACATTTTCCCAACTCGCTAGTTGTTGTAGCAAAACAATCGCGGTATTCATTTAGTAAGTTCAAAAGACGAGTTTTGACATTTTCGGCTAATAACGTGGGAACGAGTGTCTTTATATCATCGAATTCGAAAAGCTTGCGATTCGTGATACCCGTTATTGATAATACTTGACTTGATTCTCTTAGTTCATTATCATGATGGGTTATATCTTGTTCACAAATATTACCACGTGCTATAATTTGACCTTTGCGATAAACGACAGGTAAATCAGACACATTATAAACTCCCACACAACCTTGTTGCGCTCGGGTTACACATCTAACGATAAGATGGTCTCGTAAGGGTAAGCTTCTTACCTGACCTTCGAAGTGACAAAAGTTCACTATCCCACCGCTGCTCTGTGAGCCGCTTTTCTCAATTAAAATAAGAATTAAAATTCAGCAAAATCATATAAATTTATTTAAGCTCTGAACTCTACAAAATCTCGAAACTTAATGAAACTTAATGTCTCCACTCCCTTCAGCTAACATTTGACCTTCGTCTGCTGGATTACATTACTACTATGAAATATAAGAATATTTATAAAACAGAATTCTTGCAAATGAGTCATCAGGCACCAGTCGCTTTATTGTTATGGTTGGCGTAGAGAATTGCTAACACTCTTTGCTTTTTAATTAATCTGAGTACTTAAAAAACTGCACACCATCTCTATCGAGTTAGTCCGGCCGGCAATTGTATCCATGTAGTCACTTGATTTTGGAAGTTTTAGCCGATGAATCAATTTAAGCTAACAAAGTCCATGTTATTGTATTATCAGATCATAGAGTAAAGGTGCATCAGATAGCTGAAATTGTGGGTATTTCAACTGGTCGGATTCATCACATTTCAACTGAAAAATTGCTCATTCCAGAACAAAAACGAGTTCGACACCAAATTTTCCAGCAGTGTTTGGACCGGTTTTTGACGAACCCGAATGATTTTATGGAAAGATTTATTACTACAGATAAAACATGGGTGCATCACTACACACCGGAGTTGAAAGAACAGTTTAAACAATGGAAGTATAAAGAATATCCGCGTCCAAGAAATGCAAAGAGGGTGGCTTCGACTGGAAAAGTATTGACATCAATTTTTTGGGATTGAACAGGCATACTCATGACTACATTCCGAAGAGCCAGACTATAACAGAGGCGTACTGCGCTAATTTACTAGACCAATTGAAACAAAAAATATTAAAAAAATACCGGGTTTGGCAAAGAAAAGAGTGCTCTTTCATTACGATAATGCATTTCCCCACATGTCCCGAATTACAACCTCCAAAATTGAACAAGTCGGCTTCGAATTGATTCCGCCTGCACAGTATTCTCCAGATTTGGCCCCATCAGACGACCATCTCTTTCCAAACTTGAAAAATAACTTGGCAAGTCAAAAATTTTCATCTAACGAGGAAGCTATAGCGTTATAGCGAGCGTAGAAGCCTATTTTGCAGACCTCGACGAATCGGTCAATATAGAGGGGATAATAAAGTTGGGACATGGTTGGAATAAATGCGTTGTACTTCGAAATTATTTAAAAAATAAAACTTATTTTAAACCTGTTATACAATTGTTTGTATGCCAGGCTGCTAACATTTCAAACGCCCCAGACTGTCCATCCCAGTAAAACCAAAGTTTGATACCATTGTTCCAAAGTTTCATAGAACATCCCCGTAGATTTTGATTGAAGTTTGTCGCCCCCTCCTCCCCCAGATATTTCCTCCCTGGAATTTTTTAGTAGATACTGACTATGGGGTATCATTATGAGTAAGAGAGAAATGTAGTCCGTGAATATGGTCAACATTTTTTTAGTACCTAATTTTTTCAAGTATTGTTGAGCCTTCTCACACCGAACGCTGTATCGCAGTGTAACGAAAGCCTTGTACCATGGTTTTAAAGCTTCATAGAACACCTCAATAATTTTCATGGAAAGTTGTCCGTATGAAATGTGTACCCCCTACCCCCCGCCAGATATCCCCTCCTTTGAATTTTTGGCTAGATATTGATTATGGTGTATCGCTTATGAGTAAGAGGAAAATGTCTGTAAAAATGATCAAAATCCTTAAGAGCAATTTTTTAGAATTTTTTATCGGTTTGTCAACATTTTTGGGGTATTTGGGCCTCCGGACAGCGAACACTGCAACGCTGCGAAACTAAAGTCTGTTACCGTCGGTCCACAGCTTTATGGAACATCTCTATTTTAGTAGTAGTGGTTGTTGTGGGAAGACCGAAGTCTAGCAAGTAGGCCACCATAGGCCCTTTTTGCCAACCCCATGCCATCCCCTCAACCACCTTCATTATCGTCCTCTTCGATGAGCTCTTCTCCCTGCTTAAACCTTCCTGATTTTCTAATGAAGATCAGAATATCGGCCCAGGATAGGGAGTTCAACTCTTCTATTCGAAGTGTAGCTGTTCCAAAGGTTCTATATCTCAATCGCTGGTATGCATCGCATTCTCCCAAGTAGTCAAAGGACGTTTCTTCATCCCTCCCACATCTTGGGCAAATGTGATCTTCCTCTACGCCTGTCAGTGTTAGGTGCCTCTTTAATTTACAGTAGCCTGTCAAGATCCCTATCAAAATATTTGTGGTTCTTCGGCTCCTTCCCATTTGCCATACCGATTTCTTTGAATCAAATCCCGCTATGTGGTACTTTGCCTGACGACAGCCCCTGCATTCTTTCCACTTTTCCTCGCTGGTCTTGTAGGCCCACCCGGTTAGGGCTGCTGAGACCTGCTGCCTTGTTATACCCAAAAAAGGTTCCGGTCCAAAACAAGTTTCCCCGGCTCCGAGTTTGGCTAGTTCATCCGCCTTCTCGTTGCCTTGGACCCCTGTGTGTCCCGGGACCCAAATGAGCTCGACGTCCGTTTTCTTTGCCAATTCAGCTAAAGCATCTACACATTCCTGGACAAGAGCTGATCTTGTTCTGGCCGAGAAGATTGCTTTTAGTGCGGCTTGGCTATCAGAGCAAATATAGATTTTTTGCTCTGGGGATATCCTGACCTCGTTCCTTGTTGCCACCGATAGGATGGTATAAACTTCTGCTTGGAATACCGTGGTGAATCTTCCTAAAGCATAGCTTTCTTGTACCCCTCGGCCTACCATATAAATTCCTGCTCCAAAGGATTGCCTTTCCGCCATTCGAGAACCATCCGTGTAGCATATCAAGACATTCGACTGGAGCTTAACCCTTTTTATCTCCCACTGTTCCCTTGTTGGGATAGTGAGAGAGTATTCTTTCTCTAACCTTAGCCGGTCCTCTGCTTCGGTTACTCTGTAGGCTGATAGAGGTATTTCTCTATCATCCATGTCGGCCATCCTAGCATGGCCCGTGCGAACTCCCTGGTTATTCCAAAGCCCCGTATCCCGCATTCTGAGGTGGGTATCCATGGCCTCTCTCTTTATCCAAGTGTCGAGGCCCGGGAGTCCCAATATTACCTCAAGTGCGGTCGTTGGAGTTGTCCTCATTGCCGCTGTAATTCCGAAACAGGCTAGTCGTTGGACCTTTGCCAATCTTACTGAAATACTGGGGCGCTCTACACTAGGCTACCAGACCACTGAGCCATACTGAACTCTTGGCCTTACTACCAATGTGTAGAGCTAGTGCACAATCTTGAGGTTTATCCTCCAGTTCCTGCCTATTGCTCTGCGCAACTGCCATAAGGTCGCTGCCGACTTCTTCACCGTCCTGTCGACATGCGACCTCCAACTTAGTTTGCTGTCCAGGATTACCCCCAGGTACTTGACCTCTTGCACTAATGCAAGTGGTCTTCCGTACATTATGGGTATTCTCAGACCATGAAGTTTTCGTATTTTTGTAAAGAGAATGATCTCAGTTTTTAGTGGGTTTACCGACAGACCTTTCTCTTCAGACCATCTTTCAATAATCCTGCAGGCTACCTGCATTCTATTGCAGACGACGTTTAGGAACCTGCCAGTAACAAGTACCAGTCCATCATCTGCGTATGCTTGTGCATCGAAGCCCTCTGCCTATAATGTCAATTACCTCCTTTCGGATTCTATTGACAAAAGTGGGCTCGGTACCTTTGTTAATTATCTCAAGATCCGTGGACGACAAATATTCTAGTAGGGTTTCGCCCCGAGGGTTAATATCTGAGCTCCCCTACACCGAATGATGTGCATTAGCGTCACATCTGACTATTACCGGAAGACCTTTATATCTTGCAAACGATAATTAAGCGTTCGAATTCCTCCGTAAGTATAAGCGCGTCATTCGAAGGAAACTAAGCACCTCCTACTACTACCTTATGGTTTCTACCACCTACCTGATGCTCCAGAACCGCTGCAGTAAGGTCCTTGATTACCAGCTGCGGTGGGGGTACCATGCAGAGATCCCTGGTGATCATGATACAGGTCCTGGGTCGATCATCCACTTCCTTGCCAACTACTACATCGTAGTTGGCCATCCTCAGTCTCCTGACCTTATTCCTGTAAATATACGATTCTTGAATGAGGACTATTTCTCTCCTGGCAGTTAGGGCGCTCATCAGCTCTGCCGTAGCGCCCCTACTGTGCTGAAGATTGATCTGACTTACCCGCAGTAAATCCATTATGGGGAGTTAACGGTGCGGGATCTGTGGTCTTTTCAGTTGTCCTTCTTGGCCTGCTTTGACGCGCCGGCCTCAGAAGAGTCCTGGCGGACTGCTCTGCTAGACGTCGGCGCCCTTCGAACTGCGAGAGTTACCAACTGGTAGTAGAGCTGCCACCCAGACTCCTCCAGAGTTCGGACAGTATCTCCGCTGACCATGAAGGTCAAGAACCACCCTCCTAGTCCTCCTGTCATCTGGATATGCCTCCATTGCTCCACTCTTAGTGAGCGGTTCTGTATTGAAAGCATCTGCCTCAGATTTTCCAGGTCAACCGGCTCTGTAAATTTTTATGCAAATCCATCTGTAACTTTTACCGCCGTGTGGAACATACTTACGTAGGTATGTACAGTCGCGGAAACATAAACCGGGACAAGTCATGTAAGACAATTTTTCACAATTTGAATATTGCAATTTTGCCTTCCTAATTGTTCATGAAATCCTATCTACCACATACCAATGAACCAAAAAGAACTTGTTGATGCAATATAAGCAACTTGGGATAGCATCAACAATGAATTCATTCAGACAATTTAACTTAAGCAAATTTTAGTGTCCCGCTTTATGTTTCCGCAGCTGTACATACCGGGTAGTAATGCCAAAAAGTAACTATTCGGTACACACGTACTCGTTACCCGACAAGGTATGAAGTATCGAATATCAACTTGCAAAAGTAGTCGTTACATTTCTTGTAAAACAGTTACTAAAGTTTAACCTTGCTTTTTATTTTATTGTCAACATACGGTGTGCATAAGCCCCGAGCGCAGTTCTCAATTCTGAGAAAGAAAAAAGTAATAACTCAGTTTTGTTTGTTTACGTCAGTATCACAACTACGTGAATGTGGAGGGTGCTCGCCACTCGATATAATAAAAACAGATACTCTAGCAAGATGATAGCTGAACTTGAAGGTAGAGAACTGCACGAGTTCAATATATAGGATCCGCAAACCACAATTTCTGAAATTTTTATACCCGCCGCTGTTTCAAACCCGGACCCCAAATTCGAATATTAGACCAGCACGTACCCGCAACTTGCTTCAGATAAAATGCTTATACACAATAAAGAATGTAATTTTCACACTTCGGCAGTCAAATTATTATTATTTGTAGACGCAAACAAAATGTATATTGAAGAAATAAAGTTACACCCGTGACCCACAGTTTCAAACCCACACCCGACCCGCTACCCGCAATATTGATATATCTCACCCGCAATGCGGGTAATCCGCGGGTACCCGACCCGATGTAGGACTCTACTTGCAGGTACTCTATCTGAACCGGCTGCGGATGTTTGCGTGAAGCGCGTAATATTTTATTTACGACATACGAGTTCTTACTTGCGACTTCACTTTCAAAAACTCAAAAAAATTATGACATAGTATCTATCATTTGACTTATCCAAACAATAACACAAACTTGTTTCCATAGTAACGAAGGCCGTTTTCCGATCTTGGCCGGAAAAACGTTACTTTCCGGCGAAGAATTTCTCCAGAAACTGTATATTTTCTGGTCGGTCGTAATTAAATGAATTTTCGCCCAGTTGTCTGGAAAGCCCTCGCTTCGCTCAGTTAATTAAGGATGCCATGCAAAATTTAATCCAACCAATCAGAATGAATTTCCTCGTTTGACCAACTCTTTTCTTATACATGCAGGAACTCTAGGTGTGCTGAATTTTATTGGTGACAACTGTACATTTCGTGTATTATGCAAAACCACCTCGCCTCTTTTTCCGACTTTCGTCGTGTGCCAGTTTCTACTCCCCCTTACGTGAATCAGGCTGCATATTTCCTACACCTGGTTGGTGTACTACCCCTAGGGATATGCCTACTCCACTTTGAGAAACTTTAGATCAAGAAAGATCTGTAGTTTAAGAAATTTTATAATTTTGTTCCAAGTTTTTCTGTGCTCTGTCACGTCCTTGAATTTGCGGTTTTGTTTTATCATCATAAACAACGTTATATATTCCACCTCTCGACATACGTCTCCCCAATATGTGTGGTCAACGGTTGTTGCCATTCACTGAGTTCCGGCTATTTTGCTGATCTCATCCCACCATCCTGTTCTATGCCTACCGCGATCTCTTCTACACATTCTTGGCTTCCACTCAGTCAGCTTCTTACTCCATCGGTTGTCTTCTCTTTTCATAACTGTCCTGCCCATTGCCATTTTAAACTTGTGATGCGTGTCGCTAGGTCTTCCACTGCGGTTTTGTATCTAATCCAATTACTTGTTTTTCACACACATCTTAAATCATTTACACTAATAAATGATCTGAGGTGTAAATAAACTAATGAAAAAGCTACATGTGGCGATATGCTTAGTAAAATTCTGAGTGGAAAAGCTTAATACTAAAATGGTGGATTGGTCTTCATGAGCCCTCATGAGCGGTAAATAAAAACAATTTTTTATTCAGGTAAAATATCTTTTGTTCTAAAACTAAAAATTGTGGTCCCATGCAGAATTTCAGAAATATCAGTTTACTTTTATCAAACCCTGTTTAAAACAAATATTTAATCTAAATATATACGTACCTATAATTTATTAGAAAACTGTAAACACAAAAGTTTATTTAGATAAATTCACTGTTGATTCCTGTAAGTTCTACCAACTTAATTACAACAAGTTACCAATTAGTACTCACAACATAAACTACATTATTTTTTGAAGAAATTTATTTCAAATTCAGAAATACAGAAATAACACAATTTAAAGTTATATTATACATGGTTTCAAATGTGTAACTAAATGATCTCTCTATAAAGTTCTGTATTCACAAGAAGCACAACTGTAAGGTTGTTCTCTGAATGATGTCATTTTTAGCAACGGTCTATTATGATAGTTTTTTCGGACTTTTACCACTGTCTCGGGTGTTTATCACAGGATGTTTCAGGAGTAAATCACAAATTCCCGAAACGTCGTGTGATGAACACCCGAGAAACTGTAAGGTTTTCAGCTAGAGTGATTTTCCATTATGTCCAACCAAACTGAATTTGCCTGCCGTTGTAAACTTATAAACAGAACAACAAAAAGGTTTTTCGCACATATGGGGTTTCATACATGTAACTAAATAATGTTTTCATGCTGTTCTTTATTTACAACCAGTACAGCAACAAGGTCTATTGCCTGTTGTAAATTTACACACAGAATAATAAAAAGTTTTTTTGCTTATATCAGATTTCATATGCGCAACTAAACTTCATTTGTATGTTGCTGTAGATTTACAAATAAAAAAACAAAAAGGTTATTCGCCTGTGTGAGATTTCATATGTGTAACCAAATTACCTTTCTGTACTGTTGTATATTTACAAACAGAGCAAGCATAAGGTTTTTCATCTTCATGAGTTTTCATATGTGTAATAAAATTCTTTTTATATAACGTTGTATATTTACAAACTGAACAACAAAGAGGTGTTTTGCCTGCGTGAGTCTTCATATGTGCAACCAATTTACTTTTGTGTGCTGTTGCAAACTTACAAACAGAACAACAAAAAGGTTTTTCGCCTGTGTGAGTCTTCATATGTGCATCCAAATTACCTTTACGTGCTGTTGTAAATTTACACACAGAACAAAAAAAGGGTTTTTCGCCTTGGTGGGATTTAATATGTGTAACCAAATTACTTTTACGAGCTGTTGTAAATTTACAAACAGAACAACCAAAAGGTTTTTCGCCTGTGTGAGATTTAATATGTGTAACCAAATGGTCTTTACGTGCGGTTGTATATCCACAAACAGAACAACAAAAAGGTTTTTCGTCTGTGTGATATTTCATATGTCTAATCAAATTGTTTTTATGTGCCGTTGTATATTCACAAACAAAGCAAGTGTAACATTTTTTATCTGTATGAGTTTTCATATGTGTATCTAAATTCTGTTTATATATTGTTGTATAGTTACAAAGAGAACAACAAAGAGGTTTTTTGCTTGTGTGAGATTTAATATGTTTAACCAAACTTGTTTTATATGCTGTTGTATACTTACAAATGGAACAATGAAAAGATTTTTCGCCTGTGTGAGATTTAATATGTTTTACCAAATAATCTTTACGAGCTGTTGTAAATTTACAAACAAAACAACAAAACAACAAAACGGTTTTTCGCCTATGTGAGATTTAATATGTGTAATCAAATAATCTTTACGTGCTGTTGCATATCCACAAACAGAACAACAAAAAGGTTTTTTGCCCGTATGAATTTTCATGTCTAGCAAAACTATATTTAGCGGCCGTCCTATATCTACACATAGAACAAGAAAATAGTTTTTCGACTGGACGCGGTTTCGTACGTGTAACCAAACTTTGTTTGTCTGCTATTGAATTTTGGGGCATATAACTTTGATCTTTAACTTCAAGCTCGCACTTAATGTCAATTTCCGAATAATCACTGTTGATATTGCTTTCATTGATATCTTGTTTCGTAGATAATTTGTTAAAATCTTCATTGTCATCTGAGTCGCTTAATTTATGCAGTAAAGATGCTGTTGGACTAGAACAATTATTATCTGATAGTTCCTGATTAGTGGCCATCATGGCTAGTTTAGTGTTGGCATGGAGAATAATGCTTTTTTCCTCAAAATATATAATTACAGGAACAAATAAAATCACCACACCTAGAACAAGTAGCTATTATTACAACTGATTCACATATTAGCCAATTATATATAGTTATTTTTGCATACTGATACTGTGATACTGTCCTATAAAAAACTAAAACTAATATTTTAAACAGAAATATTGCATTAAAACAGAATCACTATAACTACTAAGTCATTATAGTGATTTAAAACAGTCGGATGTTATTTTTCATTTATTGATTTAGTAAAAGCAGCGACTGTTTCCCTTCTAGCGTTAAATGCTTGCAAATTACCTTAAATAAACCAGCAAAAGTATTTATGAGTGGAACGGTTGAGAATTACTTCAATAATAAAATCGTTGCCTCTTAAACCACCTGTAAAGTAAAGAATAAAATTTAATAAAAGTTCCTCTGAATGCTCACACTTAACCTGAGTTTCGAAAGTGTTGTTCCAATGGGTAATAACTAATTAACATACCGATTTCGATCGGTTGTCAACGTCAACCTTGTTAGAGAGTTGAAGCCCGTCATTTAATAAGACCCGAGGTGAAAAAGACGCATCCTTTAATTAACGAATTACAATTGTTTTGGTTTCATAGGACATCAAGAACAAAACTTTTAGGTTAGGAACACAGAACAATGTTTAGAAATTAATTAAATCAGGCTTGCCATCTTTGAACATTTCTAAAAACCCAATAGAGTTAAATGTTTTTTTCCGTTATCGATCATGGAAGTGGGTCTGTGATATAGAGCCTTAGTAACAAGGCGTGTAATAAGGCGGTGATTATATTTGTTTGCTGCTTTCCTAGGATAATAAAATTAACAACACAACCCTTTCGGCAACAAACCGCGGCTTTGTCTTGGCCTGTACTTGGTTACCTCAAATGTTAATAAGTCCTTACATTCCTTGTTACTTAAATAGCTATTATTTACAACCATATATGTGTATAATAAGGTCATTAGTCATTATTGTCTTTTGAAAAGTTGGAAAATGAGCCATTACCAACTTTTACTTCCCACCCCTGGCGGGAAGTATATTATCATGACAGCGGATGGAAAGCTGTTCCTCTTGGGTGGAAAATAATAGTTCAACGCTTCTATCTCTTGGTCGGAAAGTGACATTTCTGTCAATTCTTGAAAACATCAAATGTCAATCACAACCTGCCAAATACATTTTTCCAATAAAATGGTTATGAATAAAATAGTGTACATTCCAGTGGGATAGTTTTTAGTAGTACAGTAAAAATTATTAAAAATTAAGCGGATAATTTAAATACCTAATGTAAATATTTTTAAAATTTTATTATCTCTGGCCTCTGAGTGAATGCATTATTATAATTATTACAACTAATTAACACAAAAATACTATTGAAATTAACTTAATAATTACATAATATAAAAATTGTACTTATAGGTAGATAACAATTTAATAATTGTAATACTGATAGCATATTAACAGGCACTTAACGAAAATAGTATATTATATCATGAGGGACTAAAGTGCATCATTAAATCCCGCGAGTGAATACTATTTCCTGAGGGCCCGTAGGGCCTGAGGGAAATAATCACTCCCGCGTGGTATACGCTATTTTTTGCACTTTTGGGAATATTATCATCAAATATTTGAAAAATTTGAAATCTGTCAATTTGGAAACTGACAAATACGAATTTTATTAGGAATGTTGTGTACAGATTGATTTTTAAAAACTGAATTGCAGCAGGCCCTGGATAGCCTGAATCAGTTGGAAGTACTGAAGTGTATTGTCAGTCTATGTCAAATTCTAGATTTGCAGGTGAAGTTTTGCGTCAGTGTGTGTCAAATGACAAACAAATCCTAACCTACTAACCTATAATTTGACATACACTAACAATGCACTTCAGTACTGCCAACTGATTAATTTTAAATACAAATTTTATTAAGAATGCTGTGTGCATAAATTTACCATAGATACGGTAACATTTTTACTTTAGTCCCTAGGGGCTAAAGTAATTACTTCTGTCCCTAGAGATTAAATGAGCTACTTTAGTCCCTGAAATAAGTGACTGAAGTGCCAACTTTAGTCCCGCAAGTGCAATAAGGGGAGTTAATTAATTAATTTTAAAAGGTCTATATGGTCATTAGTTACTGTTAATAACACTTTCCAAGAATTTATGACTGTCCTCATCTGAAGAGATTGTATTGACAGTAAACATTATGGTTTTAATGGTGTCAACACTGTGATATAGGGCATGGTCCATTATAACTATGCCATTTGGAGGCAAATTAGGTAAAAGTTGTTGTTCTAGTCACTACATGAAATTTGTGTGATTCATTTCATCATGATTTCACCTGATTTACTTTGTGATTTATAAATCAGTAATTCATTCGCTATATGAAGCTATTTTAACCATCTTCATGAACTATTATAGTTCCTTTTGCCACTTCTCTCACTATATTAAGTCAATGAAACAAATAAACACTTCTGTCAAATATTTTATCTGTCATTAAGAGTATGTATAAAGTGAGATTTAAATATACTATTGTTTACTACTCACATAATTATTTTAATTATTTAAACCTCACTTTATACTCTTAGGCCCGGTATTACAATGCACAGTAAAACTGAAGGTAAAGTTAAACTTTACTGGAAGTTTAAACTGTAGGTTATTTCGTTAGCGTATTACAATCTGTTTCCGGCTGCTGGTTAAGTTTACCGTGAAATCGTTTGCGTTGGTAGCGCTGTCGACAAAACGCCTAACTTCCAATCTATTTATTTTCTGTCAAACGACGTTCAATTGGCGGTTGGATGAATTAGCGGATGTGTTATATTTGTGGTTGTTTGAAATAAGAGCACATTCCTCTTATATTGTTAATATTTATTAACCATGTTTCTCCAGTAACCATAACTAAATTTACAAAGGAAGTAAATAAAAGAAGGGGAATGTGCCCCAGATTCTGTAGTTTAGACTTATTATAAAATAACCAAGATACCTATCAGTGGGAAATGCTATAAGATGTTCTATATCATTTAATACTTGTTGGACACTGTTTTTGGATATTCGAAATCTATTAATAAATTCCATATCATTCCACAATTCAAAATGATTTAACCTCTCTAAATATTTTGGTTGACGTGGCATTTCCACTACATTAATTACATCTTCGTCATCGGATAATAGATCTTCAAATATCTCGAATACGTCTTCCATTCTTTTGCGTTTTGGCAACAATACCCGATTTGTCAGGTTAGAATATGCCAGGTTGATGTAAACTGCGGTTTAAACTGTACCGATCGGACGTTTAAGTTTACTGGAAGTTTAAGCGTCGCTGTCTGAAAACTGAAGATTGTAATACGCAGTATTCACGAAATCTGCAGTTTAATTGTCAATCTCCAGTTTAAGCTGATATTGTAATACCGGGCCTTAATGACAGATAAAATATTTGACAGAAGTTTTTGTTTGTTTCATTGACTTAATTTTAGTTTAAAAATTTACCTAGCCATAATTACATTCTATCTTTGTCCTGCTACTCATTTTGTTTATGTCTTTCTTGTCGCACTCATTAATTTCCTATGTTCAAAACGGAATCGGAAGATCTGTATATACCGGGTGACAATAAAACTAGGGCCATGATTATATCTTCTTTATTTATGAATCGATTTGGATAAAATTTTGTACCAAGATACTAGACATAATTTCTGATTCGCCGATGGATATAGTCAAACTTCCGGTTTTACCGGAATGATACTAACTTTGATTTTTTAAATGGGACACCCTGTATAGTTTATGTTTTTATGAATCTACGAGTCAAATTACATATAATGGTATTGCCCTTGGTAGGTGCCATTTAAAAAAGGTGACTTTTTCTTAAAAACGAGTTTAGCAAATTATATTCTTTTATTAAAGGTTTGTTATTGCCTTATTGATAAAATAACAATTATTAAGAGTTGCTAGAGTTAATTAGAATAGATTTTTCCAAGTCAAGGCCTTCTATGGTAAAAAATAAAAACTGAAAAAATATTTTTTTTGTTTAAAAAAATTGAAATTTGGCGATACTATTACATGTAGTTTTACTCGTAGATTAAGAAAAACATAAAATATACAGAATGTTCGATTTAAAAAATTAAAGTTAGTATCATTTCCGGTAAAACCGGAAGTCAGTCATTTTGACTATATATACACAGGTTAGTTGGCAGAATTATTCTTAACGCGATGTGACGGCTTGACCAAAAGCAGACCAGATTGCAGCATCGACGCTGAAAGTAGCTGAAGGCCGTTTAAAATTGTGACGGGAAGCTGGCCTCCAAGTGTAAAATTATCAGGAGAAAATGGTTACTTCCAGGTAAAATTTCCAGGAGAAGATTCCCGGATAAAAAATAATTCCTCATGAAAACTTGTGAGTTCCAAGCGAAAATAATTCCTGGTAAAAGCTAAAGAAATGCAATTAATATGAGGATAACAGAAAGAAAAACCCATCGTACCTGAATTCAATTTTCAGCTTTCAAACACAATCGTCGTGGCCTAATTAGCACGAAGAAAATCCTCGCAAGCATGTGGCTTGATTGAGGAACGAAAATATAATGCCTCCGCGTTCGGACAATCGAAATGAGAACAGCTGCAAGCTGGACCTTTCAGACAAGCCAGCGAATGTTTGTGGGGCTTTCCAGAATCGGTGCGAAATGAGCGAACTAATAAATTGAAATAATTCGAAATACAATTTGATGATTATTCGAAAACAATATACAGGCTAGTCCTGAAGTAATTGGTATATGGAGAAAACATTCGAGCGAAGCCGAAAAATGGTTTCAAGATACTTTTACAAAAAATGGACCCGTTAGGTGGCGCTGAAGTCTAGATATTTACGAAAATGTGTATTTATGATCTGATTTGGTTCATATTCAGAAGATGTGTGTACATAAACAAATTATTTTTGGCAGAACAACGTTTGCGGGGTCAGCTAGTAATGTATGTTTTCATAAAATAAGTAAAGAGATTCTTTTGGTCTTATCTAGCTTTTCATCTTCCATCAACATTCTCAGATAGTCAGATACCAAAAACTCCAGTCCACAGTGTCACTTCTTTCCATTAATAACTTTTGCTTAACGAAAAATTTTTATATTTAAATACAACTAATAATTGTTTTCGTAAAGTTTCCGGTTCTCATGTGAAATATATTTTCTCCTGCAGCTTCTCTAATAATAATTTTAAAGTAGCAACTTTATGGCTAAGTTGTTAGCTTTGTCCAGTGGAACTGTCCATCCACCACATCAAAGAATTCGATAAAGTTCCAAATAATATTTCCTGCTTCAGAATGAATGAGTTTCCTTGATTTGCCGTTCATTTATAAATTATAACTAATTACTGTTTAAAATATTAGACATAACCTCAAAAAACGAACACATTTGCTTACCAAGAGGTAGCTTATCTTAATTTTACTGAAATTAGCACTAAGTATCGCTAGGAAAACGTAAAAAAGCCAAGTACAGTTTACAACTAGAAAATACGATGGCAGACAATGTGAGATTATTCTTACCAAAAAATCCAAGTAGATGGTAAAAGCAATAAAAATATTAACACCAAGCACAACATTAACGAAAATAGTATAAACGCCGATAAATGTATTACAAAAATAACAACAATAACTCTGAAAAATCCATTAAATAATAACGTTCGTAAATGTCCAAATGTCAGTTGGAGACGAAATAATCAACTAGTAGTAGTGAAGATACTTCTCTTTGCTAGTGCCTGAAGCATTGTCGCGACGTCTTCAAAAATTAGTTGGCATATTTTTCGGGGCGTTTGTAAGCTTGGTGGAGCTCAGGGGGTAAGAGGGAAGGAGACCGATGGCCATGCTACAGAAACTGCGATGATATTTACTTCTCTTTAATAGTACAGTAACTACCACTCGCAGAGCTGGTGTGTTCCACGCCGGGTAAAGCCACTAAATCACGTTAGCTCCAAATACCTTCTTTCTCCACTGATTTGAGAGCTAAGGCTTTGCTATTGAACACTTGTTCTTATCTACCTTCTTCCCTCATTCCTTGACGCATGCTTCTCAAATACACCACTTTCACTTTCCTCAGATGAACTGTACTGAGGAATCTCACCGTGACTCATACTTAAAGTCAGTTCTAACGTAATAAACAAACAATAAAGGATAGTAATAAGAACTCTGTAAATAAAACAGATCACTCATATAACATGCACTTATACGCACCTGTAAGGGTAAGGTTCAAAGTCATTTCAATTCCTCCAACTGGACCTTACGTCCCTCTTCAGCCAATAACGGAAATTTCAGGATGGGTTCGAGAAAGGAGGTGTGGAGAATGAAAAAAATGCGAGAAACGGTGGAGAAGTACTGCCCCGGTATTCACGTCAGAGAATGTACTCTATTGACTCAGGAAAACCACCTAAAAACTGAATCAGAGCATACGGTCACGGGAATGGAATCCACGACCTCCCGAATGCTAAGCCGACGTGTTAGGAACTAATCAACAGAGCTCGGTGAGATGATACGCACACATGCCCATTTAGTTGTTCTAGGTTATGCTGCACTTGGCGCGCAAATCGAACCCTTGAAATGCATTAAATTACCAAGCGTTTATTAATACAATATGTCAGGACATTTTCAAGTCTTATGTATGTACGAGTTATTCATCGATTTTTCAAGATTACGGCCCCACTTGTATATAGCTTTCTTTAATATTTTTCCTCTTCAATTTAAGTGTATACCAAGTTTTATGCAGGCATTATTGGCTCAAGTCGTCGCCCAGCTGCGCTCTGGCCTTGAACGGTCTCGCTTGCACCTGGGATGTTATCGCTTCTGCCGCTGTCGCGAGCTTGGCTTTTGGAGTCCTTTCATCAGCAAATTTGAAACTCGAGCCTGTGAGAGCGACAGAGAGGTCTCCGTCTGTCTGCGTTCTAGCCGCCCATTCCCTGTCGACGGGGTGACGTGTTTGAGTTGAGTTCAGTCAGTTAGTTGCCGGCTACTACTGCAAGCGGTTCCTAAAGTGTGACTTCTAGCCGCCCCGCGTCTGAAAGGGCGGGAGGCGGCCTTTCGAGGAGTGTGTTCCGTGGCATGGCGTGTTTCGTGCAGTTGTGGGTGTTGCTTGGTGCCCCCTTTTTGTTGACCGACGCACTCGCGTTTCGTGTGGCGTGCAGGCAAATTGCCACTACAGAGTGGGATTCAATCAGCGAGAACGTGCCTTGGTCGCCGTCTTTATGCCAGCGTTTGTCGTCCTGTTGTGCCGCATTGTGTGTGCCGCGAGGTTGCTTGGTGGGCGTCATCAGCAGTTACAGCTGTAGCCTTGCGACATTCCGATGCTGCGAGGCGAGTTCCTGCCACCGACATTGAGGACCAGGCAGAACTGCAATAAATAAGGTAGGGTGTATAGAAGTTAGCCGTTAGATAGCTGCCAGGTGCATGTAATATTTGTCTTTTTTGCTTTGTGCGCTAACCACGTTAATAACTGTCTGCTATGATGATCCCCGCACTAAATTAATGTTAGTAAGCCATTCTGAGCTCGTTTTTATAGTCATCTTTGTCCTTTTTGCTTTGTACGCTAGCCTACGTTTATAACTGTCCGCTGTGATGATTCATGCACTAAATTAATGTTAGTAACCCATTGTGGGCCCGTATTTATAGTCATATTCACGCACTAACTTAATGCTGGTAACTCATTCTGGACCCGAATTTAAAGTCATATTCACGCCTTTAGTAACTGTATGCATATATTTATGTGTCAGACCAATAGATTGGTTTGTTATACGTTGTCTTGTGATTTCCCCGCGCCTGTTAAATTCCTATTTTCAGGCTGAGTTGTCCGCTGTGTAAAACCGATGTGAGGTGGAACCTGGAAGAATTTGTAAGCGTCACAGGTAGCTCAGGGCGCTCGTCGTCGCAGTACGGGGAGTCGCAGGCTGCACACCGATTCTACTATATCCCGTTTAGCTTTTGGGTTTTGTCAAGGTGAAAAATTGAAAGGTAGTTTCACTTGCTTCCCGATTTCTCGTTGGGCTTACCTTTGTATTTTTGTTCATATTGATAGAACTGGGTGGCGTTCAATTTATTTTATCACTATTTACCGTCCAATAGGCCGCTGTCCGTAGGTTATCTCGTGTTGAACCACCCCTTGCTTCACTAAGTCTAGTCGTCACTTTTTGTTATGGGCAGGGCAGCGGTTCTATGTGTTTTACTCTCCCGGATTTGATAGATACCGTCCGCGCTAGCCGTCTAGCTTATTCGTGACTTTTTGTACCAGCTGGCGCGGTGTCGTTAAAGTCGATTTTGGCCCATAACAAATATTATAAAAAAAATCAATTACTAGTAAACTTCCAGTTGTCGAGCATTTCATTGTTTAGGGTACATATTTAATTTAAAACAGAACTTGCTATGCAAATAATATATTTTCTATTGTAGATTTTGTTAAAATACCAATCATTTTCAATTAATTTAAAGTGGATTTTAATTTTTCTATGGAGCATTTAGTATTTTTTAGAGTGCAAATTACATTAAAATACCGAATGTTAATTATCACCCATTATAATGTGCTCGGTTTGCTCATGTTTTGCTGCGTTATTTAGATATATCGCCGACCTGACCAATACGTAGTAGTTTGCCTTTGACCTTCGCTAACATTTTTCCATCGGACGACCAAACATTTTTATATCCATATGTTACAGATGCCAGTTTCAGGAGGTGGACACGTCTTTTAGTAAGATTTTCTTTGATTGATATTTTGGTGTCCTTTAGGAGACTTTTTTACTATAGACAAGCTTCTTAATATTTTTGCTCAAAAACTTACCTATAATTGGTCTATGCTGGTCCTCTCTAGCACAAAGTGTGTGGCTGCAATCTATCATTTCAGGAGTTGCGTCGATTCCGAGTTTTTCCTTGCATAAGTTGCGGATTACTACGTCAGTAGATTCATTCTTGGTTTTCTGCACTCCAAAGAATCTTAAGTTGTTGATTCTTGAGTATTGCGCCATGTTATCAATTAAGGCGAAATTTTTATTTTTGAGTTTCGTAATATGAGATTCCAACATTTTCATTTTTTTATCGTGCTCTTCGCGCTCCCGATTTAGTTCCGTCACCATGTCACGAACTTTCTCGGTTAGCTCTTTCAGTAGAGTATTAGAACACATCAGCTTGTTTTCTATAATTCTGTGAATCAGAGCTTCTTCGTCCGCTGCTGACCTTGTTTTTAAATTATCAGGTATTTTATTATTCATTGTATATCTAGGGTGAAATCCAGTGCTACTAACAAAAATAAAAAATTAGAAGTGCCACCACTCAATTTCAGTTGTTTGTACCTTATTTTTCTGCTATTCTGGCAATCAATTAATTAACATTTGTTTTAAGTGGTGTTTTGGTTTCGATTTTCTTAATAGCTTCGTTTATTTTTGGAAAACAAACTTTCTAGATTTGTGGTTCCGTTTTATACAATAATTTTTACATGTCGAAGATTTCGAAGCAGACTGACAAAACTTTTGACTAATCACCCCAATGTCCGGAAAACACGGCCGGAACACGGACATGCGTGGTTTCTACATGAAAGGGTCGAGACTAAACAGGATGACGGCCATACTCCGGCCGTGGCACGGTCCGAGAAGCGTATTGGCATTATTTACTATTGCACAGTGCATCAGTGTTCTGCAACGCAGTAAGAAATGCACGACAAAAATTGCTCAAAATTCGCTGACATTGTTTACTACGGCTCAGAACACCGACCTTATTCATGTTCTCAAACGCAGTAAATAATGTATCGCATACCGGAAAGGGACGTTTAGGCGCGCACCTTTAGGCGCGAGCGCTATTAGGCGCGCGTACGTTTAGACGCTGCAACTTTAGGTATTGCCTAACTGTAAATAGTTACATAACTACCTCTTTCATAACAAACGTGGAAACTAGTTATTTATGTTAACTACTCGCAAAATGTGAGCTGTTCTTTTAAGTCTGAACATTTTCGACGACTAATAGATCCATTTTGCACGTGTTGCAATTTTCGTGTAAAAACTGAAATTTTGAATATTATATTTTGACATTTCTAAATGATTAATGTTATTATCTTAAATTTTCGTAAAGGCAACTGTGCCGTTGTATTAGTAGGTTATCATATCGATAGTCAACGGCAAGAAACTTCCCACCAAAAAAATATGTAAATCTTTAAAGATTTACAACTATTGAATGGAGAATCCGATCTTTAAAAACTTGTCATTCAATGATTGCTCTGATATTTGCAGAAAACACTGCTTAGATATCACATATCAATTTTTGGAAAAAGAAATCTACAGAGTGTTATTTTGAAAAATTCTTGCTGCTGAAATTTTGGAATGGCATATGGCAAAAAAAATGTTCACAAAATTTTGAAAAAACATTTGGAACCAGAAGATGCTTCTTCTAAAGTTAAAAATTAATAATTTTTTGAGTGGTCACTTTTTTGTTGCTCAGAGTACGCTAGTTACGTCAGCATAGTAATTAGTCAAATACGTGAATTGATAACTGACAGAAAATAATATTTATTTTGGCATAAACAAATTTGATCATGGTTGGTCTGTTTTTTGTTATTATTACAGTTTTTAAGTTAATTCTACTTTAAAAAATTTGGTGTGATACACTCACAGAACTTCCTTTTACAGTAAACTTATAATTAGCCAAAATTTGATTTTTATTTCTTCAGCATTTGTCGAAAATTTCAAAAATTGCAAATTCTACAAAAACGGTACAAAATACAGCGTTAGTTCAAGAAACAAATTTTCTCTAAAATTTCAAGCTGAATTAAAAAATGTAATAATATACCGGGTGTTCTATTTAAAATATGAGTTAATAAGAAAAAAAACAAAAGAAACCTATTTTAAAAGTATTCAACTGGAAAATCATCTATCTCACATCAATACACATTAAAAATGTAATAAAAATGTAAAGTTTGACAAAATTCGTAGAGCCGTTTTTGAAAACATCGAAAAAAACTTAAAAATCACAAGAGTAAACACCTACTTCCGGTTGTGCGATTTTCTTCAAACATAGTACACAAAACTTATATATGAAGTTTCAACGCCATACATTATTTCGTTTCTGAGCCATTCTGTTCACAGTTTTTTCGAATTCTTCAAAAACGGCTCTAACGATTTTTTTAAAACTTCACATTTTTATTACATTTTTAATGTATATTGAAGGAGGGATAGGTGATTTTCCAGATGAATACTTCTAAACTGGGTTTCTTGTTTTTTTTTAAATTTTCTTTATTGACTCATATTTTAAATAGAACACCCGGTATATTATTACATTTTTGAATTCAGCTTAAAATTATAGATAAAATGTGTCTCTTCAACTAATGGTCTATTTTGTACCGTTTTTGTAGAATTGTAATTTTTGAACATTTTCGACAAATGCTTAAAACTTTAAAATAAAATTTTTGCTAATTATAAGATCACTGTAAAAGGAAGTTGTGTGCGTGTATCACACCAGATTTTTTACTTCCTTTTACAATAAATTAAGTATTGAATTCACCCCAAAAATTCTAAATTGAGTTTTCAACAGATCTTCACGTTTCAGAGTCTCCTTAACCCAAAAACCATGTTTTTGTTCATTGGTCTGTCTGTGTGTCTGCCTGTGAACAGAATATCTCAAAAACGAAAAGAAGTATGGCGTCGAAACTTCATATATAAGTCTTGTGTACTATGTAGATGGACAGCATGCTTTTTAAGAAAATCGCATAACCGGAAGTAGGTTTATTCTTGTGATTTTTCAGTTTTTTCGATTTTTCTAAAACGGCTCTAACGTTTTTTTTCAAATTTCACATTTTTATTACATTTTTAATGTGTATTGATGTGAGATAGGTGATTTTCCACATGAATACTTCTAAAACGGGTTTATTTTGTGTTTTTTTCAAATTTTTTTATTAACTGCCATTTTAAATAGAACACCCTGTATATTATTAAATTTTGAATTCAGCTTAAAATTCTAGAGAAAATGTGTCTCTTTAACTAACGCTCTATTTTGTACCGTTTTTATAGAATTTGTAATTTTTGAAAATTTTTACAAATGCTTAAAAATTTAAAATAAAATTTTTGGCGAGCTATAAGAGCACTGTAAAAGGAAGTTGTGTGCGTGTATCACACTAGATTTTTCTCTTTCGACTGATAACCACTATCAATCCTATAAATTCAGGCAGCATGCAAGAATATGCATATATACGATTTTCCATGTTATTTCCCTATGTTGGCACCTTAAGTGAAAACACTCGGTATAATATAAATTTTCGGAGCGTAGGTTTGATATTAACCACACATCCCTTTACTAAAATTTAAGGCAATGGCATTAATCGTGCAGGACTTGCAAAATGTAGTTTTTTTAATTTCGTATTTTACACAAGTTTGCGCTTGGCTTTCGAAGAGTAAAGAACGTCAACGTTTAAAGCTGCGGCAGTGATACGAGTGCAAATCGCCTTCGCTGACCGTGAGGTCACCGATACGGCAGGGAAGTTATCATTTTATATTATTCTTATTCTTACTTCTTCAAATTAAATTTAAATTTAATTATAAATTAACCCGTTCACTAAATATCAAATAATGAAGTATTGCCTTTTCTCAACCTAACTTCTATCCTTATTCAAATCAATCTGATTCACATCAGCAATTCCAACAACAGATCTATAATTCATCACAACAGCAATTCTACCCCACACAACCACAACCTACCTAGTACCCAATTAACCCTTATCTGGTACAAATGCCAAACATATATCCATTAAATCAACAACAACCTACTACCAGCTTACTAAATTGCAAAGAATCAGGTAGCGAATGGTACACAGTCAACTGTAGAAAGAGAAATAGGAGCCCGAAAACACACTGAACAAACAACCACAAAGAAAAAAATTGCAATATTGGCTAGATGATCCAATAAAAAACACTAATAGATATGATCCGATAGATGTCGAAATAGAAGACCAAGCAGATGTTTCACAAGAAGCACCTACCCCGAAAGATCCCAAAGCTCCACCTAACGTATCTTTTTTTTATGTTTTCAAAAACGCTCTACGAATTTTGTCAAACTTTACATTTTTATTACATTTTTAATGGGTATTGATGTGAGATAGATGATTTTCCAGTTGAATACTTTTAAAATAGGTTTCTTTTGTTTTTTTTCTTATTAACTCATATTTTAAATAGAACACCCGGTATATTATTACATTTTTTAATTCAGCTTGAAATTTTAGAGAAAATTTGTTTCTTGAACTAACGCTGTATTTCGTACCGTTTTTGTAGAATTTGCAATTTTTGAAAATTTTCGACAAATGCTGAAGAAATAAAAATCAAATTTGGCTAATTATAAGTTTACTGTAAAAGGAAGTTCTGTGAGTGTATCACACCAGATTTTTTAAAGTAGAATTAACTTAAAAACTGTAATAATAACAAAAACAGACCAACCATGATCAAATTTGTTTATGCCAAAATAAATATTATTTTCTGTCAGTTATCAATTCACGTATTTGACTAATTACTATGCTGACGTAACTAGCGTACTCTGAGCAACAAAAAAGTGGCCACTCAAAAAATTATTAATTTTTAACTTTAGAAGAAGCATCTTCTGGTTCCAAATGTTTTTTAAAAATTTGTGAACATTTTTTTTGCCATATGCCATTCCAAATTTCAGCAGCAAGAATTTTTCAAAATAACACTCTGTAGATTTCTTTTTCCAAAAATTGATATGTGATATCTAAGCAGTGTTTTCTGCAAATATCAGAGCAATCATTGAATGACAAGTTTTAAAGATCGGATTCTCCATTCAATAGTTGTAAATCTTTAAAGATTTACATATTTTTTTGGTGGAAGTTTCTTGCCGTTGACTATCGATATGATAACCTACTAATACTACTTACGAAAATTTAAGATAATAACATTAATCATTTAGAAATGTCAAAATATAATATTCAAAATTTCAGTTTTTACACGAAACATGCAACACGTGCAAAATGGATCTATTAGTCGTCGAAAATGTTCAGACTTAAAAGAACAGCTCACATTTGCGAGTAGTTAACATAAATAACTAGTTTCTACGTTTGTTATGAAAGAGGTAGTTATGTAACTATTTACAGTTAGGCAATACAGTATATGTTCAAACCATGCGGAAACGTGTTTACGTGGCGCCTAACTGTCCCTGCGCCTAAAGTTGCGGCACCTAAAGTTGCAGCGTCTAAACGTACGCGCGCCTAATAGCGCTCGCGCCTAAAGGTGCGCGCCTAAACGTCCCTTTCCGGTATGCGATGCATTATTTACTGCGTTTCAGAACATGAATAAGGTCGGTGTTCTGAGCCGTAGTAAACAATGTCAGCGAATTTTGAGCAATTTTTGTCGTGCATTTCTTACTGCGTTGCAGAACACTGATGCACTGTGCAATAGTAAATAATGCCAATACGCTTCTCGGACCGTGCCACGGCCGGAGTATGGCCGTCATCCTGTTTAGTCTCGGCCCTTTCATGTAGAAACCACGCATGTCCGTGTTCCGGCCGTGTTTTCCGGACATTGGGGTGATTAGTCAAAAGTTTTGTCAGTCTGCTTCGAAATCTTCGACATGATCGGTTAGAAATATACACAAGAATGTTCGCTACTTATAAGTATTTTCCAAACGCTAAAACTTGTGTGAAAGCAGATCTAATCTACCACTGAGACCGGACCATCACCGTGAAAAAGTAATCAAAACTATTACCAGCCGACCTGGGCCAAGCCCGGGCCCGGCCCAGTGACGGCGCCCGGACATGGCACGGTGATGTGTAAACAGATGCATTTAATTACACTGTGCAATTCATTCAACGGGTGACGACCATCACCCGGCCGGCCTTCGACCCTGACACGATCCGGGAATGTGTGTCCAGACCTTTATTATACGGTAGCCATCGATATTGAGTAATTCATTATACAGTGTGTACATAAAGTAAGGAATAAATTCATTATCTAGAAAAGGGAAAGCTTTTCGGAAAAATCCTCAGACATGTCAACCTTTGTTTTAAGATGCGCATCTTTTGACGTTCTAGTCTCATCGGTGACATCATTACTGTTCCGGATATGACGTCATCGACATTTTTTTCAAATGGCAACCTTTATTTTTGACAGCGCCATTTGAAAGAGCATATTTTTCTGCACACAACACATCAAAAGTTTTGTCATGTTACATAAGGAAATTTTCGATAAAATTAATGTTATAGTGATTTAAAATTAATTTATTTTATTCAGTTAATTGAACAAACTAATTAATTCAGGGGACTCTAAAACGTGAAGATCTGTTGAAAACTCAATTTGTAATTTTTGAGGTGAATCCAATACTTCCTTTATCGTAAAAGGAAGTAAAAAACATACGTTTTGTATTGACAGCCATGAAAAGTCATAGTGACAATTTGAAAAGTACCGAAAGATCAAATGTTATACGTTTGGCAGTACTGAAGTGTATTGTCAGTCTATGTCAAATTCGAGAGGTTAATAGGTTAAGTTTTGTTTGTTGTTTGACACAGATTGACGCAAAACTTAACGTACAAATTTCGAATTTGGCATAGCTTGACAGTGCTACCAACACTGCAGTAGTAAGTGACATGGTTTTATCCCACTAATGAAATAAAGTAATTTCATTATTCCACTAGTGGATAAAGTGGTACTTTAGACGGTTCATAAGTGTGGATAAAACTTCAATTATAAGGTGATTGTGGATAAAATGTCTTTTTTGCTATAATAAAAAGAGTGGTTTTTATGACTTAGAAAGAGACTTTTACAAAGCTAGGAAGGACTTCAGTTTCAACACTTAATTAATTAGTTTGTTCAATTAACTGAATAAAATAAATTAATTAAAATTAATTAAATCGTTATAACATTAATTTTCTCGAAAATTTCCTTATGTAACAGACAAAGATTTTGATGTGCTGTATGCAGAAAAAGATGCTCTTTCAAATGGCGCTGTCAAAAATAGAATTTGCCATTTGAAAAAATGTCGTTGACGTCATATCCGGAACAGTAATGATGTCACCAATGGGAATAGAACGTCAAAAGATGCACATCTTAAAACAAAGGTTGGCGTATCCGAGGATTTTTCCGAAAACCTTTTCCTTTTCTAGATAATGAATTTATTCCATACTTTATGTACACACTGTATATACCTTCAGTCAGCCACGTCTCACTAATACCAACGATGTCATAATTATCTCCGATTTCTTCCAATTTGGGAAGCAACGATCTGATATTAATGTGGGCTGCTTAATTAACTGAAAAAACATAGTGCAAAATCAATTAATTACAATGATATAGAAAATACGGTGTACGAATTACAAATATTTACATGTATAGGTAGCATTTTCGCAACTACATTAAGATAACTAATTATTATTTATAACTTTGGTAAAATCAGCTTCTTCTTCTTCTTCTTACGATGTCTATCCGTTCCGGATGTTGGCGATCATAATGGCGATCCGTACGTTGTCTACTGCAGCTCTGAAGAGACCCACTGTTGTACTAAACCACGTTAGGTTCTTTAACCACGATATCCGTTGTCTCCCTGGTCTTCTCTTTCCGTCCACTTTACCTTGTAGAATAAGCTGTAGTAATTCATATCGTTGTCCATTTCTCATAATATGTCCAAGGCGTTGTAGCTAAGAGATTTAATTATAACCGTTTTGATAAAAATGTATATAAATGATTAGATCTTTTAAAACTGAAAATAAAATTAATGGATACACAACTGCAATAAGGAATGCAACAAAGGTGAATTGGAACTGCAAATTAATTACGGTAAATGACTTCCTGACTAATATTTGCTTGAATATTGTCTGAATAAACAATGGTTAAGATAAAGCGAAAGGAAAATATAAAAATATAGATTGAAGTATGCACGTAACACGCTATAAGCAAAGAGCATATATGCTCTTTGCTATAAGTTAACCTGCGAACACTGATTATAATGGGAAACAAATTAAATGCTCGGTATCTTATTCGTACTGCAGGTCACATTTTCCCGATATTTTGTCCAAATGCATGACTAGAAAATAAATGTTCGATAAAAATATTAAACGCTTGATAAGTGCATTGAGTGCTTGGTATAAAATTTATATGTATCCTAAAAAATAAATGTTCCATGGAACTACTAGAAGCTCCACAATGATGACAAACACTCGGTATAAAATTCAACTACTTATTAAAATAATAAACATTCGATAAACATAATAGACGCTCGATACAAAATAATGATGCTCGGTTCAAATTCAAATCCTTCGACAAATAATAATAGACAAAACATACGTACGATAATTACAATCAATGCTCGGTATGAAATTTACTTGCTCTCTTTTGCTTGGCTGTTTTTACTTATCTTTCATTAAAGACAATGATTTTCCAGATAAACTTTAATACCCAGAAATAATATTTTTACTAAAAAAGTATGTAGGTACTACATAACTTGATAAAATACAACACAGATACTTGAAGAAAAAAATATACTGTACCCCCACCCAAGAAACCGCCCTTCCGTGCTTTTCAAGAATACTTCGACACTCAGCAGCACTCCGTTTCGCTAATACAATGAAATGTTGTGAACCAGTTATTTATTTAAAAAAAAAATTTTTTGCTGACGACCATACCTCAAAAGGTGATGTTGCCTTCATTTTCGGAGGGCCTATCGTATGAAACGAACCAAGACTTCCGAAAGGTCTTGGC